>JAQQZT010000016.1:2930090-2951817 GCA_030068275.1 Clarias platycephalus | reverse complement strand
TGGACATCTTCAGTTGAAGAGAACACAGTGGTGTGTGTTGACTCCTCTGTTGTAAAAACTGTGGGACTCGTTTGGATATTTCTCCTTATTGATGATGTTGAATTGACATCTTCATTTGAAGAGAACGAAGTGGTATGTGTTAAGTCCTCTGTCTGAGTTGTTTGGATTCGGCCTTCTGATGCTGTAGTTTTTTCTGTTGTTGAAAATAAAGTAGCTCTTACTGTTGTAGAAGGAGATACTTGAGATTCCTGACTTGTTCCTACTGTTGCTTCAGACGTACTGGAAGTATTTGTTAGTGAATGTGTATCTTCAGCTGAGGAAACAGGATGTTTTTCTGTAAATACTTACTTAAACAGTAAAACCTTCAATGAAATTCATGAGTCCTAGATTGACCTCTAGTGGAACAACATGAGAAAACGCAGTCAGAATCCCTACTGGCTCTAGTGACTGCTTAATCCCAGATCCGTGATCCGTTAATGGAATCTTTCGCTGTGAAAGAATTTTGTCTCATTCCTCTTTGCAGAATTATTTTAATTTGACATGTTTAAAGTAATTTAAAAGAGCATCTCGATTGGATTTAATTCCATACTTTGACTAGGCCACTCCAAATAATTTTGCTTAATTTAGCTTTTTTTGAGCCATTTAGAAGTGGACTTGCTGGTGTGCTTCGGATTAATTTCCTGCTGCACAGGGTGCTTGAGCTTAAGGTCACAAAATGATGGCCAGTCATTCTCCTTTAGGATTTTCTGGTAGAGTGCAGAATTAATGGTTATATCAAAATCAAAGCAGGCCTAGATCATCACAATACTACCATCATGTTTTTTGTCAAATGTGAGACTCTGTTAGTGCCTTTATGTTCTTTTTGGTCAGCAGTGGGTTTGCCTTGCAACTCTCCCATGGATGCCATTTTTATCCAGTCTCTTCCTTATGAATCATGAATACTGACCTTAAGTGCCTGGCTCTCACTGTGGTTCACTGGAGTCCCAAAGCCTTAGAAATGGCTTGGTAACCCTTTCCAGACTAATACATATCAATTACTTTGCTTATGATCAATTTCTTAGATTGCGTTGTTTTTTTAAATCTTTTTTAGCCTGCCTCACTTTCTCAGACATTTTCCATTAAGGCGGTTTCTTGATTTAACAGGTGTGGCAGTAACCAGTCCCCGATTTGGCAAGTGAAATATAACTCAGCTTTCCAAAAATCACAGTTCATTAATGATTTAGCAGAGCAAGGAGGGTATTACTTCTTTACATAGGGTCAAGTAGGCTTGTTTTTTTCCCCCTTATAATTGAAATCACTACTTAAAAACTGCATTTTGTATTTGTGTTATCTTTGTGTAATATTAAATTTTGTTTGATGTTCTAAATCATTTAAGTATGGCAAATGTGATTTTTTTTTTTTTTATGTAAATAAGTTTTCTTGGCACTATAAGAACAAAACTGAATGAAATGCTGGCTTCTAGGATCATACACCACTGAAATTTGGATTTGTCCTTTGACAACAATCATCATACCTGCTTTGCATTTAAACATTTTCCCACATACCTGTACATCTACTGATAATATTTACAGTAACACATACAGCAGAAATGTCTTAAATTCAAAACCTTTGTGCTAAAATTGGGTCAGACTTACTCTGCGTTGTTGCTGATGGTAACAGAAGGATTAAAGTCATCAGGATTGCAAGATGGAGTGTTGGTTTATTTACCCGAATTGCTTTTACAAATCTTCTTAATGCAATTAAACTGGCTTGTTCATGCTCATGAACAAACCAAACTGTTACCTCTTTGAGGAGTTGTTTCTTTTTTCTCCTTGTTTGTACCATCCTGCTTCAGGATCTGGACACGTCTCCAGTCCCCCTGGTAAAGTGATGAGCATCGAGTGGTTGATAAAAGTTAAGTCACACCTTGAGTAAACCACCTTCATGTGAACAAGCCTTGAGTGGTCACACCTCCTGGAAACTGAAACTAAATCCAAGATTTGGTTAATAAACTACTATAATAATCCAGACCAGTTATTTTAAGTAAGATAATACTTTCTAACTTTTTTAGCCTTTGTTATATTTATTGACTGAAGCACAATTTAGTAGTGCAATGACAAAGAACCTTTCTGTCTATCTATCTATTAATCAAATTCATTAATATTTTTAGCTTGGTCATGGTCAAGCTGGATCTTGAGTTTATAACACTTTCTTTTAACTAGGGGCAGTTTATAGCCACGAATCCGCTCACAAAATCTCACACACCTGAGTACAGGAGACCGTGGAGCTGTAACACAGCAGTTAAATTTGTCTAACCTCTTGCTACTGTTGCTAAGAGTATAACATACCTTAAAAACTCGGGTATTAATTGAAAAAACAATGTCTGTTAATACTGCATTGGCTGTTACAGTGGACAGAACTCTTGTCTCATATCTCCAATGTTAGGGGTTCAAATCTTACCTCCACGCTCATGTTTTCTTGGTTGGAGTCTAAAGACAAGCAGTGTAACCTAACCTTTAGAAAGTGGGGTTTTTAAAATGACAAGAGTGTGTGTGTGTGTGTGTGTGTGTGTGTGCATGTGTGCCCTATGATGGGTTGGCATCCCATCCAGGGTGTACCCCAACTTGTGCTCCGAGATCTCTGGAATATTTGCACTCCATGCACTCATCAGTAGAGGCGCTGCTTTGGACAGCTTATTACATAAGATTCCTGTTCTATAAATGGACATAATACTCAGAAATCATAAATGACTGCGTTAGGCAAACAGGGAAACAGCAAGCGATACCATTGCCCCACAGTCATAAGCTCCACACCTCTGTTTGCTCATCCTTGTTAAATCTCTCCTGAGACAGAGGAATTACTTCTAATTGTTCGCTCTTATATTATAACTATATCACTTTTATATCTCTGAAAGCATTTCACAAGAGGGACGTGCACCTGTAAACCTACACTTGAATGCCAGTGTGATTGTAAAAGTGGGAAGAAAAACATTCATGTCGAATTTCAGCATGAAATAAAGTAATAAAACTCCATCAGATTCATGGCGCTGAAATGAAAGATGCTTTAAAAAAAGAAAAAAAAAAGAAGAAAAAAAGTCAACAAACTTTGGGACAAAAACACAAAACGTTTAATTTTCTAACAAATGTTTTTCCATGTTATTGAGATTTATCAGAACCAAATATAAATAACTGTTCGGTTTTAACTGGAATAATAAGATTTTTTAAATAGGCAATCAGGAAGATTCACCGCTGCCAGTCTCTTGTCATGTCAAATGAGTGAAAGCAGAATTTTTTAAATGTTGATGCCGTTTTAGGCATTTTGCGAAGACGCTACTGTTCTGCCTGCTTTTCTTCTTCATCTTCATCATCAGTTGTCGTTTCCTGTTTCAAAGCTGCTGCTTTGTGCCGTTCCGCCTGCGTTATCGTCATAGGATGCAGCGGGAAATATCCGGCCAGTCCTGAAACATACAGAACGCGAACAAACCGTTAAACATCATTTCTGAAATGAAAATAGCTCCTGAATTGATCAAACACTCACCCAAAAGCTTGGCCACGGGTTTAGTGGGATGAGCTCCACACCCCATCCAGTACTTTATCCTGTCAGAGTTGAAGCTGACGAGTTTCTCATTGTAGATGTTTGGGAGAGGGTCGTACGACCCTAGCTGCTCAATGTACTTGCCATCTCGTGCCCTTTTGTTGTACGCAGCCACTATGCGGTAAAACGGCCTGTTGGTTGCACCGCCAAGGGCCAGGCGGATAACCACATGGCCTCCGTGGTACTTTTTGAGTAATAACGATGCTGTTGGGAGCAAATACACACAAACACGCACGAATACTGTTATCTTCTATACATAATAAAACTGTAAAGTTGGCATGTCTGTATAGAAAATATTTTCGAAAAAAATTTTTTGGAGAGGGACATAAGATGAGCAATAGAACAAGTTGTTTTTTGGAATTTTTGTCTGTTTGTTTGGTCACGCATTGCATAAAAACTAGTGAATTAATTGTAATGGGCTTTTTACAGGTGTATTTGGTCGAGCTTGAGGTAACATATAGGCTGTTTTTCATTGCAATTGGCCCACGAGAACAGAAATATGCTCATTTGAAATTTAATTGGGGCCAGGGGTAGTTTAAGGCATTGGACTACAGTTCGGAAGATCCCAGGTTCAAACCCCACAACCACCAAGTTGCCACTGTTGGGCCCTTGAGTAAGGCCTTTAACCCTCAACTGCTCAGATGTGTAATGAGATAAAAATGTAAGTCGCTCTGGATAAGAGCGTCTGCCAAATGCCTAAATGTAAATTGGAAAACACCCTTATTTCATTAAAATAAAGAAGAAATAATAAATTGACCATGAAAAAAAATTCAATTAGTTAATCTCTAAATGCAACAAATGGCATTGTACAGTTTTTTAATATGCACTTGTAGTGTTTAATAAAAATCTATTTAATTCATTTTGCGCACTTCACGGTGCCTTCAAAATAATGACTTCAAAATAATTTTTACAAACCTATTATGTTTTTAAGAGAGATGAATCAGAATTCATTTTGTTTCAGTTTGATTGGCAGATTCGATGAGTCTCAGATATAAACAATTCTGTACCGAGTGCAGACACTTCGAGTCGCGCAACAACTCTGTGGGCGACTTAAACTCAAATCCACTTATTACACACACTTGCCCAAGTCTTAAAATGCCAGAAACGCTAATTAGACTAAAGTCTTGAAGCCCTGCGTGCCCACATACGCACTGCCGCTCAACCTGTGCGCTCACTGTCAAGTTGAGTTGAGACTTTGTAGGCATTAGAGGAGTAAAAATAAATAAAATAGGCTTATTATTGTCACTGTTTCTTTATAACCCTACCAAAATTTACAGGTTTTTATCCTGTGTGATAAAAGTGAATTATTTGCCACGTTCGTTTAAAAATAATAATGGAGGACAGTGCTGCTCAGTTAAATGTTAAACTCTTGTATTTGAAAAAAAAATTTTTTAAGTAAAACCACTAATGTTGTAGGAAACGGACTACGTTTAATTAATCATTAAACTTTTTTTAAGTTTTAAAAGTGTAAAAGAAATAAATAAAAATTGGGTGAAAATGTAATATCGACTTGGGCTATTTATAAATTCGTGATACTTATAGAATCTCAATTTTAATGGAAGAAAAAAATTGAAAAACCATGATAGCTTAATCAGGAGGTGATGCCCCTGCCCAATCAGTGATATTCTTACTTCAGGTTTAAACTCAGTGGATGTCAGCCTGTCTCTCTGTAACGGCAGAACTCCCTGCCTAACCTATTAATACGAAGTGAAAGATGAGTATGTTTTGCCTTGTTTACTCCAAGTTGTACTTCTTTCATCGTCAGCCAAATACACTCCTTGTTTCCTTGTAACCGGAGAATGAATCACAGAAATCAAAAACGTAGATCAGATAAAGATTAAGTTAAGTTTTCTCTTTAAACGACTTCAGCATGTTAAAAATTCACTTATCTTACTTCAGTGCTGTTATTACAGCGGTGTAAATATGAACTAATCCCAGTAAAAAATATTCAGTTTTGCTTTTTTAAATTAATATCTGCTGGTGCAGGTGTTTGTTTACATTGAGCAAGTATTTTATTAGTAGCTTATTTTAAAGTAGATTATTAAATCCAGCACCTAACTGTTTATAACGATGCTTTTCTTTTTGAACATTTTGATTTAATTTATGGTGCAGTTTAAACTTCAGGCAGATAGCGAAGTACTGCAAAAGAACTGGACGTTCCAGCCAGTTTTGCGTGATGTGAGAAAACCAGGCTGGAAAGACACGGAGACAGGTTTCTGGTCCTAAAATATATGAAACGTAAATACTGTATATCATTAAAAGAGCGAGTTCTGACCAACAACCAAACAAAACTATTCATTTATTCATATAGATGTCAGGATAAGAAATTATTTTGCATTTTATTCATAGTGAGAATTGAACTGGTTGCTTCAGGCTGCTCAAAACTTAAAAAACAAAAACAAAAAACAAAAAATATCACACATTTTTTTGGAGTGTTTTATGATGTACATAATTTTGAGCGTTAGATAATTAATAAGTACTTACACAGATGGACCATCCTTGTGTTTAATCCTAACAAAACAAGCAAAAGCAATCAATCAATTATTTTCAATTTATACAAATATGAAAACACTGTTGTCCATATGAACAAGCTTGCTAACTGCTAAGTGCTTAACACCTGTTTAGCCATCTTGCTCATCTTTCCATCTTAAAAAATTTATATTTTCACGTTAAAAATGTACTTACTTGTTATAAAAAGCTTGGAAATGTATCTGTTGTACCAGATATTATGCTATAATTCCACAGACAGCTCCACCGACATCAACATGACATTTGCAAGGGGGCCGCCATTTTTATTACCAGCAGAAAAGTAACCGGAAGTTGAATTTAAACTTGCAGTTCCACAGACTAACCACCTGATGGCGTCAATGTCCTTTCTTTACACATGCACTCTGTCATAAAAAAATAAATAAATAAATAAATAAATAAATATATATATATATAAATATATAATTTATATATTCTTTCTTAGATTATTTATTAGAAATGTAATCATTATATAGAGTTTTATTTGTTTACACATTTATAATTTTCTAAAACCTTTTTTTTTTCAATTATTATTTTACTATCTTAGTAATGCCTCTAATTATTGCTTTACTCAAAGATGTTCACATTAAGGCACATCTTATGTCAAGATATAGTTACAAAAACCATAAAAACAGCCTGTTATTACACTCTACTTTCAAAGAAAAAAGGGGGGGGAAAGAACAAAAACAACAAGCCGTGACAAGCAAAATGCATCCTACATGGTGAATCGGGTGTGCATGATCATCTCAGAGAGACTATTTATTCCACTTGTGGCTTTTTAGGAAACAGGATCATGTGTGACAGGTTTGTTAGTGATGATGCAGGTGAGAGAAGGAAAAGCATCATATTGTCAGAATGCATGAGGAGGGAAATTATTATTACTGTATTTATTATAATACTCATCATTCCTTCCTAATTGCTTTTTAGACGATTGCAGGCCATTTATTCTTACCTCAGGCCACCAGACCATGGTGACAGGCAACAGCAGACCTCAGTAGTGGATGTGAGAAAATGTTCTTTTTATTTCTAAAAATTATATTTACTCAAAATAGTCCCTGAGGGTGTCAATAGTTTTGGTACATATTTTTTGTTTGAATGAGCAGCAATAAAACACTCCATCGATTGCTGTTGTAGGGAAATAATCAGGTTGGTGTAATTATTTACAAATATCTATTATAGAAGCACCTAGAGCATTAATCTTCAATCCTTCATTCATTCATAACTCTTATCATGTACTCACGGGAAGCCTGGAGCCTATCCTTGGAAATTGGGGCACAAAGTGGGGTGCACCCTGGACAGAGTGGCAGTTCATCATAGGGCAAACATATTCACACACTACATGCAATTTTAAAACCCCAATTAGCCTAATCTGCATGTCTCTGGAGTGTGGGAGGAAATCAGAGCGCCCAGAGGAAACACACCAAACGTAGGCAGAACTTGCACACTTCATGTACAGAAACCCTGAGGCGGAATCGAATCCACACCCTCGAGGTGCAAAGCCACAGCATTAATATACAAATTTGAATTGTGGCTGCACTCCTGTTGCAGCTTTTGCAATAAAAAACAAAACAAATTAACAGCTTCTACCTAATTAGATGAAAAAAAAGGTTTGTCTGTACTGTACATTGGTCAGGACTCACTTTTTCAATGTTTACGTTTCATACATTGGATGACCTGAAACCAGTCTCAGAAAATTTTCTGTCTGTATGTCTGTAAGTCTGTTCAGCCGATTTTGTGACGTGTCACGCAAAACAGAATTTAATGAAACTTTTTGCCTGAATACTAAAGGACTGGCAAAGTAAATTAATACATTTTGTTTTAATTTATGGCACAGATTTAACTTCAGAACTTTGGGCAGAAAGAACTATTTTAATCCTGCACACCTGACTCCAATCACTTCCACATTCTTTACACAGCACTTCATGGACCCTAGACTTCTATTAAGTCATTACTCAGCACTGTGCTGTCTGAACTCATTAAACTGTTGTTTATAGTGTTCGCTGGTCTGGTTTTTTGATCCAGTTTTAGCTCTGTTTTTCATTCTTGTCTCTGCCTCAAGCCACAGTTTAAGTTCCTCCATGTATCGGGAGCTTACAGAAGAAAAAGGCAGTGGTCTCCCTCTTCGCCATGATTACAACTCTGCACGGCACCTTGAGAATCTGTACTTATCCTTTTGGTTACAGTACCTGAGAAACCAGGTTGAGGCCTTGAGACAGGGCTATATCCGCACTTCCACTACTCCGGCTTTGGTGAGATTCTGTTTACCGGAGAGGAAAAGAGGGGCTCTTCATCCATGCATTAAGCATTTTAACTGATGCCAAACAAGATGAGCGTTGTTTCTGTTCTGTTCACATTCTCCTACTGACTTGGTTCATCACACGCTAAATCTGAAGCCTTGTCATGACAGTTACATATAAAGGACAGAGATCCTGACCCTGAACCTATTCTGCTCTCCTTGTGCTTTTAAGGATGATAACATGGCCCCTGAATAAGGAGATAGCACAAGCCAAATCGCCACAGGATGATCACCAATACCTACCGGTGAATTTCATCAAGCACTCAGTGTGTTCCAACCAAAGTCTCTCTGACCAGCTCATGTTTTTACCACAATACAGTATCAATGATCTCACATCGCAGTTGATTTTTATCACAGATCTTCCCAAAGGAGTATGTTACCACATGATTATACTGGTGATTGGCAAAGATTCTAAGCCAGGGGTTTAATACTGAATCCAGAAAAGGCCATGTGAGCGCAGGTTTTCATTCAAACAAAGCAGAAGCCAAGAACGACGAATTAAACAGGGCTGCAGCATTCTCCTTGGGATCATTTGGTATCATCTCCTTGGTATCATTGGTTGGAATGAAAGCCTGCACACGGCCCTTTCTGGATACAGCGTGACACCCCTGACTTAGAGTCGCTGCCAATCACCACCATAATCATGTGATTGCGCTAAGTATTTACATGTCTTTCTGCCAACAGGTCTCTCAATGTCTTTGGAAATCTCAGAGATTCTCATCAGTGTATTTAAAGACTTTGGTATCCATGAAGACATAGTGACATATTGAATTTGGGCGAGTTTTATGGAGAAGCTGGAGATTAACATCTGGGTATTACTCTCAAATGAATGCTGAAGTGGAGTGGTAGTTTCCTGAAGGTATTTTGCTCTCGAAATGACTGAGCTTAATGCATCTCATGGGCAGAGTACACCCAGAATTATTTGCATCATCTCACAATCCAAATAATCCCACTTCATTTTGTTTCGGGTCTATCAGACCCCCTTGTTCCTCTCAAACAAGCCAGGAGTAGAGGGTTTTTTATTTAAAAATCCCTAAATGCAATTGCATCTGTATTCTAAATCACTGTTAGATAAAAAATTATAAAGTGTGAGTGAAATAGACATTTAACAAAAAATATAATAATAATAATAATAATAATAATAATAATAATAATAATAATAATAATAAAATAAATAGGTGAGCTATAGGTGAGGGACATGAGGTCAAAGGGCAGTAGTGATCTAAAACATAGGTTTAAGAGTTAAGGGGTGTGTTAGACATGTCTGCTTTGCAAAGAGAAAAAGATCCTTCACCCTAAACTGCTCAACTCTGTGCTTTGGTTAGATACCAGGCCACTTCGACTAAAAGCATTTGCTAAACAAAAAAATCTAAACAAAGAGAATAAAGTGTGTGTGGAAAACAAAAGTGTCTGACTAAATTAGCTTCAGGAAGCTTTACAGAATCACCGACCAGAGGTTTGTTTTGTGCTTGTATCATTCCTACCATTAGGATATGAAGTCGACTGCAGACTTTTAAATGAAAATATATAATTTACATTTCAATTAATAAAATATGTAGGCTACAATGCTGTTCAGAACTATTGGCACTTCTCATAAAATTAAACAAAACAATTTCTATCATTTTTTTTTCCTAAGTAAAAACAATCATTCTAATTATACTTACTTAAATAATTTTATAATCACTTATACTTAGATAAGTAACGTACCACAGCACACTTTATTAGGTAATCTGTATTCTGATTGGTTGGAAAATGATTTTCCTATTACTGTATAGCAGCTCAGTCTGTGCCATTATGGAGATTTTTTTTCCTATTGCTCGATGGGGTTCGAGTCTCCAGTCAAGTCCTTCCACAACTAACTCATCAAACCATGTCTTTCTAGTACTAGGGCACAGTCATTTTTAAAACAGAAAAGGGCCTTCCCCAAACTGTGTTGCCAAAAATTGGAAGCGTAGCATTGTCCAAGATGTCTTGGTATACTAAAGCATGAAGATCGTCCTCCATTGGGGATAAGGGGCCTGATTGAAACACCCGAATTCACTAATTAACAGGTTCGGCCAAATACTTTTGTCCATATAGTGTACCTCTCATATAATGCATATCTACAGTATATCTCAAATTCCTTTTATTTCACTTGGCCTCGAAATGCATTGTTTCACTGCTTGTGCAAACGAGCTACTGCTGAGACATGCTCCCAGAGAGTAGCAGATGAGCAGGGGCTCTTTTTATATGAGGTCACAATAGGGTGATAATCTACAGTATTAGGCTTGTTTAAATGCAGGTCCAAAAAGAACAACAAAAATGGGTAATAAAAGCTCTCTCATTTAGGGGAGAAGCGATGGGAATTTTGAGGTTGAGTACACTGTATAAGTATTTTGGAGAATTGATTGAGAGGATAAGGAAGAAAGCATTTATTAAAAGAGGATTTAAACTGGAAGGAAGATGAGGGAGATCAAGACCAGAAGGTGGCGGTAATACAACTGCTGTAAAACAAGAAGAGTGAGCAAGCAAGAAATGGGAAAAGGGTGAATTTTCGATTTTAAATCACTCTTAAAGAAGTCTCCAGTATATATATATATATATATTATATATATATGTTATAGGAAAAATGTTTTAGTCCTCACACCACCCCCACCCTGATTGATTATTATCCTATAACAGAGCCACATGCTGTGATTTAATTCTTTGCTTGGCCTATGGTGTCTGTATGAGCACCTTTGATTTGCTGTTATATTAAATTCTTTGTACCAGTTTATAAACGGATGAAGATTTGTGGATTTTACTCAACATATAGATGTCAGATGTTTAAAGTAATAAAATGCCAAGCTGCACTGACATCCTAATTTTTTCTATCATTCTATCATTGTTCCGCTCTGCTTTCACATCTGTAATAGCATTTAAGAACCAATTTCTTACACACCTAGCCTCATGCAGTTTAAGTCATTTTGCCTGAAGAAACCTAGATGGAATCAGTGCACTTGTGTTTATATGCAGAGACGTGGCCTGGAGGTGCACAGAAACAAATCACCAATCACTCTTATCCACTTTAAAAGGCTTTAGCACTTTAAAGGCTTTTTTGAGCCAGGCAGATTGGATGAGCGCTTGCTTTTAAGATGTGCACTTTGAGCTCTATGGCCATCCAGACAGCTCCAGTAGGTGATAGTCATACTTCATTAGAGGAAAAGAGCCCTTGGCTGTGTGTGTGTGAGAGGACACTTAACTCTTCCCAGGTCACGCTCCTGAGAGCAGGACGAGATCATGAGGTCAGGGTACTGTTTATCAGACGTTCAAGATCGCTTCATCATTAAATGTGAGAGAGAAGAATAAGCGGTTTGAGAGTTAGTGTTGTGCATGTGTAGTAGTGTTAATAACACTGTAGCGTCTTGCGAGGTGATGACACAACAGCTCAAGTTGTAGCAGCACTTCAGTGATTAATTTACTGATAAAAGTTTTTTTTTTTTTTTTTGCTTCATTCTTCTTTAAAAGGAAGATTGCCATTTAACTTAAACCCCTTGCAATGACTTCAAAAGGTGTAATCAGGAGCTCAGCAGGGATTTAATTCAGGTCAGGGGATCTTGATGCCAGTTTAATTTCCATGCAACGCTGGACAAGGCAGGAAAATTGTGTCTAGTGTAGTTTTACCGTCTAGCTACACTCTTAAAACATGTACATCCTTTGAGAGAGTTCACTTACTGTATCACCTATCCATGTAGAACCATTTTAGGGGGCTAAGAACCTTTAATTATCCAATCAACCTATAAAAAATATTTAAAGGGTACTATGGTAAATGCCTAAATGGCTTTGGGTATTATAAAGAAAACACCACACCACTGTGGAGCATATAAATAATTGTATTTATATGTACATGATGCATCATGTTGGTACTTAAAATGCAAAAGTGTTCTTCTGTTTTCCTTCAACATGATCCTACACAGAACCTGACAACAAAATGTTTTCAAATCAGAAGCGGTTCCAAGTAGAGCTAAATGTTAGAATGTGTAAATGTCTAATGAACACTTAAAGAACACAAACACCTTTTCTATGAACAGACAGCAAACATCAAGATGCTACGTTGTAAACCAGTCTTGGATAAAAAGTTGTTGCAAGGATTCTTGCAAACTTTTTAGAAAGTAAGGAAACAATATCTTTACAAAGAACCGTTTTTCTTTTAATATACATTTCTGGATGTGTTTGGTGGTTTAACCTTTGTTTAACAAGAACATATATGTTTTTATGTTTGTGTTTTAAGGTTTTCTTAAAGTGTTCTTTAATGGTTCAGTAGATAAGCGAGGGTTCCTAAAACCCTTTTCTGAATGTATAACATTTAGCGTTCTATAAAGTACAAGGGACTACTGAAGAATGTAAAAGGTGCTAAAATTTCCATGCATGTCCCGATCTGTTCATGTTCCATGGGTGGAATTTGTATATGTACTGTATGTTGCACATATTTGTGGTATATATTTTGTAGGTTTTGAGTTATCAGTTTTTATGGTCATTATGAACTGATAATATATGTGGATATGAAAAATAACAAATTGAATTATTTTGTTCTTTTTAACAGATAATAAATTTCGGTCCTATAAATGAGTTACAAAGAGAGAATTAATGAAACTCAAGTGAATCTATAAGTTTGTGTGCTTGATATAATGCATGACGGTGTTCAACATGATTATATATATTTTATATTCAGATAACTGATGTTATAGGTTAAAAGGTTTTTTACACTTTGGCCTGATAGAGTCATGTGTGTGTGTGGGGGGGGGGTGTTTAATTTTATATAAAGCAAAGAGGAAATCTTGGACTAATTCCCTTTTTTGATTAACTGATCTTATCATTATAGATCTTAGTAAACTGGACAAGTCAAACACATCATCAAGTCTTCCTATATTTCAACATTTCAAAGCTGAATTTATTCTGACAATTTTCAAGTGCTGAAATTGTTCCTGAATTTCATTTCCATGTACACAATATGATCCGAGCTATGACTGCTCTCCCCTTTCGTTGCACAGAATTATAAAGATGTGCATCTCTGACCTGCTTGCTGTCTCTAATGAAAGTGTGAAGCCTAACAAGCAGCAGCTCTCTCCTACTACATGACATCTTACACCCTTTCTCTCTGGCCCCCTGGATAAAATAATTCTGCCAAGAAAGCAATAACACATTGACATAATTCTCAGCAGATGTGAGCGTGCCTCGGCAAGTTAACAAGGTCCACAGGGAGGGCCGAGAGCTGCCGCTGTAGCAGTGTGAGCTGTTGAGCTCCGGAGGAGATGAGATGGATCATGCATGTTTGGGAACAGTTCTGGAGTTCACCCAGGTACCTGGCACGTAGTCTTAACTGTGATTGTAACTTTAATTTTTAGTCGACCTATGGAACCTTTCTTTATTTATCAGATTGTCTATCCTGTGAGCAGAAATTGATTTAATACTCAAGGAAGGAAACATTAGAGGAGGAATGTGATGTTTGTAAGTTATTCCATGCTTGTGCTAGTCATAAGGCACCCTGAATGTTCTTATTGTTTAACCATAAACTTTGCAAGGAGGTGCTAATATTTAGTAATTTCTCTAACCTTCTATCGAAAATGTAAATGTAAACATAGACATTTTGTACCTTTTTGCTTTACGATAAAGGGAAATTACAGTCAAAACATTTGCTTTTTCTTTATTTCAAGATACATTATTTCTACATTTTCATGTAATATATTATATGTAAAAAAAAATGTAAGGGTACCACTCAAGCAAGAGAAAGATAGAGTTTAGTGCTCAGTACACATGTTTAGTGTTTATGAGAACACTGAAGCTCTTCAGACCATCTCTTGGGCCTCTGAAGGACAAAAGTTTGCAAGTAAAAACCTGGTTAGTACACCAAGAACCCTTAAATATATTAATTATTTTAAAAACTCTAACAGTCAGTTTAACTCAATCTTTAGGTGTTAAGAAGAACATAATGAACAAAAAGGGGCTCTTTGAGGGTTCTTTAAGGTTCTTTAACGGTTCACTGAACATCCCCTGTAAAACTGTCAATTATACAAAGAGGCTTTTCCTATTGATTTGTCTAAGTATAATTTTCTATATTTGCGTGTCTTCTATCTTTGTGTGTTGGTTTTAAATGGCCTTTCTTTTTTGGCCTATATATTCTCAAATGCAAAACACACACATAAATAAATTATTACTACTGTAATACTGTACTGTAACAGAAATTTTAATAAATAAGCATTATATTATTATTGTTGTTGTTGTTGTTGTTGTTGTGGTAGTGGTGGCTTGTAGTCGGTTCTCTGTGTTACTAATTATAACTAAAAAATTAAACACACATCCTGTCTAAAAAGTGATTATGGCTTAGTAGCTTTTACATGGTGATAGAATGTGCATGTTACTACACTAATTAAAATTTGTTAATGTGCATAATTTTATTTATTGAGTTTAACGAAAACTTACTATTATTTACCAAATTATAATTTTTTCTTCAACTTTCATGTTTGACAGACCTTTGCTTGTTTGCTTTAATTTTAGATATTTTTTCTGAAAATAAATTGAGAATACATTATAACATATGATCATTTAAGAGAGAGAGAGCAGTTCAAAAACAAACATATAACAAAAGTTTAATAAACCTGTAAAGAAAACAGAATCATTTCCCTCATCAAAGCCGCAGGTTTCTATAATTTTTTTTCACTCAGAGAGAGAGAGAGAGACTCCACTCTCCAGCGTCTTCCCCACTGCGTCTTCCCCATCTGCATGTGAAATCGCCATTTCACCCCCCTGCACACTCCCTAATTGTTGTAAAAATTATTTGTGAAATTGCTTTGCACCATGAGTGTTCTCCACAGCTATAGTGCCATGCGCGCTCCTGCAGAGTGGACACGCGCAACCGAGCCTTTCTGCACTTGCGCTCGCTTCAGACATTTCATTTAGTTCTAGTTTCGTTTTAATTACATTTAACTGCTTAGTTTTTTATTTACTTTTTTTTTTTCAATGTGTTATTTTCTGTATTTCCATTGTACGCTAATCCTATCACAGGTATAATATAAATATCAATGTCACCTTACATAAGGCCATAATGTTCAAACACACACACACACACACACACACACACTTACACATTTAAATGTGAATTGTAACTGCGTTTTGCACGAACTCTTAGATTGCCGAATTAAACCATTTTAATAGCCACATTTATTAATTTATTTGTGCTAATTTAGACTTGAACACGTCAGCATTGATTTTAGTATCTCTAACCTGAAGGTGAGTGTGAACAGAAATTACACTACGTTACGTTTTACCCTCACAGCTTTTCCATCTGGTGTCTTAAATAAAGCCTAATATAAACTGCATGGATCATCACCCCAAATGCATGGGGACTGTTCAGTTAACCGTGGGTCACGTCTTAAATCAGATTGAAATCAAATTATGTTACACCCTATTTTATGGAGAAACATCAACGTCGTCAGCTCAGAACATGGGTTTCTGCTCATCACACATACAGTAATACTGGTGTGTGTATGTGTGTTAAGTTGATCTAATTCGGGATACGTGTGTGTTTACGGTGTCCGATGAGTATTGATACTGGGGTTACTCTTGGTAGCTTGTACACTTTCAAGAAGCAAAAAACTGTGTAAAGCTAAAATGTAGATCTTTAGCTTGAAAAGGATTTAAAGTGGACGTAAATGCCTTAATGCTTTAAAAGTAAACCCCATGTACTGCAACTTTCCAGGTAGAGAGGAGAAAATAGGTTTGCATTAAAGTTACCACTTTGTGGACATTATAGGTGCTTTGTTTTAATTTAAAGGATGTGATTAATGATGTTTGAAGGCTTCTAGAATTTAAACATGTCCATTTCATGCTCGATACGTAAAACTTCGTAGAATATATGTTGTGGTTTGGATTGGTGCAAGCTGCTAAATAAACATCAAAATATTTTTGTTATTATTTTCTTTTTTTGTTATTATTTTCGTTATTATTTGATTCTTTTCTTTACAGTGTAGTGTGTATTGGTATACATTTACTCAGGTGACTGAACTGAAGGGTTGCTGATGGATCAGGATGAGAGCGAGAGAAGCATATAGCATCAATAGTGTGTGTGTGTGTGTGTGTGTGTGCGTGTTCTTTCAAATGATTAGAGTGAGCGTTTAGCATACATCTCAAATCAGAGATCAACAAAAACTCGGTTTGACATTTCCTGGGTGTTTGGCCTTATAATGGAGGAGGAGGATGGTTGTGAAGCGGACTCGCGTCCTTTTCCTGTTTCTTCTCATTGGTAGTCAGCTTCGAGGCTTCACCTCCTCTTTTCAAACGGAATTAAAAGAAAGGCCGGGGAGCCTATCGGTGTGCGCCGGCCCGCTCCCCCTCCCTCCCATCCTCCCTCCCTCCCACCGCCATGCTCCAAAGTTGGGCCACTTCAGCTACTCCAGGGTGGTTAGCAAAACCAGCAGACCTCTGACTGAGTCGAGGCAAACATCTAAACATCATCCACCTTCATTCATTTTTTTCTCTCTACATAACTACCCTGTGTAAAACACACACTCTTTAGTTTCTTTTTATTTATCCAAAGCGCGCCTGAACGCACAAGTGTGTGACTTTTTTGGTCTATTTTCTGAGCGTATTATTTACTTCTGTGTTTCTGTGGAATCTCTTTTTTTTTTTCCCGTGCATGGCTTTTTAATACATTGGACTTGTTGTAGTTGTAGTTTCCTCTGGCTAAAGCGAGACTGGACCTATCTCTTTTAACATCACTAGGGACTTTCCAATATTTTTAGAGTAGCTGCAATGGCTACTTTACCAGGAACGGTTCCTCGAATGGTTCGGCCAGCGCCGGGCCAGAATTACCCCCGCACTGGATTTCCCCTGGAAGGTACCATTTTTATAACTATTTTTTAAATAAAAAATGTTCTTTAAAAAGTTTCAGAAAACACCAGCTTGATGCACTGTATTTCCGAGAGCAGGTATTTTTAATTGAGAAAGCAAGAGAGCAAAGGAAAACATGCAATGTCATAAGTGATCGTTTTGGACAGTATTACAGCATCACTTGGGCTGTGTATCAAAAATGGTAAAAAAAAAATCTTTTGATCCCGAATGAGCTATTTGTGCCATCTTACTCCATACACGTTCATTTGTAGAATTAACTCCTTACACGTTCAAAAGTAGATTTGGTTCAAAATAGTGATGTGATATAATATATACTATAAAACGTTTTTTTTTTCTTTTGGAAAAAGTATGCATTTTATATTACTAAGTATTGATCCAGCTGATCAAGCGTACTGCGCAAAACAACATATAGGCCTATTGAAAAGTAATATAAAAGTAAAAGTGGTTTAATTCTTTAAAAATAAAATAATAGCTGTTTGTTGAAGATACACAAACCATCACGCACACACGCATAAAAAGTTCCACTTGCGTGCAGAGCTGCGAATGTGAATGTGATGAGCCGGGGTTCGTGCTTAAGTGTTCAAATGTTCAAACTCACGATTCTCGCGTCTGCACTCGGGCTTCGGGATTTAGTGAAGTAGTCTGCTGCAGCAAATGGAAGTAAAAACACACAGCCAAGAGACGGCTCAAAGGATCACGCCAATATTTGTACTGCATGACTAGGAATAATCAAGGTGTAAAGTGCACGCGTCTTTTAGAGCCTCTTGAATGCGAAATTCGGTGCTCAAATTTTGTTGCCTCAAATGATGCATGTTACAGGACAAATAGATGGAGTGTGTCTGGCATGTGTCTAGTTCGGAAAGGGGGAGGATATGAGACAAGGGAAATTACTTTAAATAATTTCTATATTATGTCATAATATTTTTTTTATTTATTTGTTTATATGTGCAGTTCCATAACCAGAAAAAAAAAACATATTGCATCAGACAATCTGTGGTTTTGTAACTTCTTGATAACTTGTATGAGTTGTGTTTTGTCACGGACCAGTATCCACCCCGCTGGGCCAGGGTCGAGTCAACCAGCTCGGCGGCGTGTTCATCAACGGGAGGCCTTTACCGAACCACATCCGACACAAGATCGTTGAGATGGCGCACCATGGCATCCGGCCCTGCGTCATCTCCAGACAGTTGCGGGTTTCCCACGGCTGCGTCTCCAAAATCCTGTGCCGGTACCAGGAGACGGGTTCGATTCGGCCAGGAGCCATAGGGGGGAGTAAACCCAGGGTAAGTTTAAACAACAAATAGATCAAATAAAATGAAAAGTACTTTTTCCTGCAATTTGTTACCGACAGAGTTTACGATCTGCTTTATGCGCACACACCCTCTGTTGCTGGCCTGGTGGAACCATCAAGGTTACACCCATGAAATGTGTATATGTATACCTTTAAAATAATAAAAGGGACATTATTTTATATTTACAATTTTTTTTTACAATATTTCATAAAAGCTAACTAAAGGCGCACAACATACACATCCAGAACACTTAACTATTTTTTAACATTTTTTAAATAAATAGCCTAAAGACTGCGACAAGCAACGGTTTTTCTTACCACAGCTAATAATAAGCAAGGATAAGTGATATTCCATATATTTTTTCTCTTAGATAAATTTTTGGAAAGTAATAATAATAATAATAATAATAATAATTATTATTATTATTATTATTATTATTATTATAAAATTACATAGATTATATAATAATAATAATAATAATAATAATAATAATAATAATAATAATTATTATTATTATTATTATTATTATTATTATTACAAAAATATTTTGTTGTTTTATTGAGTGTTGCCTATAAATGTTTTGTATATTTAATTAGCTCCAAAGCTGTCGGGGTTCTTCAGCGGTCCTTAATTCCTAATGATACAACTTTAATTGTTTTAAAGGTATAAAGAAAGCAACATGTTGGTTAATGTTTTGTTGTTATTGTTGTTGTTATTTCTAAGAGTGCAGATAAAAACGTGGAAGTCGGAAAGGTTTTTTAGTAAAATAATGTTTGTTAAATGGATATTTAACAAGCAGTAATTAATAACGTATGTATGAATGCATATAAAGATTGCACAACAGGTAAGTTATGGAAAATAATTTATGATTATTATTATTATTATTATTACTATGATGATTATTATTATTACTGACACAATGATCATCATTGCTTTATATAAGAATAGACAAGACACATTACATTATTATTTTATTTATTGCACGATGTTGAAATATGGGAATAAGAGCCTTCCGTTTTTCACTTTTTCCACCTCTTTTAATTTATGCATTAATTTGCTCGTTTGCGTATTTACTTACTTACGTAAGTAGACTACTTATTTTGGACAATCGCCATTTGACACTACAGCAGGTAGCAACTCCCGACGTGGAAAAACGAATTGAGGAATACAAGCGTGAAAACCCGGGCATGTTCAGTTGGGAGATCCGCGACAAGCTGCTGAAGGACGGAGTGTGTGACAGAAGCACGGTTCCTTCAGGTGAGGCCTCATCTGGTAAGCACACTTTTCTTCTTACTGACACCTAATGTACATGCGCACTCACACACCCATATGCATACACACTCGTACGCGCACAGACGCCCTTTCACTTCATATAAATTCAGCTGAATGCGTATAAATTATATGATTATTAATTTAGTGTTTAAATAACAGTCGTAGACAATTCCTTTACATACTGACGCGCTGTTTTTATAAGTTTTTTACATTATGTTTTATTCTACACGTTTTCACCTGTAGCTTAGGTCACGAGGATTTATTTCTCACCCTAGGCAAATTTTCACATGTTTTCTGAGTACGCTTTTATTCACGTTTGAAATGTTTTTTTTTATACATTTTTTTTTTTTATGTATTTGATGTATTTGTAATTATTTTTATTTTAAGCTCTTCATATATAGCATGTGTATGTTTTATTTTAAATCTCAGTGAGTTCAATTAGCCGGGTTTTGAGAGCACGATTTGGAAAGAAGGATGATGATGATGATTGCGATAAGAAGGATGAAGATGGGGAGAAGAAAACGAAGCACAGTATCGACGGCATTTTGGGAGACAGAGGTGAGTTTTTTAATGATTATTATTATTATTATTATTATTATTATTAATGATTGTCGTGAGTCCTCTTACTGTCACGTGCTTCTTTGGGGAGAGTTATGTTATGATAATGATGATAATGAGGATGATGATAAGGATGATTATAAAAATGATGTGGAAGTATGAGTGCACTATTCTAGTCAGGGAGCGTTCGCGCTACTCGCCGGCACACAGGAAGGTAATAGCTGGGATTAGCCTTGCTGTTAGCCACTCAGTTATTTATGGAAGCCCTAACGGAAGGTATTTAGCGCCGGTCATTTGTGGAGCACCTGGTAACCGGCAGTCCAGACAGCTGACAGCTCACCAACAATCTGTCAGCAAAGCCGTTACTTTCACCCCCGTGCGTCTCTCAATAATAATAAAAATAATAATAATAATTACTATTATTATTATAATTGTTGTTGTTATTATTTTTTGTACAACTTCCCTTAGAGTATATATCGAATCTATGTCTTATATAAATATATCGTTTATTGCCTTATTGTCATAGGCATTTGTATTATATCATGTAGTATAACAATTTTATATAAACAATTATAGCATCTAGTAATTTTACCACAATGATTACAAATTAATTAATTTATTATTATTGTTGTTGTTATAATAATAATAATAATTATTATTATTATTATTATTATTATTATTATTATTATTATTATTATTATTATTAATAGTAGTAGTAACCTCGAACCCAAAGTTGCTTTACAATTTTGAAAACTTGAACAAAGACAATTATATACCTATTGTAAAAATTTATAGTATGTATTAATAATAATAAAACAGTAATAGTTTCTTAATATTAATCATTTCTAGTATTTTGTACAACTATAGCAGTTTTCTTGTGAAAGTAATCTCTGTCATGTGTGCGTATGATTGATCAGTTCACATAAGAGCACTTTCAAACAAGATTTTTTGTTATTTTGATTGTATACTTTAGAAATATGTGAAATTTTAATTAAGAATTGTGCACACTTTGAACATTGAGAGTGCTGGAAGTTTTTGACTGTCTTGCAGTTTTTATACTGCCAGATAATTAAGTCTTTTGGTAGGATGTGGTTCTAGTTAAATCTTTACAATATGTTTTTTTTTTTTTTAATAATGTTTTGTGCTGATTATTGGTATAAAGTAGTGTCTGTTGGGGGGGGGGGGGTGATTATTTTCACTTAATCTGCCTTAATAGCTTCGTGTCGGGCTTTTCATTTCATGAAAGAAACTTTAGAATAACGTTAATGCTTATTAATGTGTGTGTGTGTGTGTGTGTGTGTGTGTGTGTGTGTGTGTGTGTGTGTGTGTGTGTGTGTGTGTGTGT
>JAQQZT010000016.1:2915985-2929990 GCA_030068275.1 Clarias platycephalus | reverse complement strand
TGTGTGTGTGTGTGTGTGTGTGTGAGAGAGAGAGAGAGAGAGAGAGAGAGAGAGAGAGAGAGAGAGAGAGAGATGTAATAGCCGGCGGCTTGATTCAGACTAGTCCTGTACAAGGTGCACTTTATCCTCCAAATTGCATGCGCTCAGATTTTGAGCACAAACCCAGCATTGAAGTTTTTTTTATTTATTATGTGACGTATTTATTTATTTATTTATTATATACTTTCAATAAGACAAGCGCCTAATTTCAGCTTCACCTGACATTTTCGTTACGCAAACACAACACACCCATTTACCGCATTTGGAGAGTTTGGCTTCAACCTGGCAAGCTTAATTACCCTCTAATGGGTTATGACTCGGTGCGCAGCTCGCTCTGACAGCTCACCTGCTCCTCCTTTTGTCTGTCAGACAAGGAAAGAAATGGAAAAAATAATAATGTTAATCATAAGTGAATAAATGCGACGTGTCTGTCTGTCCGCTTATCTGAAATCATCTGCACCAGTCACACCAGTATATAAGGACGCGTCAGAGAGCCATGGACACTTCAACAAACCGGAGGATTACCTGAGGTCCTCAATCTAATCAAACACAGGCCAGGCGGGATTTAGAGCGCGCTGAGGGGATAATAACGCGCGGCCGGGGCGCAGATAGCCCTGCTGGGGCTGTCGGGCATAAGGCTCGCTTTCACTGTGCATATTCAATTAAAGATAGATCCCTGGCACCCGAGGATATTCCGGACACAAAAAGAAAAAGGAGACAAAAGAATGTCTGAATAATCAGATATCACTGTCATGGAGAGAAGGAGAAAATCACCCGGGTCGCGTTTTAAGCATAATAAAGGACAGACAGCGTCGCCCGTGTTGAATTAACCCGTGCTGTGTAGAATTTACTCTCACTCGGTAGAATTAACACCTTAAATGTAATGTTTGCATGAAATGTTAGTGTCCTGTTAAAACCTTTAAAGTATGCATGTTGTCATTCTTCACCATAAAAGGTCCATTAAGTTTACATTTAAGCTTTCGCCTGATCCTGTACAGTGCAGTAACTTAATTTAAATGTACAGCATACATATCTAGGTTAAAAATACAAAAGAACAAAAGACATTTTATTCGAAGAGCAATTAACCCAGTGTTGACTCAACCAAAAAAAAAAAAAAATTCATATATTTTAAACAAAACCTTACTACGCATGCGCGCGCGTCAGCAGGTCCGGCTCCACTCCGCAGGTAAAGACGAATAAAGGTGCTTAGAAAGAGAGGGAAGGGAAATGAGCAACCAAACTTCAAACAAATCCATCTAGAATCGCGTACGTGTGTGTGTGTGTGTGTGTGTGTGTGTGTGTGTGTGTGTGTTGAGGCGAGATTTAGCGAAAGTATGCCGAAGTTATTTAGCTATTTAATAACATTTTTCCTCAGGCGCGTGAAGTCACACCATGCGCACTTTTCGCGCAGATGAAATTGAGGGAAACCCAAATGTTATGCAGAGATAACACCGAGCATCATAGCCTGGATACTGGCTCTGCATTCACTGTATTAAACTCGGATTAACCTCCCCTTTCACCCTTTCACTCTTTCACTACTCATCTCATCATGGAATTTACATCGCATGCATTTCTTGAACTGCATATACACAATAATAATAGTAATAATAATAACAACGGTTATTATTATTATTATTATTATTATTATTATTATTATTATTATTATTATTATGTTTTTAATAAGCTTTCCATATTTGCATATGGAGTCTCTCCAGTGCGCATGCATGAGCAATGCGCATTCGATCCATTTGGAGTATTTCGACTTTCTAATGCTATTTTAACTATTTCACAGCATGGCTTAATAAATTGAGCATCACAATAAGAGTACACCCGAACCATTGTTGTTCAACAGGGCGAGAGTGAAACGGTTGCTCTCCGCATTTAACCCGCTTTAAATCCGCTTAAAAAGACTCCTGGAACCAATTAAATTTTGCCGAACCAATACCAAGTGACCAGCAGAGTAATTAAGCTTATAGGGAAAAGGACGTGTAATGAAAAAGAGGGTAAATTCATTAAACCAGACAAAAACAGTATTTGCTTGTTAATAAACTGGCAAAGGCTATTATTTGGAATAAAGGTCATGGTCACAGTGTTATACGGTAACCTTCTATTATTGATCATTACTACTTTAATTTATACTTTTGTTAATTAGGAAATGGTTCTAAAAATTTACAGCAGTTTCACTTGAATCATTGTGAGTGTTTTCCGTCTTCTGATGAGTAATTTATTATTATTGTTTTTACATTTTTATATTTTGTGCAGCGTTAAAGTTTAAGACGCTTGTAGTTTTTTTTTTCCTCATCACAAACATTTGTGGTTTCCGATTTCCCACATCAGTGCAGATGCACAAAACATTTCTGTGTACAGATTTAATTACATATTCAAATTCTTCAAATTCCTGCTGTCTCAACTACCTGTCGGACGCCGAGTTGAGTTATTAGACATGTTTATGTCTGTGAGTTTCGATTAATTCCCTTAGGATTGCTGAGAGTCTTTGGCGGTGTATTTAGCGGCTTCAGGGAGTGTTAATGGTTCTGGAGGAGCAGTGTGTACAATTGATTTTGACATGCGCAGATTGGGACTCTGGCTCTACTCTAGTGTGTGTGAGATCTGCTAGGGGGATAAAAAAAAAAAAAAGACTTTTCCTGAGACACATTTGCGGTAGCATTTCGTGAGAGAAAAAATGTAAAAAAAAATAAAAGAAAATAAAAATAATAATAATAATAATAAATTAAATTAAATCAGAAAAAAAACCCACAACCGCTATTTCTCGTCCTTTATTGTAACGCCTAATATATATATTTACCTACATATGCTCTAAATGTGAAACACAGATTTGTAATATTGAAAAATAATAAGCAAACGTAGGCAGAAAAGTAATTTGGGAAAATACGGAAATCACACCCATGTGACGTGTCTACAAACCACGTGTGACTCGTGTGATTATTTTCATACGACGTTCGCGTGACCTTTGTGCATAAAAAATGTCTCTTATTATTTTTAAATGATTTCTATGAAAGCTTACTCCAGAGGCGATATGAAGCCCAGTAACTTGACATGAAGCCCATACACAGTGTTCGTGTGTTAGTGGGCGGATTTGAAGTGCTTATGGCATTTACACACATTAGTGCTTAGCAAGAAGGGTGTTAGGAGGTGTGTTGACTTTATGGCGAGAGAGAGAGAGAGAGAGAGAGAGAGAGAAACGGAGAGAGAGGTGATCTGTGGCCAGCATGTGGCCATCCTAAACTAATTGAGTATGAAATTAATTATAGGGTGGAAGTGGCTTTAAGACCTTAAAGTTTTCACACATTTTAAAGGTGTAACAGTGGATTAATGGCTTATAGCTATCATTAAAAAATACCCCTGCTCTAACATTTTTACTGCCTCTTAAAGAGTGTCAGAAGAGCCACAAAATAACAAACTTTGAAGAAAAAAATAGTTTATTATCTGACTATTAAAAAAATCATGGTACTGAATAGAACAGTATTGTATTTAGGGTTCTATAAGGAAACACTCCTGTTTTAACACGGGTCACTTTAAATAATTCTGATGGCAAGATATTAAAAACACCTTTAAAATGTTGTTTTTAGCTAATTTAAATATAACCTTCAAAATGTTTAACCTAATTTGATAGCTTTCCAAGGTTCCTTAATTTTCCTGCAACTTACTGAAACGTGTAAATAACTAATGAAATACAATTTTTAAAAAGATTTTAGTTGAATCCTATTTTAATTTAAATATTAAATGAAATTAATTTTAGATAGGTCTGGTTTATAGCCTTGCATTTGGGACGTAAACGTTTGGATAAGAGTTTTACATAGAGTTTCTGCCTTGCACTTCTCTGAATAATAAGGACGCTTCTGCTTTTTTTTCTCAGCATTGTCTGCATTTTATCATTTGCACTCTAGTTTCTTAGACTTTCTCTTGTGTCTTTCTCATCTTCTTTTTTTTACTCTGTGAATAAGATATCGAGGAGAGCTCGAATCATTGAATCATCCTCCGTACTGCTTGAATGGAGAGAAAATTCAATTGTCTTCTCCCCTTTTTAATGAAAAGCATTTTGTTCTGTAATTGAATGCTGCCTCTTTTTGTTCTTGTGTCGCCTCTGAGACCTCTCTGAAGTCTGACAGGCTCCTCTCCACATTGTTCAACAAACTGTTTTGGCAAAAAGGGGAAAAAGAGAGAGAGAGAAAGAGATAGAGAAAGAAAGTAAGTAAGAAAGAAGGGAGGAGGGGAAGGGAAAAAGGAGCCCTCTGTTACTTTGTGTCTTCAGACTCGATGCACTATTCAGACGACTTGATGAACTCCTTTAAAAAGTTTATTAAGGCGAAGAAGACAATGTGGCCTGAAGCCCGCAGCCCAGCGAGCAGACAGTCTATAAACTAGAGGCCATTGTGGCACAAAGGCAGATGCATGAATACTTCTGAATGGAGGCTTCAAACTGACACGATCGGGCTGGACAGCAACATGTTAAAGAGAAAGTGAAAAAAGGGAGAACGAAAAAGAGAGAAGAGTGCAGTGTGTATCAGTGTTATTTATATGAATCTGCACTTTCACACCAATCCAGACAGTTCACTCTGATAAGGTTTGATAGGTGTGGTGCTGATGGATGCTGGGTTTAGTTGTCCTTTTGGGATTTCTGTTCATTTATCTTTCAGTTTTTTTCATTTTCATTGCAAGGCATGGCTTTACAAGCAAGTTAACACTGTTAAAAATGGAACAATGAAAAGCTAAAGCAGTTTAGAAAAGACATTATATCATATATAAAAATTTGGGGACAAATTCTAAATTATATTCTTTAGTCTCTCTCTCTCTCTCTCTCTCTCTCTCTCCATCACTACATTTATAAGATAATAAGCAAATAACCAACATCGCTGTTTCTCCTAGTCTGCATGTGATCTGTGTTCAGCATCAAGTATAAATATAAAAATAATGCAACAATTTGTTATAATTGATTCAAAGGCTATTACTAACAGTCCTCACTAATTCAAGTCTCTCTGTGTCTCTCCATTTTCTCCCTGCCTGTCGCTTTGTGATTTGTGATCCATCTGTGCAAAAAGTGTTTTTGTGATTAAAATTTTTGTGGTTAGTTGCATGCCTTGATGGGACATTTTAACATCTTCATGCTGTAATATCTTTTAGATAAAAGTGTTTTCTTGATTCATCCTCCTGAAACCCACACATAAGTCCTGTGCTGATGTGCTGATGTGATGTGGTGGTTTTATTCCTCCCCACCCTGGCAGGTGTCCACATTTGCAACACAATTGTCTCACACAGCAGAACCCCATCTCTCACACACACAAAAACGGTTTAGAAAAGGGGATGGGAATGTGTGGAGGGATGACCCAGAGTGAAGGAGATTACGCACAGAGACAGCTATTAGCAGGGATAAAGCTTCTCTAAACAAACAAGTTAAAAGTACCAGATGATGAAAAGATCAATAATGCTCGAGTTAAGGAGCCGGTGCTCTGGTGGCTCAAATCTCGAGTTCCCCAGCTTTCTTCTTGATTGCTGCTTTCTTCTTTAATATTGCAAACTGCTACTCCTGAAGGTGTCTGTATCGCCAATCCAATTTATTTTGGCTCACTCCAGCGTTAAGTTAAAGATCTGTTTATCATGAACTCATGCGATGTAATGAGGGTTTTAAGAACTCTGTGATGGGACAGAAGTGTGTTCCTGTTGGGTCGATATGGCTTGAGGATCACAGGTCATCACTTTCATTAGACAGAAGCTTTTCGTGAACAGGAGATAGGAGACTGGGGAAAGGAAAAGACATTTGTCACTTTCAACTAGGTGTTTGTCATGACGAGAGAAAATGACATCTCTAAAAGCCCTTTCTGCTCCAATCCATCTCGGACAGGATGAGGGTCCTCAGCATCGGAAATAAATTCCCAAAGGGGTTTTGACTCCAGGCTTCTGTATTTTGCTCTTAGACTAGAAGCAATTCCGATTAAATTGGACCTTTTAGAGTTGATTTCTTGTCACACACTTGAAACAGCCCTCAGAAAGCAAACAGAAAGAGAAGGGCCTCTTGTTTCAGGGGTTTTGTGTAAAACACATTACCTGTCGAGTGTTTTGATTGTGCTTTTATTCTGTATTTGTTTCTTTTTGGAGCAGATATTATTGCTTTCTTCTCAGTTTTAATTACTTTCATTCTCATTAAGCCATGCTTTTTTAATTCTGGTTCAGTAGTGATGTTTCTGTTACTTGACATATCACTCTACTGAAGCATGGTATATAAAGTACCTTATTGTTTCTTGTAAAAGTCCTGTTACATTATTTGTGCCAGAAACACAAATAACTCCAGAAACAATACACTGTTTCATGAACAAATCTTTATTTTCTGTTAAAGTTTTAATTTAAATATAATGAGATTCTCCATTAACAATAAAACTTAGGATGTAATCTTAGTATATACATGTAAACCTAGTGTCCTTTATCTGTGGTGTATAACTGTTTAACTTTGTACACATACCTGCTCCTTTCCGTTTAAAAGCATTTAAAATAATTCACGTAAAAAAAAATGCCAAGACTGAAAGACAAAAAAAAAAGTTACACAATAAATATACTATTTAACTTTTTTAATTTTCAGCCGACAAAAATATTTTTATTTACTTTTCAATTTTAATTCAGATTTTTATTATTAAAATTTATCTACAATACAGTTAATCAAGATAAAATTGTTTAAATTATAATAAACATTTTACTTACACCTATAAGGCCACTCATAAGGCATCGATCCACATTAACAAATCATTAAAAAAATGTGTGTGTGTGTGTGTATATATAATTTATTTATTTATTTATTTATTTATTTATTTATTTATTGTCTAACTCACTGCTATAACATACTTAAATCTTCAATTAAAATGTTTAAAAACATAGTCTAAAAATCTCTTTTACATCTGTACAGTGTTTTTGTGCTTAAAAATGTGCGATTAGTTGCATCGAATGGTGGGAAATTCTTTTCAGATTTATGCTGTAATGTGCTTTGGATAAAGGTGTTTTCTCTGATAAATATTCTAAACATTCATATATCTAGCACTAAATGCTAAATAAAGGTTTTCAAATGAATAATTTCTTGCTCACTATTACTCACATGTTGTTAAAGCAGAATTAGTCCGTGGAAGGGCTTATAAATTAAAAGATGATCCTGGTTCCCATACCGTGGTGTGGTTATTCAGAGACTGCTTGATTGACTCGTATAATGATCCTGTACTTGAGTAAAAACTTTTTTGTCATCTCAGATTTTCTCTGCCTGCCTGTTTTGACAGCTGGCACGGATGGGCACATGCAGTGTACCGGATTATTTATGAGCTGCTTGTTTACTGCTAAGGCGCAGTGGAAAAGACAACAGGAATTTCCCCTCTAATTTCATTACAATGGAGAAAAACTGCCCCACATAATGGGCAACACTAATTAAGTTTGGAGCCATGCGTGTAGTCTGAACACTGATGAATTAGAGTCATTCACATCATGCTCGGCTGCTTTAAATTCACCATTAGCGCATGCTACTTAGGGCCATAACATCGCCCATTTTATGCTTCTGATCCCCTTCACAAGTGGAATCTTCATTATTTTCAATAAAGGTCTGGCCGATCCTTCAGCCACACACCCACTAGGACAATAAATATGTTCTTCGAGTGTTGCAAATCAGAGATGGATGAGAAAGTTCTTTTTTTACCCCAAGTACAGAGAAAAAAAAACATGCAGGGCTGTCCAGGAAGTGTTTAAGATGTTTGTTCAAGTCCAGTAATTTCACACAGAGCATAGAAGTCAGGCATCATAAACAAATTGGACTTACTTGTGCATCACTAGACCTTCCTTTCTTTCCAGAAGTGATTTATTAGAAATGCGAGAATTGGATGACCACTGAAAGTGTTAACAGACGCTTAAAAAATGCGGGCATTGCAAACTAATAGTTTTGTTTAAAAAACACATTATGAAAACAAACACTAAGAAATAAATGAAACTCAAATGTTTTATGTTATTCCTATTACTTTGGCATTGTTGTTAGTATTTCTATTTTTCTAGATGTCACTATTTGTGTTTGAATTGGCTGTTTTGTCTTTATCGTCACCTAAAAATAATTGTAGTTGACAATGTCTTTGAAAACAGAACAAATCATAAATCTTGACTGTATTTGTAGTAATAGTGAATTGCAGATTTTTGTCTTTGTAACAAAAAACAACAAAGCATATTTTTCAAATCTTCTGATTAGTTTACAAGTTTTCTTAGAAATCTTTTATAATATTTTAAACAGTATCATGTCTTAGCCTCAGTTTTAGAAATAACGTGTGTGCCCAGGTGCCCATGCTGCCTTGGGAAAATGCCATTATGGACATTTTTATGGCATTAAATTTGGACCAGTTTTAATTCTTGCACTGAAACCCGGACAACCTTTTTGAATCTGCTTTCTCATCTCTGCTCTTCTTGATGTCATTGCTGTAAACTTAATATATAGCTTATTTCTATAAAAATATAGCTATATTAAGGTGACTGACACAAAAGACAAACACAGCTGGGAGAAACATAGAGTTCATTATCCGGTACAAGTAACTGCCAGCTTAGAGCAATTAATACGGCATAAATATGATTGCTTTGGGATTTCTCTCTATATGGTGGTTGTTTCAGAAGAACAAACGTGTTTAAAAACTTTAAAAAGATTTTATGAACAAATCCCAGAAACCTCCACAACTTCCAAAAATATAGTGGTGGTAGTGGTGGTGGTGGTGGTGGTGCGGAAGGATAATCCCACCCTTCAAGCCCTTCACGGTTTATATTCAGGCATGCCTGTCCCCTGGAGCTTGGGCACAGGGAGTCAATATGTCAGCGTTTATCGATACCCCACCAAGCTGCACGGCCTTGTCAGGGCCCTATTCAGGCTGTAGTGGCCCCCTGGTGTGCGGCATCTATGCGGGGCTAAAGGAGCCGAGAGGCCCCGGGCCAGTTCTCCTCCAACCGCTCGGCGTCTTCACACACATGACAGAAACCATAAAAGAGCAGTGCCTCTGCCACTTCTTTTGCCCGCATTCTCTCTCTCTCTCTCTCTCTCTCTCTCTCTCTCTCTCTCTTTAAAACCTCCTCTTTTCTAGCTCCTTAAAAGAGAAAAAAAAGATCTAATTGTTTCTTGTGGGAGCCAAAGATTATAGACCCCCACCCCTTTTTACTTTTTTTCTTCTCCTTTTTCACTTGGCACTCTTGTCATTTCTAATGGATGAGAAGTTTTCCCAATGTTGCGTGTGCAAGAATTTTGTTAATTCGGTAATGCTGATAGATGAGAGTGAGAATGGTTTTGACAACGAGGCTCAGTTGATAGTTCAAGGCAGCTGTCCTGAAGAGAGAACCAAAAAAATAAACACCTATTCGCACAGGATTATTTTTTAATAACCAAAGTGATAATATAATTATTACTGATGTGTTCATGGGATTGTAGCCCTGTCCTAATTCATTGTGACGATAACTTTTTTTTTTTCTGGAAACATTTTGGATTTTGTATTTTTTTCTTACAAAATCAGATTATTTTAATCTCCAGACTATGAATGTATATTTGCTGATGGAGATTTTATGAAAAACCTTCTGGAAATAGGTTTTCCCACTTTTTCCTCAGTAAGCGCTCCCCAGAAGGAACTGACTTATTTCTATTGTCTCTCACTAAAACTAGGTTTACATTTTAAATGTGGAATAAGAATATAAAGCTTACTTTTTAAAGAATGTGTCAGAGCAATGTTTTAGGTCAAATATCAAGTCTCATTGACATTGAAGACACAGGGGTTAAGGCATGGGGCTACTGATAATAAGGTTGTGAATTGAAATCCCTGCTACTGATCTAAATTCCTGACAAGGATCCCAATTCCTGCCACTGTATCCAATCACTGCTACTGATTCCAATCACTTCCATTAATCCAAATTGCTGCCATTGATCCCAAATTCCTGTCACTTATCACATTTTCTACCACTGACTCAATCCCTGCCACTAATCTCAATCCCTGCCATTGATCCCAATTCCTGCTCGTCCCAAATTACTAGCACTTACCCAATCCCTTCAACTGTTCCCAATCCCTGACAGTGATCCCAAACCTTGTCCTTGATCACAATCCCTGCTCCTAATTCCAATACTGTTGTATTCTTGACAAAGACCCCTAAGTGTGGGGTCACCCTAACGAGTGAACGAGAGGAGTGTCCCTAAACCAGGTGCCGCCTACTTCCTTGTTATGTGAACTGCTTATGATCAAGCTTCCATCAATAAGTGCTATAAATTCGTTAGCATTAAAGATACATTTGTGAACACACTTCCATTTCTGTCATCCTTATCCTGTGCGTACCTACACACTACATTCCTCTAACAGTATTCGGGAGAAATCATTTAATTTCGAATTTGTACTTATGACCTTATGTTTATGTTTCTAATTGTTTAAGGCAGTTTGCATAAAACTACTTCTGAAAAAAATAGTGTGTGAGGAACACATAAGTAGCCCTTTGAGTCAGTGTTTGTAAGCATCTGGTCAACTCAGAGCTGCAGAAAAGCTGCTGAATGGATGAATGAACAAACCTCAGTGGGAGTTGTGTTGGGATTAAAAAAAGTCAGCCGATACGGAGGTCCCTTGCAGTCAACACACATTTAGACCCAAATCTACTGTAGTGTTTGGCTGAAGGAAACAGTGAGGCTAGTGTTTTGTTTTTTTTCCTCACTTATTTTTCATACCACTATATTTCTACAAATTTGGCTCATTTCTTCCATGCACACATGATGTCTTTAGGCCTAACCATGTTTGTCCCTTGAAACACTTTAAAAGCAGTGAAAAAAATCTGGGTGCAATCTTGCTTTAAAAAAAAAAAAATGCTAATTCTTTCCTTGTCAGATTTCGGATCTCACCACAAATTCCCCTTAAGTCCTCCTCCGCCTCCTCCTTCTCCTTCCATTGGCACACTAGTATCTGAGTTTTATCTGCAAGAGACGTGTGGTTACATTCAGGCCGCAAGTCAGGGAGATATGCGAGAGGCAGATGGACGTCAGAGATAGCAAATCAGATACGATGTCTTGTTTTGGGAACTGTTTGTGTAATGAGGGTGTTCTTCTGTGACTGACAAAAAGCATGATTGCAACAACAAACCACACAATGGCAGGCAGAAATAAACCTGTAAACCAAATACACTGAGATGGCAAAAGATTAATTTTGTGTGGTTATTTTGGTCCTGTGATTACGGAGGTGGGAGTGTGGTAGTGCTGGTGGTGCTGGTTGTCATTTACACTCAACTGGTGTCATCCCTGCTCCATGTCTCGTCCCAGAAAAATAGCGTGTGTGAGGACCTGTTTGTAATTATCCTGGAACTAATACGCTTTTCGAAATGAGCCATTATGAGCTAATGCCTCACTGCAAAAAAAAAACCCTGTCTGTTTTTTTTTTTGTCCCACTGTCTTGGGTAGTTTGCGAAGTAGCTACAGCTGATATCGAGGCCATTGGTTACGGTATTAAAATAAGGCTCCATGGAATCTTGCCGTAATGTTGAGCTAATGCTGATTCAAAGGCAGGCGTCTCAGACGAGGCTCGAGCCGCCTCTACCGCCCTCTCACCATGTCATGGAAGCCTTTCATCATCATTTATCCCTGACTAATTCACAGGATTTTGGGTGATGGTGAAATCTGCACGTCTACCTCCAGTGTCCTATTCAATTGTCTCGTCCCCCCCTTAACAGCGATCTTTAACACTTCTTCCATGAGTTTGGATGCTGTTAAATTGTATTAAACTCAATCCTGCAGCTAGATTTATTTCTCATATATGATGCAATTCAAGATTCATCTTGATCTTTGCCTTCACCTGCTCTGTGCAGTGGTGTGGGGGGTAAGTCTTTGATCCTGTATGTCTTACATACACAAACATTGAATATTTTTTGTTTAACTCGAGGTAAATGTTCTTCTTTTGGAATGATCAGATTTCTAATTGCAGGTAAGTTGAGGAAGAGATATGTCATATATCATATATCTGTTGCAGTCTGAATAAAATGGTTTTATCCCAGGTAATTTATTGTGCAATTAGACCTGAAAAGGTTGCCATTGTAGATTTTTCATCTACACTGAAAAATACATGAAAATCCCTTGCACATAACTTTTATCTCCTGGAATGTCTTTTTTTTTGGGGTGTCCAGCAGTGAGGTTGGAGTTGATCAAGGCTCTATTACATCACATTTAGGACCGCCGCTGAAAAGGTCCCTTGAGAGTTGAAATGAGAGAGAAGGAGTGAGAGAAGAAAAAATTAAAAGGCAACAAGGAGGAGTTTGGAGACAGGTGATGGATATCCCATCTGCCTCATATGTCAGGGCTGCACGTGTGCAGTGAACATGAGCTCTGCTATCACACTGGATTAGCTTACCATGATGTTGTTTTAGTCATCATGTTGAGAAGCTCTCAGAAACCAAGATAAAACAAGTTTTTGTCAAATGATCCTGGAATTGAAGCAAAATTGTACTTGTTATTTATGAATAATGACACTGGGGTTTATAATTTTAAAGGCATCGTAGCCTGATTGAAGCAGACATAAAGACTCGTCACAAAAATTAGCTGGGATTTTATTATAATTTAAGGCTAATGAGTATACAGATCTAAGTGGGAAAAACAATTTAAAGAGTGCAGGATGTTCTTTTAGTAATTAAAAAAGGAAGAAAAACACGTTTCTACATTCAAATAAAGTACTATAAAAAGCATTAAACAGTAATTAATAAATATCAATAATTGGTGTGACCAGGCTTTGCCTTTAATATGTATACATATTCTCAGGTACAGTGTGTACAGTTGTGTAAGGAAATGAGCTGCTTAGTTTTAATCAGCATCCTGCAGAGCCTGCACAGTCCTTCTGAGGGCTTTGTCACACCTGATACTTTTTTCATGCAGGAAAAACCCAGAAGCTTTCCGATTTATTATTATTATTATTGGCCTAAAAAGTGGTCTTTTACATAATATGGTGCTTTTTTTTGTCCTACAGTTTCCTGTAAGATATATAATCTTTTGCTGGAATACAGTGGAACCTTGGATTACGAGCATAATTTGTTCCGGACTCGTATTCCAAAACACTCATAAACCAAATTAAGTTTTCCCATAAGATATAATGGACACTCAAATTATTCATTCCACAGCCCAAACAAATGAATGCATAAAAATAATTAACACAAAATATTAAGTAAAAAGAAAAAAAAATTAACCTGCACTTGCACTTTACCTTTAAAAAAGGTTAAAAAAAAATAATAAATTCAGAAAAATAAGTGTTTCCGTTTGTGCGCACAGGCACAGTATGTGTGTGTATGTGTGTGTATGTGTGTGTGTGTTTGTGTGTGTGTGAATCTAAAGTAAGCTCCCCTCTCCCCCTTCTCGTCTTACACAGACCCTTCTTCCACTCTTTACTCACACACAACGGGAACACTGTTTTATCCAAAAAATAAACAAGAAATCTCTCTAACGACACACTAACAGAATTACTGCTGTAAATTAAAAATAAAACAAATTAACCTGCACTTTACTTTTGAAAAGAATCGCAAGAGAACAGTGTTTCTGTGTAGAGCAGAGAGAAAGAGTGTGTGTGTGTGTGTGTGTAAGTGGCACGGTGTCCAATGACGCGCCCGCACACAGACAGACAGAGCAGGCAAAGAGCAGACTAAGCATTGAGCAGAGAGAGAAAAAGGATTTTTAACCTCTCTGATGAGACTTGCTTTTGCCTTTTTCACACACGCATACAGATACAAAATAAAATATGTTTTACGCGCACACACGTGCTCACAGTGTTATAGTAAACAGTACACGCATGCACGGATGTTGATTATACTACTAAGACCCAGCAGGGGAGACACAATTCCGCAGCGCAAGAGAGAGAAAAAACGTTGGCTCAGTTGTAATCACATGACGCTCGGCGTCAAAACAAGAAGTGCATGCATGATGCATGATACATGATACTCGGTACTCGTAAACCAGAACTTG
>JAQQZT010000016.1:2894729-2915885 GCA_030068275.1 Clarias platycephalus | reverse complement strand
ACTGTAATACAGTAGAATAGTGTACTACAGTGTAGTGTAGTGTAGTATAGTATAGTGGTGTATAGTGTAGCAAAGTATAATGCTGTGTTTCCCAGTGCAGGCCAGATGACCCCCAGCCCTGCACATTGTAGAGCTCTAACACACCCTATTCCATGAAGCTTGTAAATTAAATCAGGTGTACCTGTAACTGATAAAACACTAAAAGTACCTTATGCTATATTTATTGATATTTCTTGTAATGTCACAAAGATTTATGTAAAGCATTAAAACTAAATTAAAGATTATTCTGTATTGTATAATATGTATTAATACAGTTTATATAATACAGTAAAGTATTTGTAGTGTACAGTATCGGGTATACAGTTTTTCATAATATAGTTTAGTACTGTAAAGGATTCATATTGATATTTCCCTGAACATAAAAATATTATAAATACATTTATGCTTGAGTATTGTTTAATACCTAAGATTCAATTCAATATTTTCCCATAACATTCATTCATTTGAAATGATCCATGGATCATTAGCAGTCTAAATAATCCCACAGGACAAGCCTGCTCTTAATTAATGAGAATATTCAATTCAGTAAAACAGTTCTTTGTTTCTGGCACAACTTTATCTCTTTCCACCTCTTACTGCTCCATGAGGAGTTGTTTAGAATCTAAAGCCCGTCTGAACATCTGTTTTGCACCTGATTCATGCCAAATTAAATTTTTGCCTCACGTCAATATTTAGTTAAAGATCACATTAGGCCCTGGAGGAAAACATCATCCTGTCAGTAGCACTGACTGAATGCAACATAATTAGACTTTAATTGCTTGATAAGTGAGCTGGCATTTATCAATATCCCCACAACCTTCAAATGGAATTACAGCACAGTCATTATGTGGGGGATTAATCTGGATGTACCTTATTGTTGTAAAACAGGGAGAAGTGTTTGTGCATTGACCTCATCATCTGTCGGGATTTTACTTTTACTGAAGGTGATAATTAGTTGCCATTTTATCGAGTCTATAAATCAACAAATCAAACCTGAAATGAGTCTTATGACATTGTCATAGATGTTACCCATAAACCATTGGAGACTATCATTGCCTTCTGCCCCGTGATAAAAACCCATCATTCCAATCAGAGGATCTCACTGGGATAGAGATGGGATTCATATCCTGCCCCTCTCTCTCTCTCTCTCTCTCTCTGGTGTACCAGTGCTAGTGTCTCTTTCATTACCATAATCCTTTGCTCCTTGTCAGGGAGGCGGCTGTTGACCTCCAGTCCTGGGTGTGTGTAAGAACTTCTTACAAAACAGGACATTTATTAATTAAGTCGTTTTTAAAATGTTGGATTTCAAAATGTTGGATTGAAATCCAATATGAATTTATTTTTGAATATGAAAAAATGCCACTGTAGTGCATTTCGCTGTGATCAGGAAATATAAACCAGCTATTCTGCATGACACACTCACTGAAACACATTTCTATTCAAGACATTTAACATAATAGGATGGAATACTGTATTAATTCAGCGAATGAGAAAAATGGGATCGACAAAGACATTGTTCGTTTTTAGCTACTGTGTCGACTTCCGTTAATATTTTTTTAAAAGTGATCGATATTACAGGGAAGATTTAGTCTAATTAATAATCACTGGTGCACATCCAGGTCTTAAGAGGAATACTGGAAGGTTTTTATATTTACTGTTTCAAAGCCAACAATTTCAAAATTTCATCAGCATTTCACTATTTTTTTATTTAATTTTATTTGAATCAAATACAGATGAATGTAGTGAGTGTATGAGAGTTGGAGCAAACGGCATTTTGGTGTGGAATCATCTGACATCAAAGGGTAAAAATACCACAGCAGCACATAACAATCACTCCTTGTTCCACTATCCTACTACCCCCCGCGCCCCCCCCCCCCCCCCCCCCACACACACACAGGAGTCACAGGTGACTTTGGAAAGTGATCTATAGCCCACTGCAGTCAGTTTAAGTGTTGTCATGGTGCCTTAGAGGCAAAAAAAATTTATAAAAAAATCTCAGTGCCACATCGTCATGAAAACCAACAGAGGTATATTCCCAGATTTATAGATGTCCAAGTTTGTATGTTCAAGGATATTTTTGCTGGAGTGCTCTGGAAAAATCAATCTTTATTAAAAGATGGGAAGACGCAAGAATTGATTTAATGAATGCGGACTCATGTCCTGCGGCCGCGTGTAATCCGTTAAGAATCATCAAGCCTCGGATCAGGGAGACAAAAAAAAAGACGTTCGGGGAAGACTCCTCAAGTGGCCTGTAATGATAGTCTCCATATAATCCCATAATTCCTTGTTTAATTAAACTCCGGAGCTGGAATTGAAACCCAGCCAGTTTTTTTGCTTGCTCTTTTTTTTTATTATTAACAGATTTCGTATTTGCCCTCAGCCGTGTTGTGAATTCTGGTGCATGTCCAAAACATGCTTGCACATGCACATATGAACAGACAGACAACACACACATACACACAGTTGGCACAGTGCTGTACCCCATAATCTTCCTGGCAGATGCCTCAGGAACTGGGGAACACTGGGAGCTGGACTGAGAGAGGAGAAAGGTGCTAAGAAGTGGTCCAGGCTGCTGAAAGCCTTGCAAGACAGACACACACACACAAACACACACACACACGCACAGAGCGTCTCAAAAGGAGATTTTCCATCTTCTCTCATCACACAGCTGTGCTATTGCGGGGGAAGGTGCTCACATCCTCTCCATCTCTCTTTCTCCCAATCCTCTCTCTTGTTTCTTATTTTAAATTTGAGTTCTTTTTCGCTTTGGCAATGATGCAAGACCACCGAACCTGAAGCAACATTTCTGTCCATGTTCTTCCACTTGTCAGAGAAAAAATGCCGTGAACCTTTTCTGCGGTAAAGTTGCACAAGGCCCCCAAACCCGCCCGCTGTAAATATGCAACATAAATGCAGTATAATGCATTTTTTCGACTTATCATCATGTGAGATTAAAAAAAATTGTTGTTGGAGCTGTAATGCAGTTTGGTTCTACGCTCCAAAAAAAAAAGATGCTAAATTTGTACTCTTGTTTGACAGAAGCACAAAAAAAAGAGGCTAAATGTACAATTTGCTGTAATGTGTTTCTCGAACCCTCGCTCCAAACCAAACCACAAAGACTGGGGAATTCAATGGCTCAGAAGTAATAGAGTATCAACCATACTTATTTGAAGTGCTTGCCTCAGAGCGGCTAGCCTTAGGCCGCCGTGGAGAGAATGAGAGAGACGCCGAACGGCAAGGTGTCCTGTGTAGATTACCATAACCCTCCCAGCGCTGTCCCCAGGCCTCCGGAGCTCAGTGGCAGGATTATGCTTCTGAAGACTCCACACATGAATAAAACCCATACGAAGTGCAGCCTGGGCTCCGTGTGAAGATAACACAACATTAATACTGCTGTGATTGCACTCCCTCGGCTTTACACCCGTTTTACTTTTTATTTTTTTCCCCCTACTTTTTTTTGTGTTCATTGTGTTTCCATTTTGTATACATGTCCACATTCGTGCATAAATTGCTGCGGGTAAAGAGCTGTTTATCTCTGCCAATTATTGGTTAGATTTTGGAAAAAGTTGAACGCAACATGACCGCTGAATTCTGTTTTCTGATTCGGCAGAAGATGTTGATTCATTTTCTATAACAGCAGTGCATGATTATATTAATGTTATTGTTTCTCGCATTCGGGAAGGATGTGCATGCCTGATGATGTAATTGTTGATGTGGCGAAGTTTACTGTAAGGAAACGTTTATTGACGCATCAACACTTTGGAGTAAGATGAGAGAGAATAAAGTGAGGCTCGTGAAGGAAGGACTGTTTATAGCTGCTATAACAGAAGTGAGAACAGGAGTTACGTTGTCTTTCATTCAGTAAATATAAATTACAAGAGGATAAAAGTACAAAGTGGCTTAGAATTGCTGAAAGACTGAGGAGGGTTGCTAAAAATGCTGGTCGCGAAGCATTTTATTCTTTACTTTTCAAGCATCTTACAAACCATATCAATAGATGATTACGTTACTCGTTCAAGCACAGATAAGCATGTAACAGAAAAATAGCTGACAGTGAAAGTGCTTTACCATTTGTTAACAAAATGATGTTGAACCTCAGGTCACCGAACAGACGAGGGTTCGGATGTGGAGTCAGAGCCGGACCTGCCGCTGAAGAGGAAACAGAGACGCAGTCGTACCACCTTCACCGCCGAGCAGCTGGAGGAGCTCGAGAAGGCCTTCGAGAGGACACACTACCCTGATATCTACACCCGGGAGGAGCTGGCTCAGAGGACCAAACTCACTGAGGCTCGCGTACAGGTTAGACAAAGCAGTGTACATATCCATGGGTCAGATAAAGTAACATAATAATCCAGAAGGTCCACAGTAGAAGCGTATGAATTCCAAATATACAATGTGTGATCTGAATGATTTTGTCCTGTCTCTTCTTTTACATTTTTTTCCGTCTATGATTTCATTAGTGTTGCATTTTTTCGTAGATATATTTGTTTTTTTCCTTTTTCTTCCTTCCACATTTAAAAGCTGAAGCAGACCAACGTTGGTTTGAGCCACATTTTGCTGCACAGTGAAATTCCGTCTTGGCATGTGCCAGCATGGTGTCAGCAGTGCCAGGTTTGATACGATGCTCCTGGAGCAGACAGGGTCCACAATGGCAGATTGGTGGAGCTGGGGCTCAAAATACTGATCTTCTGATGAGGAGAAAAAGACTATAGAGTATAGGCATTTAAAAAAAAAAGAAAAAAAGTGCAACATACCAATACAACAGGATGTTAAACATTACAGTAGAAGCATACCTTGGGAGAATTTGCAAGATTTAAAGAAAAAGAAAAATGAGTGAGAAGGAAAAATTAATTTTAATTCTTATAAGCCTCAAGTTCATATGTAAGGCATAACAGAATGACACAATCATCAAACAAAACATGTAATTATGATCATTTGCAATGACAGAATTGTTAGCAATCTGTTTATACAGTAGTGCAGGAAATGTGAATATTTTCTGTCCATTTGTAATTAATCAAATTATATAAAGCAATATACTACATTTGTTAACATGGAGTAGTTTTTCTTTTAGATTATTATTTTTTATTTTATTTGAGGTGAATCTCTAGGCATCATTTATTTATTTATTTATTTATTTTTATTTCAATTTTTGTAATTTACATGGACATATTGATGACAAGCCCAGAGATCTTTAGCGCCATGTTTACTGATTAGTTTAGACTCAGTTTATTATGCACAGATATCATACTGTATATTTATCCACATATGACTCAATAATTTAACAAACTGGAACCTTTTTCGGAAAAAAACCCAGTACAATCATGAGGGGACCCTGCGTCCATTTATTATTATTCAACCCACCCCCTGAGATGTTTTTTTGACAGCTTTCTGCCACCCTGTGGATTTTATGGAGAGCAAAAAGCAAATACAGTAGAGTTATAGCAGCAGCTGTTGTCTCTGAGACGATGAGTGGGGGGGGAGGACAGACAAGAAGAGAAAGTGAGACAAAACGCATTCCTGATGAGTTTCTCATCTCTCCTCTAGGCTTTCCATCTCCTCCTAGTGCTTAAAAGACAGCAGGCCGCTTGTAAACCACTCTGCGTATCACAGATCGCTCGTGCTCTCCGGGGACTCCCATGCCCCCCAACAACATTAATCAATCAAGCGTGTATAAAAATAAAGAAGAAAAGGGGGCTGCCTTTTTTTTCTTCTCTTTATCCCTCGCCCTTCATGGACCCTCTTTCCCTGCACTCAGGAGCCATCTAGGAAACATAACGGCTTTTGCATGTGTCTGAAGGACCCATGTCTACATGGTTGCTTGTGTGCTAGTGGGAGAATGCAGAGAGATTATCCTTACGCTTGTTTTTCATATTATTTGACACTTTAAGATGTCCTTCTAGACAAATATGAGCTCAGGGACAGAAGTAGATCGATGGCCCATTTATCTGGTACATCTGTTAGAATCTGACTGATGTAATAAACAATATTGCATGTGCACGACTGTTAAAATAAAACTCACATGGACAACTTCGATTTTGAATTATGGGGTGAAACCGGAAAGATGTCTGAGCAGTGTGTGCTTTAAACAACATCATAACAGGGTGGTTGAATTCTGGATTCTGATTGGTCAGAAGGTGTTGATTTTATTGTTCTATAACTGCAGCGGGATTAGAACAACAACAGGGTCTTTTCTCATGGATCTGCTGTGGTAAATGTGGGATCGAACACTTAAGGGTGTGCTGTTAATTGAAACTTTGGACTAGAACTGTACTGTAACAGACCTCTGTGTTGTGGTGTTGATTATTTTCCTCTAACAGCATCATGCTTTGGTCCTCCCTTAGCAAATGGAGGTAAGTTAGATGTAAAATGTACAAATTAGACGAGACAAAACGATGGAAAGAATTATGGCCCATCTAGGTCATGGAGCGTAATGACACTAAACAATGTCATGTGCAGGCCTGAGGAATTCATGTCTACAGATAAAAATTTACTAATGAAGTTTTCTCCTCCTAATCTAATTTTGAAACACTTTGAAAATTCTCAAAGGTCATTTCAAACTCAAATTTCTTAAAAAGGTCACCCCAAGAAAGGGACTGTGGTTAAATAATAGCCATAAGTCTTGTTCAGCCAGCAGCCTTGGGGGTGGGACGAGAGTGGTAGGGAGTGTGGGGGGTCACTTGTGGACGTCCTGAAATTTCCCCTACTTTGTGTCTCAAATTCATGATCTGCTGGCATCCTCACAGAGACTTCATCTCAGCTGCTTTATTGTACCCGCTTCAAAACAACAAGTGGCGTGTGCCCTCCTACGTGTGTGCCCTTCTGAAAGCTCTGTGAGCCAGTGTCACAAATTTACAGAGAAATGCCAGGCAGGCTTGACTGGTGGCAGGAAAAAGTCTCAACCTAACTGCTTTTCCAGAGCAACAAAATTACAAACACGGGCACGGCAGAATCCTGCTTTTCAGTTTTGTAATATATAAATATAAAATAACAGAAACACTTCTGTAGACTGTTTTCTCCATCTACTTCCAAAACTTAGAAATTGTGACCATAGCAACCTTAATCCATTTTAAAAACAAGTGCTTTGGCAGGGTTACTGACCACATTTAGTCCAATACAGGTTTCTGGAAAACAACAGTAATGAAAATTTTATGATCTCCTTGGTCTGGTTTTGGGCACAAACTTGGGTCATTTGTTATATACTTGGCTCTCTCGTGATAACTAATAGACAGGCCTTTGGCAGTGCTGCTGACCTGCTCATTGGCAGCTGTGCAGACCCATTCAGGAGATGTCAGTTTAGTAGGGCTGAAGATGAGGATAGTGGGGTGAGAAAAAGGCCTGGACAGGGGTCTTGCTTGGAATAAATCCTTATAAATACTATAAATCCTTGCTTGGAATGCCAAAATGTTTGTCTTCCAAATAAACAAATCATAAGGTATCTACTATTAAAATCTACTTTTGCACCTTTGTAACCTGACCCAAGGAACTTTTCCCTTGAATTTGTTTCAATAATAATAATAATAATAATAATAATAATAGTCGTATCACTGACTGGTAATAGGGCTGCTAGCATGCAGACAGCCACGAATACTATTTCAAAACAAGGCAAAGCTAAGTTCTTGATGTTCCATGACCTCTGAGCTATTAAACATCTCTGCTTAAACGCTGAACGTGATAAGATATGACACTATGATAACCCTCCGTATATCAAAGTGTTCACTGTGAAGCAGAATCTCCTGTGTCAGATCCACTTCCAGACCCCTCCTACGTCATCCTCCAGACCTCATCCCATCTGTCTTCATCAGAAACCCTTAGTGCAGTTTTTATTGCCCCAGGTTGATAGATTGTGCGATCGGATCTGTATTAGTTCCACGCTGGTATGACGGCCTCTCCAGACTACCCATACACCAAGTACTACACCTTAACTGAACTGGAAAGCTAACGGCCAGGTTGATTCCCAGAGAGAAGCAAAAAAAAAAAAAAAGAGAGAAAGAGAGAGAAAGAGAGAGAGAGAGAGAGAGAGAGAGAGGCTTGTTGCTGTTGCTTTGAAACATTAGCCGGGTCGAATGTAAAAGTGCAGGGCATTTATGGAGAAAGAAAGACGAGTGAAGACCAAAGGCTAGGACGAGAACATGAAGAAGATCTTGCTCGTTGTAAATCAGGCCTTCTTCCATTAAATCTGGATCGTATTCTCGTTTCATTTGCGCTGACGTATTTTAAACTGGCTCTAGTTATCTCCATCTTAGCTCCATCACAAAGATCCTTTTTTCAGCACTAATGAACATAGCGCATGACGTTATTACAGGTAGAATCTAATAAGCTATAAACATTGCCTGTTTATGAAGCATACAAATCGATTTGGGAGGAAGTTTGAATCGGGATCGTGGTAGCATCTGTCTTTATGCTAGCAGCTTGAGAGAGGACTTTATTTTATTGCTTGTAGTAGAACCATTGACACTGGGAAAAAAAAAAAAATCAGCGCAGCGTGCTAGTATTAGCGCGATCCGCTATATGTAATAGCCGTATTGAGACGCGTCCTGGATTTATTACAGGCAGTTTCTTGCACAGAAATCCCACCCAGCCCGACAGGCAAGCCCCTCGATCCTCAGAGTCTGAGCTTATGTTCTATAAAAGAATAAATAGGATTTGGTGCAGATTGCAGACGAGCAAATTTGTTGCAGTGCATCTGTGTGAATGTTCGAACAGTTTTTTATTATTAGAATTTAAATGACTTGCTTTGAGTTGCGCTGTACTCTCTGATACTTATCACGCTAATCCCTCCGCATTCTCCCTGCGTTTCGCACTAACAGCTACGTTAATTAGCATAGCGCCGGTTGGCTTGTCAGTGTGTGTGTGTGTGTATGTGTATGTTTAATTGTGTGTTTATGTGTCTGTGTGTAATCATTGTACCCAAAACCTGTAGGAATTTTGGCATCAGAAGCTAGAAATACTAAGAAATAAAATTTTTAGATGAAAGGTTTCTTATGTCTGGTTAAAATTGGCACGAACTGGAACTGGGTGGGGCTTCTGACACTGCTGAGTCCTGGTTGGCTACACGCATCACATGACACACTACATACTAGACTACGCAACATAGAAAACTAATTATCATGGCTCTGGTTTTTTTTTTGTTTGTTTTTTTGCAAAGTTTCATATTAGGAATTTAAGTGAAGCTGTAAACTAAGACAAAGATAAAACGCTTGTCAGGTAGGACAAAAGTATTGTAAAAGCAGACAGTGTTTGCGTGTTGGTGGTTGCTGATGCACTGCACTGGCTTTGTTGCATTATTAGAAGATTTAGTGGATGCCATATTTAGAAAGTTTTTTTATACAGTATATTTTTTAAGCTCTCGTGTGTGCCTGACTAAATGTAAATCAGTGGTTTGGTTATTTATGCCTGACTGTTATTCATCACTACAGAAGAAGATTATGGCCACCATCATTCACCACCGTCATGAATTGTGTGTTTTAATCTCAGAATTCTTACTTTAATATCAAAATTCTGACTTTTTTTTTTTTTTTTTAATTCGTGTCAGAAAATTGACTCTTATTCTGAGAATTCTGACTTTTTTTTTAAGTCAATTGGAAGACCTTTGAGGGCAAAGCTGGCCTGTTAGGGCGGGACGGTGTCCATCCCACTCGGGAAGGTGCTGCTCTCATTTCTGACATTGGTAAAAGAGCATTATATCAGAATGGTTTAAAACTAACATTTTGCTTCATTACAGTCTATAAGCTGTATAACCCAATGTTGCTTCTCCTATTATGGCCTCGACACAGGTGATGAAAAATGCTTTAACTGTCGCTGTCTTCATCACTATGTCCTGTTCTCATATACTGTACAGCATCCTTTTCTCACAGTTTCTGAAAGTGTCGTCCTTCATATTGCTTCAGATCATCAGTCTCAGTAGACAGGAAATGCTTATGAAGGATGAGACAGTCCTCTGTGGAGGAATTAGGTTGGATTGTCGAATGGAGGGAAGACTAGAACTGTTCAAGGTGACTTTGTGATCAGGGTCCGGAGCAGAGCCTTAAATCCAGCGGAGAAATGCAGCTGGTGTGGCCTGGAACTATTTTTTACACACACACACACACACACACACACACACACACACACACACACACACACACACACACACACACACACACACAGTGGACCTCAGTGATGATGTTCTTAATTCAGACGGCATATTGCACTCACAGAATTGACTTGTTATTGTAGAAGCATGTCCACATCTAGGGCAGATTTTTAAACCAAAAACAGACAAAAAAAAATTAAGTAAACTGCAATAAATTGTGAATCACAGTCGTCTTTTTATGTCACATATAGAAATTTCATGTTCAGACCCAGAAGCACTGTGTTGTTTTAGCGCTATGGATTTAAAAGAGCGACAGGGTCAAGACTAAGGTCCTGGGGTCATAGGTCATGTGGCACTGCTACTGTTTCAGAGTCATTTAAGTAAAGGAAGTGGTGCATCCCAGCTTCTATGCCCCAGGGCCGAGAGAGACCTGTTTATTCAAGCCCAGTAGGGGATCAGTTCAAGCCTAGCCACCCGCTCCAGCGCACCTTAATGGAGCCAGTCGATGACATGAGGCAGACTTTTGCTGCTTTTCTCCCTGCCGGAGTTTTCTGGATTAAGGCTCGGGTCCGAGTTAAAGAGCCCCCTCAGAAGCTCTATAGTCTGGAAGTGGGGGAAGGGTGGGCGTTGCTTTCTCTTACTGAAGACTAAAGGGAAAAAAAGGGCGGGGGGCGGGGGGGGGGTTGAACCAAACACTTGACAGATGGTTAAGAGTCATCTTTGGTCGAATCAAACGCTAAAGGTCCATTGAAGCCGGTTTGAATGAGACGCTAGCTGCTAGCGACCTGACAGTTTTGCACACAGACAATAAAAATACCACTTTGGAAAAAAAGGGGGGGAGTCGGGCAAGAAAAGGGGTGTGTGAGTAAGGGTGTGTGGGTGTGTGTCTGTGCATGTGTGTTTTGTCGAGTGTGTCTGCGGTTCCACCGCCTCCGAATAGAGTGTGTCCTTGTGTGCATACCATGAAAGTGGAACTCTTAAAGGCCTGTTTAAAAAGGGACACCCCCTCTTTGTGTCCAGTGTTCAGTCCGCTGTATTGAGAGTTCTTTGTCCTGCTCTTTCATCCTGCCTCACAATGGACCAGGCCATTGGAAACACAACAGTAGATGAACTGCGCTGACAGTGTATTAAGCGCGGATGAATTGCCAGTGCGAGGCATAGATCAATGTCGTTCAACCTTTGGCGCACACAGGGCCCCGGCCTTGTCCTGGTGAAATGGAACAGGTTGCCGTCAGTACGGGCCGGGCCTTTTCACGTTTCCTTTAATTATATTCATGTTTTGGTCAAGCAGAAGCCTTTTACAAAGTGTAAATTACTGTCGGTGAAAGATGAGCGTCTAGAGTCGCTTCTCTGGGAGCGTATTTTGCACTTTGATGACAATGGATTATGTAGAAGAAGGAATTTACTCATTGACCGAGCCTCAATGGGTTGCTTAAAATGTAAGACTTCATCGCGAACGTATCTGTTGCGATCCTTCTGGTCAAACTGGTCCGAGAGAATGTCCGTGCCATGGAAATGTGTGGTCTACCACCGACCTCGTAATCACGCAGCCTCTCTAAATGGCAGCTCAGGGAGCCTTGTTTACACAGAACACAGCTTCAGGCACTTAGCAAGAACAACAGGGGTCTCGCTGTGTGATAAAACACTCTATCCCACAGGGACACGCTCTCAATCATTCCCACTGTGCGCGTTTATGTCTGAGCAATAAATATTTGGGGTTATTAATTCTGAATAGAACGAACATTTGGATTTATTCTCACTGTGTCTAATGGTTAATGAGCGCGGCAAAGTATTTCAGCAGATCGAACCGAGCACTTTTGCATCAAAATGGCCGTCCTTCTGCGACGTTGGTGTTTGAAACGGTTTTTAACCGCTTGTGTATCAGGTTCTGTCACACTACATGCGGTTAACTATATTATGTTCCGGAACACAACTTGTTGAAAATGAAAAGAGTTTTTACAGACTTTCAAAGGTATTCTTTTTATAGATACATTCATATGAAACGTAATTTTTGATTTGATTAATAAATAAATTGTATGGCTTGTCTTTCCTTTTTCTTCGACTTTTTCTTTTTCCTTTGACGGACTTCTTGTTTTTCCCATCCAGGTGTGGTTTAGTAACCGGCGAGCCAGGTGGCGCAAACAAGCAGGAGCCAATCAGCTGGCAGCATTTAACCACCTGTTACCTGGAGGGTTCCCTCCTACTGGAATGCCAACACTTCCAACCTATCAGCTTCCAGAGACCACATATCCTAGCACCACCCTCTCCCAGGGTAAGAACCAATCACGTGCTGAGTCTTGATGATAAACTGTGACTTTGCTATCATTCTAATACAGGATGCGTTTGCAATCTAGATGGCAGTAGCACATTGCACCGACCTCAACCTCTCCCGCCGTCCTCCATGCACCAGGGGGGGCTCTCGGCCGACGGTAGCTCCGCCTACGGCCTCTCATCCAATCGCCACACCTTCTCCAGCTACTCAGACACCTTCATGAACCCGGCGGCTTCAAGCAACCACATGAACCCGGTCAGCAATGGGCTTTCCCCACAGGTCAGACCAAATGAAATCACATTCCTCAGTGCTGGGTTGTTTAAAGGGGCAATGTGTCTATGATTTGACATGCAACTCACATGAAAACATTGATTAGCCTATTTTCATCCCCTCTGATAAAACTGCCATTGTGTTTAAGAAAATAAGAATAAATCGGAATCAGAATCTGATATTTATTGCCAAGTACGCTTACACGTACAAGGAATTTGTTTTAGTGACCGAGCTTCCAGAACAAAACAAATGACAAGACAAAAAATAATAATAATTAAGAAAAAGGTTGACATCAAATGACTTGTGGAGTTGAATTCTTTGGGGAAATTTCTTTGTGAATTGTATTTCTTTAAAAAAATATAATTCCAACAGGTTCTGAAATACTTTATAAGATCACAAACTGTACCTTTTAGATAATATCTTAAGTTTCCTTTTTTCATTGCAGTTTTTAGTGCCCTTGATTGATTTATATCACATACATCATTGATTATTTTTTTTTCAACAGCTTAAGTCTAAGTGTCTACTCATCACCTTGCGTGCTATTGACCAGTAAAAAAAAATCTACTAGTTTCAAAAAAAATGTTGAAGCAACATGAGCGGGAAATAGAAGTTGATATTTTTTTAACATGTCAGAGTGGAGTTGTTTGGTGTGTTTCTCATCTCTGTTCCAGGAGTTAATAGAGAATTGCTGTATGTGATTTGATGCTTCAGCATCCTAATTGCAATTTGAGTCAATAGACAGACGAGCCTGAGGGTTTCCTTCTCCAGCATGTGTCCGGTAGACATGTCGCAGTTTGTCTTTCTGTGTACGCCTAACCGTAGATCTGTTACAAACGTCTGTTTAGACAGACAGAGCGATGAATAACAATGCATATTGACGCGAGCGGAGAGTGAATTATACACAATTACCCATCAATACTGGCCGGTCCTGCTGACCCTTACCAACAAGATGTGGCTAACAAGCAGAAAATAAGATTGAAATGGTGTGTAAAGAGTTGAAAATGAATTTCAATGCTGCATTTGTTCACAATTACCCCTCGTTCACACATGTTTTATTGAGAGTTTTTTTTTTTTTTCCCCTCCCAGCCTCATTCTTTTTATTTTCTTTTCCTAAAGCAGATTGGAGAACATTTTGTGGTATTAGCTCTCCCTCGTTTTTCCTCAAGAAGAAAGAATGAAGGATTTGATGACAAAAAAAAAAAGAGCTTTTCCGTTTGCAGAAGGATAACACGGGCTTCTCGCCGTGTGTGTGATTGTTAATCACAGTTCAGAGGTTTAAAGCGCTAATGCTCTCCTGCTCAACCTGCGTAAATGCCACAGCACACACAGAGGGTTTTTTTTTTCTTACCCGTTAATGTGTCTCAGTAATACCGGCTACAGAATCAGCTTCTCAGTAATACTTGATAAATGCTTCCTGGTTAAAGCTGTGGATTAGGGCTGCTGAGTCCGGGCTTGAGAAGAATTTAGAAATTAATTTTGAATTTTATTTATTTATTTTTTTTCCGTTAAGATGCTACATTTTTTACATTTTGGCTGAAAATGATGTATTGTATTTTTTTGTGCTTTCAGACATTTTTAATTAGACGTTTTAGAAAGGCTTAAATCAGTGAGGTGGATGAGCAGTTCATAGTTTTGTGCATATAATATAATTTGCTGCTGTACAGGGAAAAAATGATTACTTTGCCAATCATAGCAATTTAATTCCTTTGGAGTTACAGTGGTATAAAACTGATTCATTGTTTATGGACGGGATTTTTTTTCTTGCCGTTGTGTGTTCCAAAATGTGGAAAATCATAGGAATTAAATCATAGGTTTAAGAGGAAGGTGAGGGGCTAAACCTCTTACTCCTTCTCTGGCCATGTGGTAGAGCCATCAGACTCTCATTGGGCCGGAGATATATGTCCGGCCTGACAGCAGAGCCAGAGTTCAGCCTCAGCTCAAAGTCTGTACGCTGTGGCTGCCAGCACTTTCACACGAAACCTCCGACCGAACACAGGAATCCCTACCGCACTCAAGCATCTGTTGCAGTCACTTACTGCTCAGCTCCACATCCGTCCTTTTCACCAGAAAACTCTCAGCTTCCACGCTACGGTAAAGCTCAATCTGGGCAAAAACTTAAAGATGCCGAGGAGATGCCGGGCATTCCAGCAGCATTTCCTAATAAAAGGCTGTTTGTCATAAAGCTTTTCCCAGCAGAATTTCTTTTTTTTTTCCTTTCATCACAGGAACAAGATTTAATAACAAATCTGGTGGGAAAGAATCCTCAAAAATTACAAGACAAAAAAAGGAGCGATGAGGTTTTTCAAAACAGAAGACCACACTAAATACATTAGCTGAAGAGCTGTGAGGTCAAATTAGATCATAGTGATATTTAAGTAAAAATTTGATCTCTTCTCGAAATAGATTTATAAAAAATAATAAATATATATTTAAGTACTTTATTAGAATTACTGAAATACTTGTTTTTTATAAAAGTACTACTTTTATTTGAACTATAACACTTAAAGTAATGTAAATCAAACTGTACATCTTTCTAAATCACAGTATATACACAGTATATTTGAATGAACTTGATGTTTCATATCTTGTGTAACCTTTTATTAACGGAATCTAAGGCCGTAAGCTCTTATTTCAGAGGGTTTTGCATTTGAAATCTTAAAGCTAGAATCTTTAACCTGTAAGAGATGTATCTTTAAGTCTTGGTTTGTTCCCAGAGAGTTCTCTCTGTCTCTGGTGAAAAACAAGAGATCGCCACTTTTCTAGCTATAAGCACTACTATATTGAACATCTGTTTGGTGGAGACAAGCTATTTCTGCTCACGGCTGGTAAAAAAATCGACAAAAATGTTGTCATTCCTGGCAAATGGGTTGCGGTGGCCGAGTGGCCTGTGGTAATGGATCCCTGCTGATCTCGGGACAGCCGTCGCAGTCACCTTTACAATCCCATAACCCACACAGACACACTACATTTTCTCATTACGGCCCGGTAGAAAACTCATCGCCGTTGCTGGTGCTCATCGCCGCTTGTAGGAAGTCGAGAGGTTCAACTCGGAGCGCCGCTCTGTCAAAATGAGATCTATTACTCGGTGCGCGACCAGGCCAGAGGTATGGATTTTTTTTTTTGGTCCCTATTTCATTTTGGAGCACAGCAGGTGTTGGAAGAAGGAAAGGAGAAAATGGCTGCTGGTCAATAGGGTAAGCACAGGTCAGAAAAATATCAAGGAAAGCGTGATTCTTTTTTTCATATGTTGTAGATAAATCACAATTTAAGGAGGAAAGTAAAAGATGCGTCCCCAAATAATCACACTTTATTATATTAAATTATAATATTGAACAGGCTAACATATTCAAACTGGTTTTCAGTCACTCGTCATTTAAAAAGTGAAATAGCATGCGAGTGAAGCCTTTAACACATGATAGGAACGTTTCTCCTTCAAGACTGGAAGGGTAGACATTAGGCTTACATATGCGAAGATACAAAATATATAGCTATGGTATAGATACCATATGATAAAGTGCAACAGGTGAGAAAATGCAATAAAATCAGATTTTATGTGACACTATACCATATCATACGATACATTATGATACGTTATCATGCGTGATGTAATACAATGCAATATGGTACAATGAAATATGATATAATATGATGGAATACAATATAAGATACAATATGAGACAATGAGATGCAATACAACATAATGTACAATATAATATGATATGATACAATACGATGAAATATATGATACGATATGATACAATACGATACGATGTAATATACTGTATGATACAATAAGATGCAATGTCATACGATACAATATGGTTCGATACAATACATGACAATGCAATGTAATATAATGCGATAAATATGATGTAATATGATGCGATTCCATGCACTTGATAACGACGCAGATAGACTAGGAATCTTTTTAAAGTACTTACAGTCAAATCAGCTTTTTAGGTTGTTACATTATTTACACACCAGTTTAAAATAGTTTTGTCTCTTCTTCTTCTTAAAAAAATTTATTCATGATGGTTGTGATCTAATTCATTGCAGTCATCGACTTGTAAATCACAACATCAGCCAAAATCACCACACTGTCATGCGCCTAATCAGCACCTTGAGGATTTTAGAAATGAGAAGGGTCAGAGAAATGTCTGGACACGTGAGTGAGGCAGTCTGGTGAGTCAAAGTAAGGAAGCCTCCATACATACACTCCTCACACTTCTCGCTTTGATCCATGTCCCCGGGCCTGTGTGTGCCCACGCTGCCCGCTTTACCCGCTCTCACCGCCGCCACTCTCAAGCTCTCCACAACTGTCTGACTGAGATAAGGGACGAGAGACGGTGCGACTTTGACTGAACCCTTCTCCTCGTCTACGCGGCAGCGCTGCAATTCACACACACGCTAAAGAACAGAGCACAGATCTAATGAGCTCGCCTTCTTCCAGCTTCCATCTTCTGTGTTCCTCACTGACTTTTGACAAAAAACCTCTGCTTCTCCTGCATATAAATGAGCAGGCACACACACACACACATGCACATATGCACACACTTGGGCATTATTATAAGCTGCAGACTGGGCACGGTGTCAGCTGGCATGCTCTCAAAGGAGAAGAGCACATATCTATATTTGTACCACCCTGTACACACTTCCCGTGTATGTGTGTGTGTGTGTTTACAGAGGGGTATTTATTTTTAATAATTATATTAAAGCTGATACTGTTTATGTTTGTGGTGTAATTGGAAAAGGCACATAAGAGGCTTCAGAAAGACGATCCGTGCCAATAAATGTGGTCGGGTTTTCCCAAATCACCCACGGGCGCTAAAAACAAGGGCTCTGTTTGGGGGTTCTGTTGATTCGTCTTTGTATTAAGAGAATAATATATATATATGATCTACCTTTTTCACCCCCACTAGTAGAGCCAGTAGTTCAGGTATTGCTGAATATGGGAGAGTAAAGCAACAACACTGAGAGTTTCGACAACTTCTGCTCTCTATTTTGTGAATGTTTACTTCAAATCCCAGGAATTTCTTTTTCTCTTTGCTTCTTTTTCTGTCTGTCTCTTTCTTCCTGTCTGCTTCTATTTGTCCTTTTCCCTTTGTCTCTTTCCTTCCCTCCCTTTCTTATCTCTCTTTCATTTTCTTTGCCTTTTTTTTGCCTGTATCTGTCTGTCTATCAGTCTCTAGGTCTCTTTTTTTCTGTCTGTATTCCTCCTGTATTTCTCTCTCTCTCTCTCCATCTCTTTCTGTCTTTTTTCTTTCTTTCCTCCATCTCTCTTAACATTTCTAATTGGTCTCCCAGTCCTTCATGTATGTCTCACTTTCCTTGATCTGCTTCTCTTTATTTCTTTCTCTTCCTCCCTCTCTTAATCTCTCTGTCGCTCTTTCTCTTTGTTTTTGTCTACATGTCTATGTTTCAGTCTATCTTTCTTTTTCTGCCAGTCTCTCTCTATCTGTCTCTCTGCACTTCTTTCCCCTTCCTCTCTCTGTCTCTTGTTTCCCTTCTTTGTTTTTATCCATATCTGTCTCTCTATGTACTGTCTGTCTATCTCTGTCTGTCTCAGCCTCTCTCTCTTGCTCTCTCTCTGTCTATCTTTTTCTTTGTCTCTCTCTCTCTCTCCCCTGCTTTCTGATCAGTAGTGTATGTAAGGGAATGTGATTTGTAGATCCTAGAAGGTGTGTGTGTTTGTGTGTGTGTGTGTGTGTGTGTGTGTGTGTGTGTGTGTGTGTGTGTGTGCGGGTTTTTAGACACATCCAGGCATGGCTTTGTCCTCAGACCTGCAGGGGTCTGTGGCTCTAGAGGTCAGGGGGTCGTTGTCTGCGTGAGTAAACAGGGTGAACCTGCGCTCCTGCGAGCTGCAGCCATTTGGACAGCGTCACTTTCTCCAATGTGCTTCCTGTTAGTTCCACATGCCAGTGTGACAGGTGCGTGGACGTGATTAATACCGCGACGGCTTCTTACTCGCTTACACACCACGCTCACACGCTCTCGTTTTCTCTCACACTCGTTGGCACCCCACTGGACTAAATCCTACCAAAACCCTCAGAGCTTTTTTTTCCCTCTTTGAGATTAAATTCTGTCTTGGATATCAAATATGGATGTCTTTGGTGATCCATAAAATGGTTCTTAAACAAATTGAAGAGGCTTGATGAGGATTTAGCATGACTTTAGGAAAGGGTGATATTGTGTTATGATGCTGTAATGGCTTTAGGACACTGACAGGAATATTGATATTTGTAGTATCATACAGCAAGTTTTTTTTGTGGGAAAAAAAAAATATATATATATATTTTAATAGATATGATGGGACATTAATGATCTCTGATGTGCATACTTTAAATAGGGTTGTAGTTTTTAAGCAGGACAAACAAAGCCGAGAATAATTTAACACGAACCTGTTGATGGATGAGATGACTGGGATGATGATGATGATGATGATGATTAATTATAATTATAATTATAATATTCACACTTCTTTACTTTGCTTCTTTAGGTTTGTTGTTTATTTGTAAAGGTAATGTTAGTGCCACACACACACACACACACACACACACACACACACAAACAACGCTAATACAGTTTTCCAGGCCTCACCTCGTTTCACCTAATTTTTATGTAGTAAAAAAAGTAGTAGTACTGGGAAAGGTTCCAACTCTAGTTTTCCAAAATGTGGACGCCCCAAGCAATATTAGTAGGCCTAGTTACTCATTTTTATTATCATTTTAATAATACCTACATTAATATTTCCAAGCAATTAATGGGGGCCTTCAATCCGGCTCATGCGTATTATTTTGCAGTGGTTTTATCATGGGGTGATCGTTGGGCTGAAATCAGCAGTATTATGTCCTCCAATGTCCTTCAAACCCCCACATCCTAGTCCAAATCCCCACAAAACCCTATAAAACTATACAATGTTCTATGAAGCGGCCTAAACCTGTATGAAAACCCACAGACTCTTAAAATGTCCCCCAAACCCCAACTAAACCCATGCAAACTTTCACAAACCTCTACAAATGACTACAAACCAATAAAATAAATAGTAAAAAAAAAAAAAAGAAATTTACAATTTAAGTTACAACTTAAAAATCAAGTTTTCCAGGTCAGAGATTGCGATTTGCAATTATATTGGTATCACGTATCACTCCTACTATAAACTAATTAAAAGTAAACACTAAATATATAGAAGAAGCACTCTTAATAGCCAGCATTAAAAGAAAGTCAAGAGTGCAACCTTTAAATCCTGAGTGTGTGGGAAGAATGGTTGAATAAAAACGATCAGATTGTATTTCTTTAGCTCGGTTCTTAACACGCTCCCTGTGGTGTGTTTAGGAAGTGTGTGTCAGCGATGGCGCTCATCTGGAAGATGCCCCTCTGCTCCCTGCTTCCAGCTGAGAGCTATTTCACTATTTATTTACATGTGATTATGGCTATGAGGTGCAGATATTAACACTGTCAAGAATAATTTAACCTGACATTTTTCACTGGGACGCCCCCCTGCTGTCTTCAGCAAACAAACCCCCACCGCTCGGGTTCTTCCTCCGTTCCTTTACTACATTCTCTCTCTCTCTCTCTCTCTCTCTCTCTCTGCCGCAACCATGCTGAAAGCACTCATCTGGAATCATAAAATGTGCCGTTTAATTTCTGCGAAGTGAGAAGTGTGTGTCTGTGTGTGTGTATGTGTGTGTGCTCCTGTTCCTGGTGGCTGAATCCATCCCGCAGCCACTCAAGCATATCACTAGCAGAGAATAGAGGACTACGCTCCTCACGCTCTGCAATTGCTTCCCAATAGAAGACACATTAACCTCTGGTTCTCTGCAGAACACACTGCTGGCGTTTAGAGAGCGAGCCGGATTGTTCCCGTAGCTCAAGCTCCGGTCCCACACTTTCCACATCTTGAGAGAATGAGAGAGAGAGGGGGCCTCTGGTCAGACCTTTTTATGCCGTCTGTCTGCTCCCTGACACACACTTTCACCTTATATAGTTAATACCGGCCTGTGCGTTAAAGAGGGCCTTCAATCCTGTTCTACTTTTTCAAAAATTTATCTAGAAAGTAGGAAGTAGAGCATGGTACACATTAGTGTGTTATGTGGTGGAGAAAAGATGTTGGGAAAACTGGGGCCTTGCCTGGAAACTCATGTCTATGTTTACCTTACTTCCTTTATTTTGTAGCAGATACGCCCCTTACCCCGCCCACATCCCAGTCTGTTAGAAAGGATAACTTACCTTTTCAAGCACCTTTTTCCAACGTTCGGACGGCAGCGTTCACATTTGTTGGCGTGAACCTCACTGACCGAGCAGCCGCACAAGAGTTTGTTTTAATCGAGCCATGTCAAGTGTGAAGTTAGTTAGTTAGCCAATCCTAGCTGCGCCTAAGAGTATGGTTATACACTCAGCAAAAAAAGAAACGTCCTCTGTCTTTCAACTGTGTAAATATTTGTATGGACACTAAAAGAGTCAACACCATAAGACATAAACTAAAAATGTTTCACAATGTGTCCCT
>JAQQZT010000016.1:2876722-2894629 GCA_030068275.1 Clarias platycephalus | reverse complement strand
TTCTTTTTTTGCTGAGTATATTTTGTGCTGCACGTGAGTCTTATAAGGACTATAAGAAAAGGTGTGATTTTACACTATTCCTCCATTTTTACTTTTCCCCTCAGCTGGCAATCTCATTGGTCAGGAGATTTTTTTTATTTTTATTATTTGACAGTGTAGTAAAATAAGAATGCATGTAAAACATGCAGGTGTGAAACAAGTGATGAATCAGTGCTTTAAATAATAATAAAAAATAATAATAAACAGGATGAAGTGGAAGCCCTGAGCTTTGTGTGTGTGTGTGTGTATTTTCTTTTTTTTTGTGACGTATTTTAAAAGCTTGGGCAATACGAATGTAAATATTTGTTATACCAATAAAGCAATTTTGAAGTGTGTGTGTGTGTGTGTGTGTGTGTGTGTGTGTGTGTGAGAAAGAGAGAGAGAGAGGGCTGACCTGTGCGTCGGTTGTGTAGTGCGTGTGTGTGTGTGTGTGTGTGTGTTAGAGAGCACTGGTCACAGAAAGCCATATGCGCTGGGTTTCATTGCGTTGGAGAGCTGTGAGGAGTGACAGCTTGTTCCAGCAGCCGCTAATCGCTCTCATCTGTGCCGCGCTTGTCAGTGCCCAGATTCTGTCAGTGCCAATCAGATGCCTAATTGAACACAATTATCACACCTTGCCTTCATCGCTTCAGCATCTCCTGGGTCAGTCTCTATTTCACTTCCTCCTCTCTCTCTCTCTCTCTCTCTGTCTCTCTGTCTGTCCTCGACGGAAGCTTCTTTTCACTTTTGATTAATGTGCTGCGGCCAATTAGGGCGCTGACGCCCACCGCTGCCCACGTCATCTGCTCTCTGCCACCAGTCGGCTTGGCTCGGCGCTCCCAGGCTGCTTAATTGCCCCGCGCTCGCCTTTCACCGTGACCAAAAGCCCCCTAATTGAATTTATGCAACCACTGTTATTTTTAAATAGTCATTTTGTCTCCTCAGATGGGGGCTGTGCTATGCTCTGTGTGTGTGTGTGTGTGTGTGTGTGTCGACACTTCTGCAGGCTAGACTCGTGTGATTATGGGTTGATGGATGTACATTACTTACAGCAGAAACTAACGCGTACTTCAGCATTAACACACTTTACACAAGGTTAATAAAGTACGCCGGTACTTCAGGCAGTTTATTTCTACCCCGGCTGTATTAAAACAAGAATGTTGATTTACGGAGCGTTTCAGATGATTTACAGCGGTTTGAAAAGTCTTAAAAGCGAATTTTTTAAAATTAGACTAGATAGCAAATTTAAATTCAATAAGGAAATATTGCTATTTCAGATATTGTACTGAAATTAATTTTTATTGTAAACTCGCGAGTTAAAGATTATGCTGTTCATGATTTATTCAATTTAAAATTTATATTTAATAATATTTAATTTTATAATTTTTTTATTTATTTATTTATTTTTACATTGTTAACAACTCTCCTACTCTCTAGCATCAATACTGGTCTGAAATCGAACATCAGAGAAAATAATAATCCAATGCAGATTATTATTTATTTATTTATTTATTTATTTATGCTAGGCTTGATTTCTCTTATAGTTGTACTTTATTGTATTTATATGATCTGTTTTTATGCAAGTTGTGATTTAATTATTATTTTGCAATGAAAGAAATCGTCTAGGGTTTGAACTCGTTCGATGAGCAAACTTTCAGGATCGGTGTGGTATTATTAATATCATGTAATATTATTTTAGTAATTAGTATTTGTTTTTTATTCAGTAAAGTTGCTTCGTGACAGTTACTATTGCTATATAACATTATACATTGCTATATTAATAAAATCAAATTGACCTGAATTAAGTATTGTAAAAACCATAATGATCGATGCAGGCATAAAATCGTTTTTAAGGAAAACCTGTATGTGAAGCACCTCGTCGCTCAGCTTTGCCAATCTGTGATGTCCCGATAACTCTCAGCGGCTCTCTCTCTCTCTCTCTCTCTCTCTCACACACACACACACACACTTAGGCAACGGATTCTCCGTGGTTCTCCACCCTGACCTCTGTTAGACTTGAAGGTACCACCGGGGGGCACTGAGGACTCAGAGAGACTATATGGTGACAAAGTCCCCGTAATCCACTGTAGGACAGATTAGAACTGTGTGTGTATGTGTGTGTGTATTAGGAAGGAAGGGTTCTGCTATCTCCTCTGCATGCTGTCGGCCCTCAGGAGAATTCAGTAACTCAGTCCTCCAGAAGTCTTTGTACTTCACACTTCCCCAGTCCCCAGACCACTCTCTCTCTCTCTCTCTGTGTTTGAATAGCTTTTATATCAGGAATTTATTTTTATTTATTTATTTTTGTTTCCACAGTCTCATTTATATTAAATTACGTTTTTTTTGTAAATATGAAACAAACATAAACAAATATTCATTGATAATTATAAAATAAATACAATGCAAAAAGCTAATTTGTTTAAGACAGGTTGTAACTTAACATTTAATGTTTTCAACTTAATGGATAAATAAATAACAAGCAAAGAAATAATAACCAATAACCAAAAAAATTAAATTTTCAAAATATGTTTACTAATTATTAAATAAGAATAACTAATTAATAAAATGTTTAACGAAAACATGCAAGCAGACAAACAAGAAAATAAAAAATAGATTAATAGACAAAGAGACAGACAAGAGACAGAGAGATGGAAAGTGAAAGACAATAAAGCTGTTTACAACCTGGAGAAATAAGGTTTATTGTTTAAATATTACATGTAATAAATATTAATTATTTTTTGCTATTTTTCATATTGAATATTAAAATAATTGAAAAGTATTACAGAAATGATCTATACAAATAATAATAATTTAAAAAAAAAAGGTTTGACTGTACATTGGTAGGAATTCCCCCTCTCAATGATATCTCAAAATGTCTGTCTGTATGACTACATATCCATTCAGCCGATTTTGTCACAGCATTACGCAAAACTGGATGAACAGAATTTAATGAAACTTTGCCAGCCCTTCAGCATTTGCCTGAAGTTAAATCTGCACCATAAATGAATCAAAATGTTGGGTAGAAGGCAAGTTATGAGCAGTTATGTGCCAGATTACATCACAGCATCTAGTGCTTTTTGGATGAATATAGCGCTTTTTCCTCTCAAGGTGGACATGGCTATATATTACGCATCACTTAACAGAGCCAATCAACATGATAGTTTACCATGCATACACACAGTATGCGGAAAACACAAAAATGACCGTCATGCACCTACAAGCCTCCAAAATCCACACGAAACAAAAGCACAACACAGCATGGCTTACTCCAAAAATGGTACGTACACTATGAAAGGTTACCCTTGCTCCATAAATTAACTCATAATGTTGAGTAGATGGGAAGTTATAAGCAGTTGTGTCGTTATGTGGCTTCCTTCAGGATTGTTTTCATTGCTGATTCTTTGAAATGGCGTTACAGAAAATTAAAAGAATTTGGCAAATTATTATTATTCTTTTTTTTAAATATCTGAAAAAGCTGAATAAATACGAACTACATAAATAACACAATCGTTAATAAACTACTAAGACATTTAAGCGTATAGTGTTAATAATGTAGGATTTGTTCACTGCTCTTGACATGGATGACACTGCTCTTCATAAATAAAAAAGTGAATGTAAATAAATGGAGAAATAAATAAATAAATAAATCGACAAATAAATAATAAATAAATAAATAGAGAAATAAAGAAAGAAATGAAGAACTGTGCAGCCTACTTCTAATGTTCATTCCTATTTTTGAGAATGTCATCTAGCAGCCACATTTGTAGCATAATAATTTTATAGTGTATAATTTGACTGTGTGTGTGTGTGTGTGTGTGTGTGTGTGTGTGTGTGTGTGTGTGTGTGTGTGTGTGTGTGTGTGTGTGTGTGGACAGAGTGAAAGCCCAGCGTTTTGTTTGCGTGTTTGTTTATCTGAAAGGATGCACATTGTATCAATTTACACTCGAGCTTTAGAGACGCCGCAGGCTGCCAGCTCTCAGAAGTTGGGAGAATTAATTAGGTTTTTTTCCCCTCTTCGTATTACGACTTATTGAGTAATCTATGAGGAGAGAGACAGAGAGAGAGACAGGCGTGTGTGGAGACAGGCTCATACCCTGAGGCTCTGTGCTTTTACACACTGCAGTCCTGGCAGCGGTTATCTACACGACACACAGCTCATCAAAGTCACATGGAGACTGAAGGAGAGAGAGAGTGAGAGAGACTGCAGGAGAGAAGGAGTGTGTGAAGTGTGTGGGATAGCCACGAGGTGCTCGTCTTCCTCCCTCTCCACCAGCAGGAGATGATCCAGATAAAACCTGCTATCAGATTGAGACTCTGGATGCTATTGATTTCTGTTTTTTTCACTCAAGGTGACGAGGTGTGTGTGCGCGATCAGATCTCAGGTGAAGAAGGAGATCATCTCACTGCCCCAAGGTCAAACAACTTCTCCTCAGCCTTCTCAGGGAACTCGCACAGCAGCTCGTTACTTAGATTTATTTTTGTTTAACACTATAGTAATGCTCTGGCTTTGGAAGATTTGTTACACACCAAGCATAAAGCTAATCTATGTATGCATAAAGTATTCACCCCCTTCTACCTATGAATAGAGATGGTTGTACTTTTCAAACTGTTCTTGGCCACTGGATATTTTTGGTTGCTGGTTTCTAAAACTCAGCACTGACATCTAGGGGGTAAAACACTCCCGCCATCATCGTCATCTGACTCCACCAGACACACACTGGGATGTTTAAAAGCAAAGGAGTTTTACCTTCATGAAAGAAAAAGAAATACAGCACTGCTTCAAGCTTCAGGATTCTGGCTATGTCCCAAATAATGGTCCCAAAACCAAGATCCAGTCAATCATTATCTCATCTTATCAAAGGATTCTATTCAAAAGATTCAGCCAGAGTCACAACGTCATTTATTTCTTTGTAATATTTTTACAATATTTTTACAATTTTAAGAGAAAGAAGAAAGATATTTTATAAAGTTGACTTTGATATAAGAGGGGGTGGGATGTTATCATGTAGATGACCAACTCAAAAGGGAAAAAGGTTCTTCAAGGGTTCTTGGTCTTATACGGGTTAATTTTTCATGGATGGATGAGGTTTGGGGGGGGGTGGGGGGGATATGCATGTTGCCATTTTCTGGTTCTGGTTTGCACCTTTATTTTTTAATGATGGATTATCTGTTCTATGAATCATACAAGGTGTTCTCAAGTCTGTGATCTGTGAGTGTGAGTGCTTCTGTAATAGAAAGTGTTCCAAGTCAAACCGGTCTACTACTACATCATCATCAAATGAAGCCTGAAAGAACACTTTCATTGAAGTGTACTGTACTATACAGTATTAAGTGGAAAACTTTTAGAAGGAGGAGAAAGACCTTTGTTAGTCCATGTGCATGTCAGGAATCCTTCAAGCACCCTTTTTTCTAAAAGTGTAGGTCTAAAGGTTTACAAATTGAAAGGAAAAAGGGTTTATTAGCTTCCACTATGGTTTTCCTTGAACCTTGTGCAATAGAAAGCGCATTCTGTTGTAAAGTTTAAAGTGTTTGTGTAGCCTATAGCATTGCTGGTTTCATCCAGACCTCCGGTATTATGTTCTCGCAGTGTCTGAGGGGGTTCTTTCTGGAAAAATCTGGGTAGGCTGGGTAAATAATTTTTCGTATTTCCTATTTTTGTAATTTCCTTGCCTTACAATCTAAAAATTTTTTAATAAAAAGACATGTAAGTGTGCCTATTTGTTAATTTTACGTCTACATTTTTTAAAAAGGAATTGGTTCAATCCAAGCTTCAGTCAAATAACTGTCAACTAAATCTGACCCCCAATCTATCCTGGTCCCCTCCTTCCCCCAAATGGCACCCAGGGCTAGACAGAGGCTACTTGCTAATCTGTTTTAATCAGGAAACATTAAAGCCCTCCGTGTGGTCACATGACACTCCACATGTCTGTCCACACGTCTCAACTGGACACGGCATGGCTCTCCAGTGTATTTGAATCCGTGTCATATCCGTGCACCGTATGTGTGTGTGAGGCGGGTTATCTGCTGATAGAATTAACATGCGGAAATGGCTAACCGATGTGCCTCGAGTGTTTCCCATTTGCTAAAGAAGCATTTGTCGAGTATTAAAAATAATACGTTTCCTCCAGAGCATCAAGGCGTCTCGGATGTCCACACTGTGTTTCCCCCCCACCAGAGGCTATTTTGTGGTGTGTGTGTGTGTGTGTGTGTGTGTGTGTGTGTGTGTGTGTGTGTGTGTGTGTGTGTGTGTGTGTGTGCAGGTTGTGCGAGTGTGTGTCTAAGCAACTCCATGATGGACTAATTGGTTTAGCAGGCAGGGAGGCCAAAGGGCAGCGAGCGTAGCCGATTCAACACGAACCTGATGTGAGGAGAAAGAGAGAGAGATCATGTGTGGCATCTTTCCATCCTCTCTCGCTCTCTCTCTCTCTCTCAGGGACTCATATAAACCTTTTAAATATATTGTGCAGGTTACAGATTTACCATCTTGTACACAGCACCCTGAGACTGTCTCCCAAACACTTTGTTCTGTCCGTCTCACACCTGGCCTCGCTCTACATCTCAGTATTGAACAGCTTCAGTTTCTTTCATATCATGCTCTATGATTTTGCACTCGTACTATTATCAGTGGTTTTGTTCAGATTTTATTCCTACACTACCATTTTTGGAGTTTTGTTCTTTGCTTCATCAGACAATCACATCATGGTAACACTCACGTCTTTTTTTTTCTCCTTACACAATTATTATTTTATTTGTCTCTTAATAATATCTTCATTTTAAGGATAAAAAAAAACTTTGTGGGAAAAAAAAGTCATGAATGGAGACCACGTAAACGCTTGGTGCGTCTGCATTGTAAAAAAAAAATCCCACACAGTTATGTTGGGTAGTGAAAGTAAGAGCATTTCCATGCACACACAATGTGATGATAACGCACTGGATTGGGACTAAACAGCTGTGTGTCCATGGGAAAACCACTTGTTAGTAAGACTCATCATGCTGGATGGCATGGCCAGAGTGTAAAAGAGTGTTTATAGAAGCGTGAGTAATCATTTTCACACATGAACTGGACACTAAAGGTGATTGAATGAGATCTTGGAGTGTGTATTTTGCTTTTGTTTTTCCAATCACCTTCATGTGCATTTAAACCCTTACTGTACAATGGTAATCTACAGTATGTAGCTTTATTTCAACATCTGATCAACATAATAACCATTAATTCATTTATTTTAAAAAGAGAATCCTATTTTTACTTTCAAATTGTTTCTTAAATGTATTTTTTTTTTCTCATTCCTTTATATGCAAAGTGAAACAGCTGAGGATTTGGGGTCTGTTGTATAAAGCGTAGTGTAATTTGTTCATAAAACAAAAAGGCACGCTCACGACCGGGGGCTTGGCTGGATCTCTCTTGACTCGTTATTATTCATGAGCAGGGGATTGTGGGATGCCTGGAGGCTGGGATTAAGTTTTCCCTCAGCGCTTGTTGAGTGTCAGGCCTCTGGGCAGTGAGCTAGTCGCTGATGGCCTGGCTGACGGCCATGCCCTAGCTTTTTCAGCGCTCTTTTACTCTTAATAAATCTCTCGAAGAATCTCCTGGATGAGATTGAGTGTGTTGTGCTGATGGATAAACCTCTAAACCAGTCCTTAAACATACAGTAGACGTGACAAAGTCCATGCAATCCATCACGTTACTGTCTTTCTTAAAAGGTTTTAAATATATGTCGGACTAACTCATCCTTTGCATTGTTCCTCCGTGCCTGTGCAGGTGATGAGCATCCTGAGCAACCCCAACGGCGTGCCCTCTCAGTCGCAGCACGACTTCTCCATCTCGCCGCTCCACGGCAGCCTGGACGCCTCCGGATCCATCTCAGCCAGCTGCAGCCAGCGCTCGGACCCCATCAAGGGTGTGGAGAGCCTGGCCTCATCCCAATCCTACTGCCCCCCGACTTACAGCGCAACCAGCTACAGCGTGGACCCGGTCACAGCCGGATACCAGTATAGCCAGTACGGACAGAGTGAGTACCACTACACAACCATCATCTTACCATTTCTACAGTAACAGATCGGCACTGGAAAACCTTCTAAGGTGTAAGAGGAAGGAAACACATCTTGTCTGCTGCTTGTAACTGGTGATGGTTTTACTTCTTACATATTTCTCCTGAACTATCTCAGTGCCTCGTCTCAATCACTTTAAACGTGTGGCAGTAATAAAGAACCCTGATCTAATCTAGAACCTCAGATAAGCTGCACAATTCCTTAAAGAGCAATCAACTTGACTTTCTACCACCGGACAAAAATAATTAGGTTGTTTAGGAGAGGTGGAAGTGGTGGCCATGTCAATCGATGGCTGTCTTTCTCTCTCTCTCTCTCTCTCTATTTCTCTCTCGTCCCCCTTCGTGACCCTTGTGGTCAGAGGAACACACACACACATGCTCCTGATAAAGACCCTGCATGTCCTGGAGCTGCGCGGTTAGTCACACCCCGATCTGCTAGGTTGGGAAGCGGCACTGGGACGCTTCAAAGCCCAGCGAGTACCCCCAGGGGGTCAGTGTCCTTTTAGGCACCTCTCTCACCTTCCCTCTCTCTTGCTCACACACACATATATACACACACTGGAAGGCAGGAAAGGACTGATTGATTGAATTAACATAATCAGTGGCTGGTGTTGACACTGAGGCCAAACTACAGTGCTTCTGCTTTTTGCCTGTGTGTGTGCGTAGGTGTGATGTTGGATTGATGGGAAGGTGCAGAAGCAGTAGGAGGCGAGCTGACGAGTGTCAGGTTAATTATCAGAGAGATTGAGCGACGTGAGCTGCTTAATGACTGCAGAATGAATGGAAGGGTTTTGATGAGGAGCGTGTGAGGCATGAAATCTGAGATGCCAAGCATAATAAAGAGTGGCACGTGCACACACACACACACACACACACACACACATCTCCAATAAGTGAGAGCTATGTCTGTGTGGGAACAACGCTGATCTCTGATTGGTCATTGGGAAACAACGCTGATCTCTGATTGGTTGTAGGGAGAAATACTTGTCATTGATTGGTTGTTGGGAACATGAGGTTAAAACTCATCAAATGGATACTCAATTCACAGGTAAATCACCAAATCTAGAGAGCAACATTGGTGTGAAGTATCTGCACAGTTAAAAATCTTAGGCCAGGCCAGTTTTTTTTTTCCAGCCTTGTGATTGCCTCTTTATTTATAAAAGGGCAGGACTTAAGTAATACGGCAGTATCTCTGTAATATACTCGTTAAGGAAACAGTAGAATTAGAATCCAACAACTAATGTTTGTGTGTGTGTGATTTTCTAGGTGCTGTCGACTACCTGGCTAAAAATGTCAGTCTGTCCACCCAGAGGAGGATGAAGCTGGGCGATCACTCCGCAGTACTCGGGCTGCTGCAGGTGGAGACAGGACAGGCCTACTGATCATCACGCACACACATCTTTAGACACACCCCCTTACACACACACCAGCATCTGGCTCTGCTTGGAATTCTGTGACACTTGTGTGTGTGAGAGCGATAGACTTGATAGACACCTTGATGTCCCTGGTGTTTAAACGAGAAAGCAGTCGAGGCTATATTTCTGACTGTGTCTCCTCCTATAAATATCCATCTGTACAAATCAAATGTCATAAAAGAAACGTTTCCTTTTTATTAGTAATCTTCTGAGAATGATCATTCTCCTCTCCCTTGTTGTTGTGATTGATTAACGCCTTTTTTGCTTTTTTTGCTCTCAAACACAATACAGACCAGATCTCATGCAAAAAAAACATCACATTGTTTAATTCTATACCTAATGATGATGATGATGATGATGATATTTAAAAAAAATCTATAAGCACTAATTCCTTCATTCCTTCATCCTCTCTGAACTTATGTTTCTTTATGTAACATTCCTGTTCGCTGTTTTGAAACCGTGATGTGATCTGGTGTGTGCTGCCATAATTTCCTTTCTCCCCGAGTGGCTGCATGTGTGTATGTCCTGAGTGAGTCGAGCTTGGGAAGTCTGACTGAGGACGTTCTGATGAGAATTCACATCATCACTCACGAGACTAATGTTCTCTTGGGGGGAAAAGGATTTGGGGGATTTTCATATAGTTCTGTGGACAACCAAAACGTCTTGTGATCCATCCATAAACTTTTAACATTAAAGACTCATATCAGGTTAACCTCGGGTTAGGTTTTTTTTTTTTTAGAACCCCGTTTCACCTCCCAAAGGCAACAGTTCTTATTCTCAGCAACAACTCGTTTGAATTTACGTCAAATCTTAGAAATATTTACATGAATTTCAGACATTCTTAGCATTTCGTTCTTGTGCAGGCAAGCGCATGGTCCTCCAGAAGTGAGTGTAAAATCAACATTAGCAACTAGACTAGAATTTTTTAAAAAACTACAAAAAAAGATGAGATAAAACGATAAGTACATCTTTGTTTTTGTTTATTACTTGGTAAGTTAAAAAAAAAACGTTAAAGCCTCTATGAGGTTAAGAAATCCCGTCTTCTGTGTTATGATTGGTTACAAGAATTCCATCTCAACAGTGATTGGTTACAAACCTAGAGCATGAAGAGAGGACTTAAATGGTTTATTTATTTTATTAAATCTTAGAGTTAATCAAAACCATATCTATGTATCATTAAGTGATTTGAAATAATGATGATATCTTAATTGATAGTTCAGAAATCTCACCTTCTATGATTGGTTAGCGCCAATCAGCATCAACGCGGGACTTAAATTTAGCACAATTTAGCTAACACTGTACTCATTTTTAAATCTAAGTAGGTCAAAATCATGCTTTATTGTCCTTGTATTAATAATTGTCTTTCATTTCATATAGCAGCATTGTAGAGTCTTCTTGTTAACTTTACACAGACTCGTGGAGCTCCACTCGCACTTCTCTGTTTCCAATAGAGCAATTAATCCCCGATTTTAACGGTCTTAGATATTTAGAATCAAGACATATAATAAAATCAAGACATTTTCAAAAAAATTACCTTTCCTCATGTAAGAACGTCAGACTGTTCGATATCTTTAAGGCTGCGTTCACTTTACCACCCTGAAGTGGCTCAAATTAGACTTTTTTCCCCCTAATGTGACACAGAGTAGATTTTTTTCAGGGTTGTCTGACTACACAAATTTGATGTGTTTCAGATTTGAATATGATTCATTATCTTATCTGGTCATGTGACTTGAATGAGAACAGTCAGAACAGAATTCATGTGACTTTTTGCCTAAAGTGAGGCTCCTGGCTTTCTTTCTTCTTCTGGACCTCAACAAATACAGCCAACTAACTGTTCATTGTCCTCCAGAGCGAACCCCCCAAGCAGATTTGTATTAAAATGGCACAAATATGTTTTAACCCAGAGGGTGTGAGCCAAAACGTATTGACGTGAGCATGCATTCTGTTGCAGAGGACTAACACATCCATATTAGAGTCAGAGAAAAGTCACTTTATGAATGTTAACCTTCATGACATGCAAATATGATCTGAACAAAAAAAAATCCGATTTGAACAATCTGAATTGTAATGTGAACATAGTTTATGCTTGTGCTGTTCGTTTCTCATATCTGAATGGCTCAGACTGCACACGTTTCCACAAATCGCAGCAGCTAAATAGTATAGGTCATCAGCACAACATCACATTCTCGTTCTTCAATCCCTGATGCCACATTTAAACAATTCCACAATTCCAAATCTTTGACCTTATATATTCCATCGTTGCCCGTGAAGGAAATTGTACAATGAACCATGCAGATTGTATTGTTTGTTTATAAAGAGTATGTTTTATACTAAACCAAAAAAAAAAAGTGAGAAAGATGTTTGATAGTAGATAAAACAAGGGATTTTTTTTTGTCTTTGTCTTTTTCTCCCTTAAATTTGTTAGCTTTCCTTTGCTTTTTAATTATATAATTGTATAATTTTACAAAATACAGTACTTTTCAGTCTGTTTTTTTCTGTTCTTATCTTTTGTTTCTGTGATGATGCTATGATGAAATTGTTATAAAGTGAAAATGCATTCCATAAATTCCCCTCAAAAACTCTGACTTGTATACCGTACAGGTTAGATTTGGCTCTTTCTAACAACTCACATCCACTGACAACACAGACGGCGATGATAAAAAAAAGAAGACTTTTTCAGTTTGCAGATGTGAAGTTTCTCCTTTGTTGGATTGTTGCTGGATTTCCTCTACCTACTCGGTGCTAGCGAGGCTTCAGCGCTGACGAACTCCTCATGAAGCCTCAAGACACTGCGAGTAGTTGTTGACCGTTTAGATGATTCCTTTGACCCCTTGATTGTGTACATTTTTATAAATAACAAGAGAACCGACTCTTAGCATAGACCATCCGTGGCTAACGTGCGTTAATCGACATTTGGATATTAAAAGTGTATCTATTCTCTCCTGAACCTCTGGAACCTTAAACTGATCACTTAGAATTTGTGTTTATGATTTCTTCCATTTCTGTTTAGCGTGTGTGTGTGTATATGTGTGTGGGTGCGAGAGTGTGTGTATCATGGTATAATTTATTCTGCTGTATGATGTAGTAGATTAGTGTGAAACTTGTATTTGGTATTTACTACTTTGGTGTCTTTCCTGTAACACTGGCGTAAATGTCACCGATTAAAGATCTAAAGCTGAAAAAAAAAAACTTTTGTATATCATGAGTTATTTTTTTATAAACATTTTCTTTTAGGAAAGCTTGGTATTGATCTATAGGAAAGAATCTATACATAACATCAGCTTTTTTTTTTTTTTGGTAAGGTTTTGCACAATCACAACAAAATATTTTTTATTTTATAATTTAACTTTACTTTAATTGTGCTGATTTCACAGCAAATTTTATCCCTTGAATCTGTTCAGGATAAATGCTGTAAAAAATATATATATATATATATCCATTAAAAGAAGTTAATAATGAAATTCATCTCACTCATGATTTGTTATTAATGAAAAAACTTACACAACACAACTTACTGTAGAATAGAACAGAAGTCTTTGTTTGACAGGTGAGGAGTCTGTATTCATCAGTAATTAATTTAACTTTATTAAACATTTATAGTCATTTAAACTGTAAGTCTTACGCCCATTTTCCCATTTTTATGACTTGGTTAAAATATTGTGGCTTTTTGTCATAGGAAGAGTTTGCAGGGGGGGCAGAAATATATCATCACATTGAGTCTAAAACTGGTCCAATTGAAGCATTAATTGCACATATATTAGAGCTGAGGAAATCAACTCACTGTTTGCAATAAATAGAACATAAAAAACATCAATAACAGTAATGCAGCATAATTTTTCTTGACTGAGGCTTCATCATGGTAACATGCTCTTCTATGTGATGATGTCACTTAGAAAACGCGTGTTCTCCCTCGCGCAGATGTCAAGCTCCACTCATGCTTGCTGTTGCACTTCTATGTCATTACAGCAAAATACCATGGTGCTATGTAAAGAGACGAAAACGCCAACCATTTGGTAAGTCTAGGATGACTACTTAAAAATAGCCCTATGTTGTGCTACAAAGGTCTGTTGCCATCATGTGGCAGGGCACCAGTCCAGAAGCTGCTTCTGTGATTTATAGAACACCGTAGCTGTTAACGCCAAAGTCTCATGGCTGTCCCCTGGGCCCTGTGTGCTTTTGGACTTTGGTCCCGAAAGGGAGTTAATTTTTTTTTTTTTCTTTTTTCGACAATTCATATTTCCGTCCTATTTGCCATAGCCCTGCCGTAGGTCTCTGTTGGGTTTCTGTAGCCACTTGGCAGGCTACTATTGCCTATTAATATGAAAATATACAGTAAACGTGCAGCAGACTTACAAGATCTAAAATGAAATTAATGCTGACAAGATATAATTCACTACAAGTCAACCTGACACACTCTGACACACTCTATTCTGCCATGCTCTTGACTACCCATGACTCACAATTTGTGAAACCATAAGTTCCTCTGTGTTTTACCTGAAAGAGTCTTCAGAAGAACTGCAGCAAATTCTCCAAGATAATCATCATCATACAGACTTTGCTTAATTTATTACTGTTTAATGGCATTTATATTAGTTTTTTTTTTCTTCATTTTTTTTTTTAAAGGATGATATAGTAATCTTTAAAAAAAAAAAAAAAAAAGTATGGTTACAAATTGGTGTCTAATGGGTGTGTCTGATGGTAAACAGCAGATAGGATGAGTAGTGTACCTCTCACACACTCCTGCAAACCCACCCTGGAGCTCCTAACCAGCAAATGTCAGCCTTTCAACTTTCCTCTGGAATTCACCACTGTGATAGTCAGTTCTGGACCAAGGCCACGGAGATAGTGAAGAACAACTGATGCTTCTTTCTGTTGTTGTCAGGAAAATGCTTCAGCTTCCTGAAGTCCAACACAGAGAAAATGAGGAGCTTCTCCTTCAGTTACTGAGCTTGGACAAAAAGTTGGACTAATATCCCAGATATCACAGAAAATCTACACACCCTTGTTTGTTCCTGATAATAGAGGAAAATCTTGAGGAGAGATCTGAGAAGAACTCTCAGAAAGACAGTTGAGGAAAGCTCTGAGGACAACTCTGAGGAAAACCTTATGGGAAACTCTGAGGAGAACCATAAGGAGAGCTCCAAGAAGAACCCAGATTAGAGCTCTGAGATGAAACCCTGAGAAAACGCCCTAAGGAGATCTCTAAGGAGAACTCTGAGGAAAACCATAAGAGCTATGAGGAGCACCCCAGCTCTCCATTCTCCAGCCATGTGATTTGCAGCATATTTTCCAGGTGACAAACATCATAAAGAACCACAACATCTGTAGAGAAACATGAATGGATTATTTTGCAATTGACTTCATGGTTGAATGCAAAAGTTGTATATCCACAACAATCACAACATAGAAGGTGAACTTTCATCATATAAATACTCTCCCTAATTGCTGGTTTTAAAATGATTGGCACACCAACTCTAAAGTTTGACGAGCCTGTTTCTGTAATGTACAATAAAGTTTTAAACTTACACTTATAAAATGTACTGTAAATCACTTTGTCTTCATTAGTACTGTAGCATCTTCTTCAATGTTTATGTTTCTTAATGGCCCTGATCATGTTTAATACTTTACTGCTTCTGCTTTTTCTTTACTTGTAAAATATGAAAAATGAAACAAAAAACAAACCGTATAAATCATTTACATAATAAACAGAAATAAACACTTTTAAATACTGTATATATATTGATGTGTTTCTAAATGTTAAAAATCATATTTTTATATATTTGTCAGATTTGAAGAATGTGTTAAGAATCTGCTAAAATTATTCAGGTCAATCAAGTGTGTGGATGCATGCGAGTGTGCGTACTGTATGCGTGTGCAAGCCATTCGTGTGATGGTCATGGTTCTCCCATTCTGCGTCCAAATGTTCTCCATCTCTCCTGTCTTTCCTGGTCCTCCTCTTGGCTGCATCCCAATCCACCGTGCACCTCCGCTTTGTGGCTGCCTCCTCTTCTCTGCTTTGATGCTGTAATTGATTGACTATAGGATGACGGATAAACAGAACCCACAAGAGTCAATTCCTCTCGCTTCTCCTGGAAAGGTTCTGATAGTAAATAAAACTCCACATGGTGCCTTGCACTTAGACGTAGGACCAGTGAAGGTGTGGAGGTGCCATGGTGGCTTAACCCCGGGACAATTTCCCATTGGTTGTGGCTCGTGTACTTTTCATAATGTGCTTGTCTGGATGGAAATGAAAGTCCTGAGGTCCAGTGATATGTGTGTGAGAAACGGGAATGGCGGCGGGCTGCTCTCTCTCTCCTGGAAGGCATGCAGGGTGGGGAATGTGTGAGGTGAGAAAGAAGGGCTTCGATTTGGATCTAATTCAGTTGAAAGTAAAAAAAAAAAAAAAAATGGAGCAAATAATTGAGAAGGGCCAGCCATGGTGAAGGAGACGCCACTGCAGAACCTGACTCGCTCAGACCTCAGAGTGAAGTTTAATCAAGTTCAATAAAGTGTTTATTTGTAAGATGGCTTGGTTTGAACTTTGACAGAGAAAAGCAAGGTGCAGAGGAGCGGCAGTTAGTTTATGAAATGAAAGTAGAATGAAAGTATCACTAATAATGATTAGCTTTTGTGTGTTTTCTTTTTCTTTTTTTTTTTTATTGCGTGTGTTTCGGCTTTTGCTAATGAGTTTCTGGATTGTTTGTACATCAGGGTCATTGTTGTTTTTTGTAAAACAGAGATTTATTTGCATTATAACATTAATGGAAGGCGTCTCCAGTGCCAGCGTTAAAGCTGTAAGCTTCTTCTGGAACATTTGTTACAAGTTTTTTTCTAGCATGACAAGCTGCTTCTTTTTGAAAGAATAAAAGAGAGACTGATGGGAATTTTTTTTTTTTTTTTTACTCCAAGCAGTTAAAGAGTATAAGAGAAATAAAATGCTTTCGTTTGGTAACACTAACTCTGCTTTTCCTATAACATAATTTCCCCCATAACAGCACAATGCAGTGTTTAATTCTTTGAATAAGTGAGCAGAAGGATTTTGAAGAATCTCAAATGTGATCCGGCCATGTTCCGTTTGTTCTTCACTGAGGCTTATGTGTTTTAAGTGTACACTCCGCTGCATCCTGCCTTTACGGTCGTCACGGCAATAGCACTTACGGCTGGCTGTAATTCCTTAAATCCTGTAATTATTCCAGGATATACGAAGGACCTGCGCCAGTCCGAGTCCTGAGTAAGCTGAGATTTCACTCTCACGTCTGGAAGCATTTCTTTTACTGCTTAATACAGCTAAAATGTGGATTTGATCATATACTAAAGGAATTTTGGGATTAGGATCGTCCCAGGTTCTTGGTTCTGAAGGTGTATTTGTCATTCAAGGTGGGAGGGAAAAAATCCTTTTCATTTTTACACACACACACACACACACACACACACACACACACACACACACACCTGTCTCTCCTCTGTAGATAAGACAAACTTGTAAATCAGACAAACGTTCAGCTGAGATAAGAATCACTGTGAAGCCGTTTCTGATTTACATATAAAATCTCAGCTCAGCTCTCAGACTAATTAATATTAATAAGTGAAATAGAAATGAGCCTCTCTGAGAGAGCAAGTGAGAGAGTGTGAGTGTGTGCGCGCGCGAGAGAGAGAGAGAGAGAGAGAGAGAGAGAGAGAGAGAGGCCCTGAGTGAGTGAAGAACAAACCCAGGGTTTTGTACATAAGCCCTTTCTGAATGGAAGTGAGCTCTTAACATGCGTGACGCCTAGCCATAGACCGCCATACACGCAGACAATTTTTCTAGATAATAGCCTATCACGCAGGATACGATTTAAATTAAAAAATGCAATTTTCACCTTGAAATGAACAAATGATTACAATTTCTATACAAATTAAGGCATCCAGGCTGCGCCTCAGAACTGTGCCGGGGCCATGAAACTCAACATAATTGCCATGAAATACATTTTCAAATATTTGTATTTTGTCCAGTGCTTTTAAAACATGGCCACTTCTTGGCTTCTGTGGGTTTCTGATCTCACCTCCTGGAAAAGAGAGCAAGAGTGTGTGTGTGAGAGAGAGAGAGAGAGAGAGAGAGAGAGAGAGAGAGAGAGAGAGAGAGAGAAATAACAAAATAATATAAAGAGTGAAAATCATCAGAGATAAAAAAAAAAAAAAAAAAGGAGCCCTTGAATGGGTGAGATAAAACATTGTGAAGGAGAAGAGGAAAAAACACACACACACACACACACACACACACAGAGTAAATCAGCGTGGTACAGCTCTCTAACCCCTGCAGCTATCTGTAAAAGCCAAATTACAGCTCCTTATCAGGAGAATCATATCTAACTGTTACCTGTGATCGCTTCCCTCCTCCGCCGGGCCGGGGGGGGGGGGGGGGGGGGGGGGGGGGGGGGGGGGGGGGG
>JAQQZT010000016.1:2856108-2869301 GCA_030068275.1 Clarias platycephalus | reverse complement strand
GCAAGAAATATCGTTATCGCAATATTCAACAACAATATCGCATATCGCATATTTTCCTAATATCGTGCAGCCCTAATCAGAATAGCAGTATGCTAAATCTCTAAAATGATTTCTTGAATCTTTATAAGAAATATTTTGGCTACTGCCAGGCTGATTAAACCTTCCTGTAATATAATATCCATCAGCAAGTAAAAATAGCAAAGCATTGCTTCTCCTGCTATTATTTTTGAAGAAATGAACAGGGTTAGGGTTAGTATAACCTCTACAGCCTGGATTGAAGATAAATTCCTGGGCATTTGAAAGCATTTTATGAATCCATTTGTTCAAGTTTTTATGTGCAACAAAGAATGGATTTCAGTTTGAAACTAAAAATACATAATGCATCAAAAGTCAAAAACATATTTAAATGCTCTATGTTGCAATGGTAAAAGGAACTGTCGGCTCAAATAACTGGAGTTTCCAGGTCAGTGTGTGATTTATTTGTATGTGTGTGCATTTGATTTTGCGAAAATCTGAAGCAAACAAATATCACAAATTTCTATTAAAGGGTCTTTGTCTGACACACAAGAGTAAACATGAATGCACTTCCATTTTCTTCTGTGTGTGTGCTTTTTGGCTTAGGGGCAAGGGCTTATCTGAGTGATGCGTCCCTTAAGTGGCTGTCAGGTTCACCGATGAGCGTGTGTCTTTGTGTGTGTGTGTGTGTGTGTGTGTGTGTAAACACGCAGTCGGATCATCACCTCTGGGTAAATGTCTTGTCCCATGTGGAGTATTTAAGTGTTCCATGGTCATTCCTGTAGCCTTTATTGTCCCCCCTGGTCCCATCCTCCCTGCTTTCCCACACTCCTCCTTCCTCTCCAGGGGTTAGAACAGCTGAGAGCCTCCTTATGCATTCATGAGACGAGCCGGTGGATAAATAAAAAGCTTCATTACCACGCTAAAGTGTTACTAATGACATGTACCTGCCACCCAGCACCTCCGAAAATCTAATGCGACACAGTAGAATGGAAAATCTATTCCAGGCCTCGAGTTGCACTCGATGGAAATTTCCCTGCGCCTGCCCCTCCATTTGGGTCCGTCTCCAAACCAATATTTACAATTCCGTAGCCATTATGTCCTACCAGGCCCTTTGCGCTCCGCTGCCGCAACCCCCATATTAACCAGAAATTGGACTTTGCAAACTTAGTGCAGGCAGCGGGGAATTGTCTCAGACCCCCTTCTGAGGCGACGCCGGGGTGCACAGCATGATCCCGCATTTTACCCAAGCATGCGTTTTTCTGTAGAGGTATACATATTCTCCCTGTCACCATAAACACACACACACACACACACAAACACACACACCATTCCACTATCCTGCTCAGAACAGCTCAAAAAAATTTTTTTTAAATACATAAAATTCATTTGTGCTTTAACGCAGAAAAGTGATGAGTTGCTTGAACGAGTTACTGTTTAAGCTGAATCTTTTAGCCGACTCGAGGAAAATAAGACTCCATGAAGTAATTTTTGTAAAACACAGAAGGAAACTGTGCCTGCTTTAAAGAACAAAATGGCAGTGAGTCATTTGGGAATTGAGTCCTACAGCGAGCTGAGTCAAATGATCTGACTCAATAGCCGTCTTTCTGCTGTTGAGAATAAATGAAGTGCTGCATTAACTCGTCAGTTTCCCATAATTAACTTATGTAAATAAGCATCGCTGTTCAGTGTTTCTAAACAGCAGACAGGATGCGCAGGCTTGTGTAATTAACTCATTAATATTGGAAATGTAAAAATCTAATTTCATCCACGACTGAAACACCTCAGCAAAGGGGGGGAAAAAAGACTGTGTGAGGCTGCCATGGCAACAGGGCTTAAGTGGCTCACCGGGTATTCAAGTGGGCTCAAAGCATCACACGAAGGTGAAAGCAAGTGTGTGTGTTTTTGTGTGTGTGTGTGTGAAAGAGAGAGAGAGAGAGAGAGAGAGAGAGAGAGAGAAAATGGGTCCAGTGTGTGCAGTCAAAAGTCAGCCTTTGTCTTAGGAAAATTTCCTTATTCAATATTTATTTTCACTAGAGTTCAATGACTAAAGGCAAATGTGTATTCTTGTAATTCATAATTCTTTATATATATAAAAAAAAAAATCCTTTTCATTGTGGAATAAGAACCTTTTAATCTAATTCTATATCACGTCTCTTTCCATGTGTTCGATATTTAAATATAAATAGATTCACTATATTCATGAAGCTCCAAACGTGACCATTCTGAATGGTAATTGAAGCCAGCGTTGAGCATAATTAATGTCAATGAGCTATGTAATGAATTTGGCCCACAGAGTGATGAAGCCTGATATTCCAGAAGTGCAGCATCCTTTCCCCTTAATCTAGTAATCCTTAAGCAAATTGTAATTGTTTGTATAAGTCAGCACGGATCATCGGGTTTCAGAGCTCCGTGGTCAGTGGCTCTCTGGTTAATGCACAACCTTTTATCAACCAATCAGACAACCTAATTAAAGAGCTGACTGCAAGCCCCGATCGTGATGATGATGATGATGATGATGATAATAATGGTGATGAGATGAACTTGTATGAATAAGATGACCAAAAAAAAAACACCCCACATGTCAGACATGATCAGAGCAATCCTCTTTAATCCCGAGTCATGTTCAGAATCAAATTGAACCTTTTTCTTCATTATTTTTTTCCTCCAGATCCAGATGTTTTGATATAAATCCCGGGGGACACTTTTGACTTGTGCATTGTGTGTGTGTTTGTGTATAATTACTGTAACTGGTACTTAAATTCAATCAGATTAGTGCAGAAACAGCAATTTTGAGTACTAATGCTAATACAGACATACTGCATATAAAAACAGCTTGCTGCCCTCTTGGACACGTCTTTAAGAGCTCTGTAATTGAATCACAGTCCTTCTTTTATATACACCCCGAAACGTCGCGACGTCTGTTTGTCTGCTAGTTGACTGATTAATCCAAATGATGCCAAACAGAATGTTCTGGCTTGTTTGTCATATTATACCAGCTCCAAGCTCTCAGCTTCTCCTCCATTAATTGAACCCTTTTTTTTTGGGGGGCGGGGGGGGGGGGGATTTCTCCTCAGTCCCTTTGCAAGCTGATGACTTTCAACTGTTCTCCTTCCTCAAGCCTGGCACCGCAGGTCGCTAATTATGACAGTAATAAAAGGTAACAGTGTGCTGGCTGCCAGACATTTCCTCTTCCTCATGCTGGCACACTTCGGCTTGTTGGTGTGTTTATTGTACACTGGTATTGTGAAGTCTGTATGTGGTACAACATGTTCATTTTAATATTCGCTTATAGCTACATTTAAAGGTCCCTTGTGTTACTATTACTATTTAGAGTTGACACGGGTCTCAAAGCTCTGCAAATATGTGTGTGTGTGTGTGTGTGTGTGTGTGTGAGATACTCAAATACTGCATTTTTATACCTCAAACTCGTTCTCCAAATGCACTGTTTCTGTGTCTACGTAAATGTGCTACTGATGAGCTACGACCACTAGAGAAAAGCAGAGCTGGGCGGGAATCTTCTTATATGAGGTCACAACAGCGGGAAAATCTATTTGTTCATTTGTTTTTATACACAAACATACACACACACACAGGTACATACACAAGAGACCTACAGTACTTGAATATCTAAATTTCGCATAGTTAATCTCGCATAATAGGTTCCCTTTAATGTGTGTGAAACAATTCCGCTCATTTAATTGTAGATGTAACAGCAGCCATAAATAATCACCCCTCTGCAGCCTCTGTTTTTTTTTTTTTTATCTTGAAGTTAAATAGTAGGTAATAAATAAAATAGTTAAAAAATGTCTTGTTTTCCCGAGGAATCGTGTAAAAAAAAAAAACCTGTGAACTTATTAGCATATTCTTTTATGTTAGAAAAGGGCAGAAACTGGAGGCTCCAGTTAATTTTTTAATCAGTGTGAATGAACTGTTGCCATAGAAACGCTAATATATAAGCATCTCACTGTAATGAACACTGTTGATTATGGAGCCCTTTTCCTGATAACATTCTAATGCTGGCCCTTGAGAATCCAAATAATTGAAAGGATAATTTTTCCATGACTGAATAAATGTACAAAAATTTTACACGTGTGATTTGCATGTAAATACTGTTATTAAAAAAAACACAGAAATCAATAGCGCTCTTTAGACAGTCAGGCGATTTAGGACGAAACTCATAGATGGATCTTGACTATTTTTAATACTTTTTTATAATCGTGACATTTGGTGTCTTTCCACCTCTGTGCTAGCCGAGGACTCCTTTTGTTAGCAGCATCGCGCCAAACATTTTTAACCTTTTTGTTAATCAAAGTCAGTGGTGTGCATTTTGTGTGTGCGTGTCCACTAATACTTCGACACAGATGGACTCTCTGTCCGTCATCAGCCTAACAAAAGTTGATGTCCAATCCCCTGGCACTCAGCAGATAAAGGACCGAGCTTAAGCCCCTTACTGTCAGCTTCTCACCTGGATCATGAGGGCTTTGCGGCTGACCGATTCCCTTTTCTCCAGGTGAAGTGCTGGACAAATACAGTGCTATAAAGTTACCGTGAGCTAAGCCGCGTGCAGCAGCGCTACAATAGCAGGCAGGTAATGACAGCGGACTCTCTAACCCCTCGCCCTCAGACCTGCTTTTTTTTTTTTCCCCTCTCCTCCCCAGAGCCTCATTTCCGAACAGCGGCTGCCATTTCACAGCTGTTAAGTGCTGCCTCTCCTTTTTGTCGTGATTAGGGCCGAATTAACGGATGCCTCCCGGTAATCATCTTTCATTAGAGCTGTCACATCGTCGCCGTCAGCTGCAGTAGAGGTCGCCCGGCTTTGTGGACGGGGGGATATGTTCTCCAGCAGGCGCATTAGTGCACCTTAGTGAAACTGGGAAAGCTAACAAATACAGTCTGTTAGCATCAGTGTCATCATCGGTCATCGCCGGAGAACAGCTTTGTGGGTTTTTGTGTCCGGGTTTAATTTGCTCCAGTGTGTTTAAAATGCACTGTGAAATGGACGGGGGGGTCAAATAATTGATTTTCCTCACGAAAACCAAGGATCCAGTGCAGGACTGTTTAGTGAGTCATTTACAGCAGCGGCACTTTAGAGGAGCTCCCAGAGGCACTGACTGAGATAACACACACCTGAGACCCAAGAGCAATCGCACACACTCACACATTTCGTAATAACACCGACACTATAAAGATGGAATGAATTGAAAAATAAACCATTGGCAGGAGCATTTAAGTATGGCAATGCATTCATGTGAACGACGACTTATCGGATTTTAATCATGCAAGAGTTGTTGTTTTTTTTAATCTAGGTTATGCCATTAAGCTTAAACCACCTATTTCATACACTCACTCACATTCTCTATAGCTCTTATCCTCTAAAGGACTGAAGTCTATCCCAGTACACGAAGCGGGGCACACTCTGGACAGGGTCCCAGTCCATCACGGGGCATGCAAGCAGACACACACACACACACTATATGGGAATTTTGAAATGGCGATCAGCCTAACATAATCAGATCAAACTCATCAGAAGTGAATTTTTCGTCCTCGTAGTGCTGCTTTCAGGGGACCGAATAGGTGAAAACAGGTGAAAATCCAGCAAGATCAGGACTATAGGGAGGATGCTTTATCACCTCAAAATGAAGACATGTGGGCAGAAGTGTGCGAACATGCGTTGTCATGCAAGATCATGATGCGCTTGAATAGCAGTCCTCTAATCTGAAGTTTAGACTTCAGTTTTTCAATAAGCATCTCGTTGTAATGAACACTGTTGATTATGAAGCCCTTTTCCTGATAACGTTCTAACGCTGGGCCTTTCGGATCCCAAATAATTGAGAGGATCATTTTTCCATCTGATGTTTGACTTTTGAACTTTTTCTCCATATTTCTATCAAGCGTTGTACATACTCTGGGAAGGACTTGCTTTTGCCCTGTTTGTTCTCTCTGAGTGGGCAGGGCATCCTACCTCTCGCCTGTCAATCATAGTGACTCTAGCCAATCACAGGTATCTGTGAGCTCATGTATGTGGCAGAGGGTGGATTGCTCTTTCTTCTAAGTGTGTTGCGCAACATGACGATCGGTCTGAGAACATATGGTTTATGTGTTTGTTTACTAAGTTCTAAGGTAAGATATGCTAACCCCTTCCACTAATCTTAATCTTACTCTCATGTACCTCTTGTACCTATAATTATTTTATTATATCAATATATTGTCCTATCAACATGCAAAGATAAGTTTAGTGCTGTTTTTATTCCCGAGAAATGTAATTAAAAGCCATTTTGCTGATTGTTCATGAACAGCTCAGTTGAGCGACACTGTTTTGAAACAACTAGATTACGTATATAAATCTTACAGTTTATCGCTCATGTTGTTGCAGAAATTGTCTCAGCTTCGGGAGATGGTAATACATGCGCAGCAAACTTGTAGGTCTGTTTACTTTCTTGTCTTATTTCACTTTTGTCTATACCACCGAGAGCTTTGTAATGAATTTCATTAGATTGCTACATCCATATTTATGACAAACACAGACCCAAGGTGCAGCCATGGCTTTATTCAGATACGTCTGGGGGGTGACCGGGAGCGTGCGTTTGCGTCAAAGTTAATGAAATGATTGGATGTTGTGATGCGGCCCGGCTTTAGATCGAGCGCCTTCTCTCTCATTACTGCTCCATACGGGAAACGCAGCTGGAGTCCGAATTGAAGGAGAAGAGAAACGGGAGGGGAATCAATTTCATTTGCAGTCGCTGCAAAGCCGAGATGCAGCGTTTATGAAACATAAAGTCTCATCTGAAAACCCTTGGTAGGACGGGGGGAATGAAAATGTACGGGTGTTAGGAGGTTATTCTCATCCTGTAGAAGAACAAGGAATTTAAAGTATGCAAAGTTTGGCCAACTTTTCGACAAATTATATTTCATATACTGTATATACACATACTTTATTCCGAGATTAATCTGAAATGAACGTGTGTTTGTAAAGCAGAGACAGAATACCATGACAACATTGTGCCATTTAAGATGAACAATCCCCTGCAAAACTATTGGCACACTTCTGGACAATTAACTTTTTTATCTGACACTTTCATATGCTCAGATTAATGCATATTTTCTAACAAGTTATAACTGATATGCTGAAGTTTTTTTTTAATGATGTTTGCTTCACAGGTATGGAAGGAGTATCCAGTGTAAAGCTGTGACTTTAGGTTACGCTTTTTCTGGTTTCTCAGTAACATGACCAGCTGCAAGCACACACACACACACACACACACACACACACATATACTGTACATACACTCTGTGGCGAATTTTGAAACGGCAATCAGCCTAACCTAATCAGACCAAACTCACAGAAAGTGAATCATCGTCCTCGTAGGGCTGCTTTCAGGAGCCCAAACAGGTGAAAGTCTGATGGAGCGAAATCAGGACTATAGGGAGGACGCTTTAACGCCTTAAAATAAATACAGTGTGGGCAGAAGTGTGCGAACATGCGTCGTCCTGCAAGCTTGTGATGGCAGTCCTCTGCGTTTAATCTGAAGTTTCGGCTTCAGCTCTTCAATAAGCATCTCACTTTAATAAGCACTGTTGATTGTTGAACGTTTTTCCGGTTAATGTTCCCATACTGGCCCTTGAAAATGAACTTGTGGAATTATTTTCTATAACAGTAGATCTGACACTTTCACATGCTAATAAAACATTCTCATTTTCAAACATCAAAAAGTTTTTAGATTTGAATTTCTAGGGGGAAAAAATACTAGATGCTAAATTATTGGCACCCTTATTAAGTATTACTGTGTCATAATTACATGCACTTTTGCAAATATTATCAAGTGAAAATACATGAATGTATCTGTCATTATGAAGTTTGGTATAATTATTTGTTTTTTGGAAAGAAAAGAAACCAGTCCCACTGCTCAGTGTTTCTCTGTCTGAATGTGTTACGGTTGATAAAGTAAGAAAGCGGAGACCCCTTAATTCCCAGTGAACTATAAATAACCATTAAGTATCCCTTAAACTGCTCACATAAATCTTGCTAACAAGAGTGAATCTAGTACAACACAACATTTAAAGCCTTTCTGTATTTCGCCCTGTAATGTTCCTGTCAGTGTTTGTGTGAACCGAATCTGCCTCGGGGTTCCCGCCCTATGCGGCATCGCTCAAGGGACTCTTGGATTACCCAGGACACACATCCTGCAGGTACAGTACAGTAGATCTCAGGACCGCTCGTACACGGCCTGTTTGGTTTCTTTGGATTTTATTAGAAGGAATTGACACTTAAGCTCTGCATGTATGGGTTCCTTCTCCTCGCTCCCCAGCGCGGGCCCCTTTACCCCCCAGAGTGCAATGAAAGCACCGGCTTCTTTGAAACGTGTGGCGTGGAGTTCTTTCCCTTCAGCTCCTGCGCTCTCACACAGATTACTGTCCACTCCTCTCAAAACAAGAAACCCCCATACCGGAAAGCAGGAAGTTCCTGTGACAATTTTACAACAGCAATAAACCAATAATAAGTAATCACCACATACAGTCTGGAGTGAACAGTGATGTGTGCCATCATTGCGTGTGTGTTTTTTCGTCTGGGAACCAGGACAGATTCCAGATTCATTCATAGCTACTGCCCACTGTTCTTAACCTCATGTCCAGACATTGGCATCACACACTATAAGCAACATGTTCACTCAGCTGCCAATCTCGAGGAGCTTTTAGAGGTTATAAACTGGTTAACCTGAAAACTAAGAACCCTGAGGAACCTTTTTAGAACCATGACAAGCCTTAAAGTTTTTTCAATTGTATCTCTACAGGATCAGTGTGCTTATTGTGTTGATCCTCATCTAGAATCTTTAATATTTAGGTATCTTTGAACAAACTTGATTTACACCATTGGCTAAACAAGCATTCTTGGTCACCTGAAATGGTTCTACTCCATCAGACAAGACAGCTGAAGAACATGTAAGAATGTATAGTTTTACCAGAATCGTAATTTCGATTTGGGCTTTGTTAAAAATTCCAGGTTCACTCACCTTTTAAGGATTCTCAAAGTGTGATCGCTTTCCCACATTCATATTTAAGGTAGATTTAGATTTTTTTTTTTTTCCCCCACTTCACCATCCTGCCCCTGAGATGGCACTGCCCCCATCACGTGCCTACATAAAGCATGTGGGAAACAAATAAAAGTGTCCTGGCACCGAACACAGACATGAAAGTGAATGATCCAGCTGTTTAACTCGTCTACTCTGGGAATCATGTGTCACATGTGTCACATCTGATAATATATACTGTACAGTCCATGAAATGGCAGCATAATCTCTCGTTCATCATCTCTACAGCACTGTACATTCTGACTGACCTCAACGACTCCCAATATCTACACTAGAGCCATAAAAACAAGTGGAAATAGGCTTGAGTGTACATAATCAATCTAGAAGATGGAAACGTGTTTGTTTATTCCTGGGTGTTTCGACTTTTTTGTAAGAAAATGGTTTCATTTTATTGTTTTATTATTCGCATCTATAAAAAAAATTAAACATTTCCTTAAGATGAAATCAAAAGAGAGACACTTTGTGATATTAAATATCAGCTGATATATAAAAAAAGCTTTAAAAAAAGATTTAAAATGTATCCAGGAATGAACACATGGCCAAAACACTTTTGCAAACCTTTACACAAAAATAATTTACACTGTAAATATAATAATTATTATAAAAAGATCTTATAAAAACAATTATATCTCTCTATGTGCAAACATTTGCATAATTACCAATTGAATTTGTTTTAGGATTGGATCCAATTTCCCTCTAGCTAGCTAGCTAGCCTTCTAGCTTATACTGGATTTTCCTGGCACCATCACGAACCCTAAAGGTTCTTAGCTTGCAAAAAAGCAAAACACATAGGGCTCGTCTTGAAACAGTTTCTGGTAGAGGAACAAAGTGACTGATGAATTTTTATATTACAAGAATCTCCATAAAGTTTTTCTAGGAAGAAAATAAAAATCTTATCAAAAGATTCCTCAAAGGTCTGTAAGGCTTCCTGCAGAGAACGGAGTAAACGTGTTACAGTAGGAGCGGGGGTCCGTGTTAACAGCACCACGGCGAGACGTTTTCTCTCCGGCTCGGTGATTAGTATGCTGCTCTGTCTGCTCCTTTTGCCCCTGTTTACCTCGTACACTTCAGCGTGAACGGAGAAATCGAGCGAGTCCACTTAAAAGACTTCTCTCGCTGCGTAAACCGAAATAAACAGCAACATTTGGTTTGGTTTTTAATCTCCTACTCAGTTCTTGCCATAATGCAGAGCATGGTGTTTAGAGGAGCGCTAAGTGCATTATGCTTTAGTCAGAGTGCCGCTGTGTGTTTGGCCGCGCTCCTGCTGCTCTTGTCACTTTGGGTTATGTGAGGAGGAACGTGCTTTAGGCCAGAGACCGCGCCGCTTCTCTTCTCCAACTTTGCATATGAAGTGGAGGAGAGAAGAGCCGAGGCACACAAACCTTCTGTATGAGCTCCGGGACCGAGAGCTCTCTGCAGCGCACGCTGTCAATCCACTCGTTCCACATTCAAATAAACTGAAGAACTCGGGTTCTGTTGGCTCCAGAGTGTGACGCGCTAGCTAGCTAGCGTTACTGAGTGAAATCTGAAGGATAGTATGTGTGAGTGTGTGACCCGTCAAATTCAAGTTGATGCAAGTGAAGAATTGTAGGTTTAGAAAAAATATCAGGTTCTGCTGTGTAACTTGTTTGAAAGACACACTGACAAATGATTTCAAAGTCCATTTTAAACCTCAATAGTTAATGTGATTTTAATCTCTAAATAATAGTTATTATTACAGTACAGAAAGTTATATTAATCTTATATTTCATTCTAGGACTCCTTCCATCCACACGTTATAGAAATGTCTCCTTAAACCTCATCAATTGAATATGCTGATAATTATACGCATCATTAAATCTGCTTCTTAATAGCAAAAACATCCACTGCACACGCCCCTGTGAATAAGCTGTTGCTATAGAAACGATCGCGAACGAATCAGCATGCATGCAATAAGTAAGCATAAATAAACCTGTGATTTTCAGCTGCACTGCTGTCAGACCTGCTGTTCTAGATAATTACTCAGCACCTTCTGACCAATCAGATTCCAGATGTTCTGATTGCTTAATATAAGCACTAATCACATATGACATTGTTTAATTATGATTAATATGTAGTGCTTATGTGAATGTCTTACCCTTTTGTAGGTGCTATTCAGGTATAACTAGTATTACTAACTAACTACAGTAGTCTTAGTAATCTTCAAAGTATTAATTAACTTTGCAGTGAAACCTCGGGCAGACCTCAGGCAGTAAGATGAAGATGTTTAGTTGATAATCCTTTATATACGGCATTGATTATTTTATTGCTTTGAGAAATGATGATGTTCTCTCTGTAACACAAAGCCCTTTTTTTTTTTTTTTTTTTTTAAACCTGAGTATTTACGAATATTGATGTTCTCCCAGCCAGAGCAATCCATCTACGCAGCTTTGTCTGTCTTCTTCTTTTCAAAGCTTCCAGTATTCTTTAAGATAAAAAGTGAGACTTTTATTCTGTTTCTGAACAGTGAAGGCCACACAGACAAACTCTTACATGGTTGTACCATTAATTTCACATTCAGCCGTCTAGACTTAAAGGGACGAGCGGATTGCCCTCAGAACCCCCGAACCTGTGTGCTACTCTCGCTCCATCTCTCTAAACCGATGAGATGATCCACTCGACAGGATCTCCTCCTGAAGTTTATCTCCGGACGGCCAGACGAGATGAACAAGTGACTTCCAGACCTGTCCAGACCTGTGCTCATCGCTGAGCTGCACAGACCTCTGGGAGGAAAACTGCTTCAGACTCGTAGCTGTGCTGGAGTTCTTGTGGAGCTCGTTCACAAAACCGCTTTGACCTCAAGAATCAGAATAAAATCAGACGAGGCGTGAATGTAAACATCCCATACTGTGCATCTATTCTGTGATCTTCTTACTTTCTCAAAAAAAAATAGCTGAAGCTGTTTATCAATGTTCAGAACAAGAATGGCTCAGAATAACACGAGTGTTTCCAGCATAGAACAGGAATCTGATTTCTAATCATTTAAATAATTAGTTAGTTTGACTGAAATTGATATTTTTATTATATTTGTGCTCATTGTACTCATTTGAACTGTAGATCCTTAAAACTTAAGACTTAACAAGTTCACATCCAGATCAGGTTTCTTCTTCACGTCTGCCTTTAAGGTTCAGTATAAAACAGTAAAGAAAAATTTTGATTAACCCCATTTTAAATAAATGTATTTAATAATTCAACCTATCTAAATGTTTTTACTCATTAATCTCAAAGATGCCGAAATAGTATTACTTTTCTATTTTTTTTTAGACCTTTTTTATTATGATTTTAAGTATTTGTCCATAGAAAGAAGCTTGAAATGAGTAAATGTCTAAAAACAGGTTGAGTAGTCTTCTATTTGATTTGTAATGATCTCATGTAAAATGTTTCATGAATTTGCCCTAATTCAAGATTTAATAAAATCCAAATAGTGTTTTTTTTTTTTTTTTATCTTAGTGGTCATGATTTAATTCCTAAAAAGCTTCTGAAATGGGTTCTTGGACATGTTTAGGGTCTTCAGCTTTCCAAAAACAACCTGAACGAGATATATGTTGAATTCCTGTAGACCGATGACCAACGTGACTTCACAAGGTCTAGATTTTATCTACAATTTTGTGTACAGAAATAAACGTTACTCACCCTGCTGCATGAAAAGATTAACACATGACAGGTTATGCTTTTTTTATGAAACTCATCCATGATGATGTGCGTCTGAGTGTTTTATTTCAGTTATACCATGTTACAGCAGTGAGCATCTCCTTCTCTCTCTCTCTCTCACACACACACACATTTTCTCTACCACACTCTGACCATGCCAGAGCTCTGACACTGGAGACTCCTTTCATAAACATTAAATCACTGTCTCTTAATAAAACACCTTCACGATTATCATGTTGTTTTTAAATCTTAGATGTTGGTGATCGCCCTGTGTACCCTGTGTATGTATGATCTGTTACCATGGAAACTGTAATGTAATATACTTAATTAAAGAGCATAATAATTATGGAGGACTAAACATGACATAATTATAAATAAATAAATGTGTGAATAAATAAGTAAATATAGAAATAAATAAAT
>JAQQZT010000016.1:2839399-2853306 GCA_030068275.1 Clarias platycephalus | reverse complement strand
AACGTCCTGACAATGTTTTAATTTTATGGTCATTTATTTCAGTTAATAAATCTACTACAAATTTAAAGAACACAAGACATAAGATGACACAAAACCCTACACGCGTCTTTTCTAATTACACGTAATAAAATCTAAAGGCTCACTGTGTTAACATTTATTTTGCTTAAATTTGATCCTAATAAGATTTTATTTAATTTGAATTCTACATTTGTACTTTAATTTTAGTACTGTGATTATGAATTAGTTTAACTACAGTGTTTCACTTGATTTTATCCGCTACTACGTGCAGCTCTAAAGAGCACGGCTCATTAATCCTGCAGAGAATGAACTAAGGCGTGAGGCGTCAGTCTGTAGTTATATAGCGCCACTCAGCGGTAAAAGCCAGCAAACGCACAAACCCAAATGCTGCCGCAGAGCGCCGCGACGATAAAACGAACATTCCGATTAGGTAACCACTGTACTGTATCTGTAAGAGCCACAGAACTGTAAGCAGTGAATGTGTCAGGAACTAACCCAAGTAACCATGGGTGATGTAGTGAAGGGTTTTAGTTGGGATGTATGAAATATTGGATGGATCCGGAGTGCCGCAGGCAGCTGGAGCCGGTAGGGGACAGGGTTGATCCGTAGAGTGATGCGTTATGGGCCGAAAGTGAAAGTGGGTGAAAGTTTTCGTGATTCGGTGTGCAGATGTAGGTTTTTTGTTGATAGCCATACCTTGTCACCTACTTTGTGCAACCGTCCCGGAGGGTGTCGATGGCGATGCTGGGCGACGTAGTCGGTGTTGGCACGTTGGATGGCGAGGTTGGCCTGGTCCCACAGCCGCCGACACCTACGGACCAACTGTTGGGCCGATGGTACATCAACCTCCGGTTCTTGATGGTCGAACATCGGAGGTTGGAAACCATGGCATACCTCAAATGGGCTTAGATTAGTAGCAGAGGAAACGTGGAGGTTATGAGATAGCGCTCCAGCTGTTGGTTGGTCCGTTCCGTCTGACCATTAGTCTGGGGGTGATATCCGGAGGACAGACTACAGGTGGAATTGATCAAACGGCAGAAGGCCTTCCAGAACCGGGCGGTGAACTGGGGCCCCCTGTCCGAGACGATGTCTTTTGGGAACCCATGCAGGCGGACTACGTGTTCTAAGATCAGCTCAGTGGTGTTATTTGCTGATGGGAGTCTGGTGAGGGCCACCAGGTGCACTGCCTTGGAGAACCAGTCGACGATAGTCATGATGGTGTTCTTTCCTTCGGAAACCGATAGGCCCGTGATGAAATCGAGGGCAATGTGCGTCCAGGGCCGTCGAGGAACAGGAAGTGGTTGGAGTTCTCCTGGGGTTGGTTGGTTGGTGTCCTTGGCCCGGGCGCACACTGGGCACGCCTGAACGAACTCGTTGATGTCCTTCTGCATGGAGGGCCACCAGAAGGCACGTCGGATGAATTGACGGTTCCCGGGATGTCCCCAGGAGTGGCCCCACTGGATGACCTCCGATCTTATAGCCTGGGCAGTGGCGGTTTTAGGCATGGGCGAAGTGGGCAGCCGCCCAGGGCGGCATTTTTTTATGTCACGTGGGGGGCGGCACACGAACCTGGAGTTAAAAATAATAATCTGTACCGCTAAGCGGTTTTCTATTATCTGTGATACCTGCGCCCGTGCCGCCCCTGAATGAGCCGCACAGAAGCCCGGAAGAGCGTGTTTTTGTAAAAAGAAAAGTGTTTTTGTAAAAAAGTGTTTTTGTAAAAAAACACACACAATAAAAGCCTAATATACAAACCATCAAAGAAATTCTAATGGTTTCTATTAAATACCACAAAATGTAACCACAAAATTATGCTTTGCAGCAAGACTGTTGCAAGTACAGTTATTTATTTCCATTGTTTATTATGTTAATGTTGGCTATAGCCAATATATTTACAATATATTTACAGTATACTGTAAATAGCCAGTTTAATTTACATATGTGTAGATAGTTTAAAAGACATTTTCCATTTGCTATGCCGGGAGGGAGTCTCGCCCAGGGAGCAATTCAGTGTAGAACCGCCACTGAGCCTGGGGAACATAGAGTCGTCCAGGCGGCACGCCTGCCGGCCCGGCCTCCGCAGCCTGTGCCTGGCGAACCCTCGTCCCAGTGGAGGGGTGCTATGATCCGGGATGGTGGGATGACAGGCACGGGGTCCACAGGTATGACAGGTGGAAATTGTACTGTTCGAAGAAAAGTGCCCAACGTGCCTGCCGTGGGTTAAGCTGTTTGAGGTTACGGATGGTTATTAGGTTCTGGTGATCGGTCCAGACAATGAACGGCTCGCTGGAGCCCTGGAGCTAGTGACGCCATTGCTACAAGGCCCACTTTATGCCCAGCAGCTCGCGGTCCCCTACCCCGTATCGCTGCTGAGTGGGGTCAAATTTCTTGGAGAAGAAGCTACGGGGTGTAGCTTCTGGTATGGGCCTCGCTGGGAGAGAACAGCGCTGGCGCCCACGTCCGACGCGTCCACCTCCACAACGAAAGGTTTGTTGGCATCTGCATGGAGAAGAATGGGAGCGGTGGTGAAGCTATGACAGAGTTCTCGAAAGGCGGAGATGGCGGCTGGATTGAGTTGGAATGGGTGAGATGATGGTCGTGTCAGGGTGGTTAGAGATGCCGTAACTGTACTGTAGCCCTGGATAAAGCGACGATAGAAGTTCACAAACCCGAGAAACCGTTGAAGCTGCTTGAGGGTCTTGGGTAGGGGCCAATGATGCACAACCTCTAGCTTCTGCGGGTCCATGGCCACACCCTGAGACGAGATAACAAAACCCAGGAACATGGTGGAGTGCTTGTGAAAAGCACATTTCTCCAGCTTGCAGCACAGCCCGGACGTGTTGGATGTGTTCTTCGGTGGTGCGTGAATATATAAGGATGTCATCTAGATAGACGAACACCCATCGGCCTAGCATGTCTCTCAGAACATCATTGATAAATTGTTGGAAGGCCGAGGGTGCGTTACAAAGTCCAAAAGGGACTCATCCACTCATCACCCTCTCTGATACGCTCCGGAGGTCCAACTTTGTGAACACGGTGGCACCAGAAAAGGCGTCCAGGGCTGAGTTGGTGAGCGGCAACGAGTGTAAGTTCTTAATGGTGATCTCATTGAGCCCCCCATAGTCGACACGCGGCTGAAGTTCGCCTCCTTTCTTCTTCACAAAGAAGAACCTCGCGGCAGCCGGCGAGGTGGAGGGCCGGATGGTACCTTGGCGAAGGGCGCTGGCGACGTACTGTATTCCTCCATCGCCTGGTCTCAGTGGCCGACAGCGAGTAGAGATGGCCGCAGGGGGGACCGGAACCTGGCTGAAGATCTATCGCCAGGTCATATTGCCGATGAGGAGGAAGGTGGGTGGCGCGCCTTTTGCAGAATGCTTCAGCTAGGTCCCGATAGGCGGGATGGCATTGGTGTCGACGTCGGGGGCCTCGGACTCCTTGGAACACATGCCAGCCTGAGCCTGTAGGCAAAGTTCGGTGCAGGTCGGCCACCACTGAAGGATCCGGTTCTGTAACCAGGAAATGAGGAGGTCGTGTTGGAGTAGCCATGGGTAGCCGAGTATGATGGGGGGTAAGGAGATGGAGGTGAGGTGAAGCTGGAGCTGTTCATGATGTTGGTCGATGAGGAGAGTGATGGATTGAGTCTGGTGGGTGATGGGGCTAGAAGAAAGGGGCCGACCGTCGACAGATGTAATGCAAACGGGCTGGGATAACACCTCGATCTTTACCTTCATTTCTTTGGCATAGGTAGAGTCAATGAAGTTACCTGCGGCACCAGAATCGATGACCGCAGTACTTCGGACCCATTTGTGGCCAAATTGGAGGGATACCTGAATCGTGAGACGAGGGATGGTGTTGGTCATCGTGGTGGAGAGTTGGAGAGGGCCCGATGAGTTTCTCTTCCTTCTCACCGGGTCTAGGCGTTTTCCAGCCGGAGAGGGCAAATCGCTCGGGGGTTTGCCGCCGACCGGCAATAGGCACACAGTCTCTCTCGAAAGCGGCGTTCGCGTTCTCTCCTCAGTTAGGGAGGCGTGTCCTAATTGCATGGGTTCCCCGGCTCCGGTGTCAACCACGGCAGGAGGTGGAGATCCGGCATGTCCGGTGGTGGCAGTGGTGAAGGAGGTCGGTGGTCGAGGTGCGGCGTAAGAAAATGTCGGCGTTGGCGGCAGGGTTCTTAGGGCTGGCTTCGGACAAGAGAGTAGGTGCTGATCGATCCGGAGGGCGAACTGGATCAGCCCTTCCAGTGTGGCGGCAAGCTCTCGTCCGTCAAGTTCATCTTTAATTCGAGAAGTCAGTCCCTCGTAGTAGGATGTCCAGAGCGCGGCGTCTCCCCAGGAGGTCTGCACAGCAAGGGTGCGGAAGTCGGCTGTATAGCGGCTCACGGACGATCCTCCCTGCCGCAGGTGGTATAGTTTGGTGTCTATCTCCACCTCGCCCGCAGGTTGTTCAAAGGTGAGTTTTAACTGGCGGGTGAATTCATTATATGAATGGGTGGTATCTGAATAGGAACCAAGAACTGCCGTGGCCCACGGATAGCAACGAAACGAGGAGAGCAATGCGCAACCGATCTGTGGAGTATTTGGTGGAATTAAACTCAAATAACAGATCTAATGCAGTTAGAAAGACACTACACTTCCCGTCCGTGCCATCCCATTTATCAGGTAAGGAGAGGAAAACATCCGAAGGTGGGGGCGGTGGCAGTACTGTGGAGGTTCGCGTTCTCCTGCCAAAGCTCCGCCACCTCACGGCGCAAGACTCTTGAGTCGCGATCTCTCCGGTTAGCTTATCGATTAGCTCGGCATGCCGGTTCACCACATCGCAAAAGTGCGATTGATCCACTGGGTTCACCGCTCTAGGCTCAGTCATTCTGTCAGGAGCTAACCCGAGGTGACCAGAAGACATAGCGGTTAGCGGTTAGCCCTTTGTAGCGTGGATGGTAAACCCAAATGCGGAACGCGATTGTTTAGCATATGGGGAGCATGGGAAAAATACAATTTAACCCGCGTTCTATTGACACACACTCAATCTGTAAGTAAACCCAAGAAAGTGAGTACTGGTGAAACAGCAGACGAAGCGTCAGAAATTACATAGGCGAACTCAATGACTGAGCGATGTGCCGCGCCATCTTGTCTCCTTTTATGCTTCCTGGTTCGCGACCGTATTACTTCCGGGTACTAGTGCCGGTCGCGGATCGAGTGTGCATGACAGAATGATGTTGGAAGATTTTACTTTTTTTTTTTTTTTTTACCTTTTATGGAGTTTTGTGGACATTGCTACATGGAAATGAGCTGTTCGCATGGTACAGGTGTTAAACACACACATACTATATTTGTAAATGCAGCAAAATGTTTCTGTTTGGTTTTATATAAACTATTTCCAAACTTTAAGTTTAAGTCCCTTTACGTTTACTGAATGATTAAGAAACCAGGCTTGTTGTAAGAACTCTGAGCTTCGTTATATTCTCCTTGTGGCTCTAAATGAAGCAATTAACCTCATAGACTAACAATGACATTTAAAATGTGTAATTTTATTTCTGCCACAGTTCTCCAGTTCAGCTCAGACTTTCTTGTGAAACAGACTCCTTATGGTCTATGAATAGCTTTCTCCGAGCCTGGCAGACTCACAGGACTCGCTGATATTTCCTCAAGTTCCCCTTAAAAAGCGTGACCGAACCCTGGCCTCTGCTCCGTGTAATCAAGTGTGAATGAACATGTAAATTTAGCCAAGTATTAACAGAATCAGTCTTATCTGTCCTGCCATACCATCAGTGCAAGCGTATGAATAGTGGCTAGCGTGACTGAGGTAAAAACAAACAGATTTTTGGAAGTGAGCATCTTCATGTTGCCGGAGTGAGGCCCTTGGTGTAGAGGCCACTGATACACTCCATATGCAGTCAGAATTTCGAGTTAGCCAAAGCACAACTATGGAGCTAAGGCGCTACTAGACAGCTAGTGTGTGATGATGTGGGAGAGCAGGACGTCAGGATCGGTCACGCTGCTCATTTAAGGAGACGCAGCTGCATGTCTCACCTGCCTTACACAGCTGTCCGTCTACGCTAGAGGCTAACACGTCAAAGACTAGCAACGCCCTGGCCAGCTGAAATCAGACTAGTGAATGGAGAAAAAGGTGTCATCCCATCATGTTGTACAGTAAATCATCTACTGATGGCTAAAGACATTTTGGGGTAGAATTCCCACTAATAGCATTCATTTTGTAAATAATTTTGTACAATAAAGTAAGCCTGTGGAATGTGCAGTGTGCAGACAGCAGGGTGGTCATGGAGTATGAACATAAACCAGAAATATGCAACGCATATGTTGTGTGTACTTCAGTCCTTCAGTCCTGTGCAAATGTTCACTGGTTGGTTTTGGTGTGTTCCAAACACATGTGTGAAGGAAGGTGGTGGACCAGAGGTGGTGAAAAGTAATAGTTTCTCACCTCATCTAAATAAATTCTTAGATAGAAGCTGAAGTAAACATTCAGATCCTTCACTCAAGTTAAAAGTTCTATAATTGCATTAAAGATGGTAATGGTGGTGGAAGACAAGAATCACTCGACCCTGGAAATGCTGTTAGAGGAAAATAATCTTCCCTGTGGTAAGAGTAACTCCACTTAATTGTTACACCGTCTCATCTCTCATTAGTTTCCTTAAACAGCATGAGTGTTTTATTTCTCACAAACTAAAGGTCTTTCTCTGAGCTTTTATAGCATCCGTGACTGATCAGGTGTGAACTGTCGCACGTCTGTGTTTACTTCTGCTGAATGAAATGATTCCTAGAAATATGGACAATTAATATTGTTTGTGGTAGTGTCACTGTACATACACTAAAGATGGAATAACTAACGATGGGAAGTTTGAAAACTTGTATAAAAATATAAAGGAAACTTTACTACTTTGAGCCAAGTAGCTCATTTGTCATTTTTATCTGGATCAGGTGTCACAATGATTTTGTTCCACTTATCGATATAAATCACTTTCTGAAACTTTTAGCCGGGTGATGATGTGCTTTCTGATCGAAGTGGCTCAGAGAAGATCAATCTTGCTGAGCACTAACCCAGCTGTACTGAGAGCATCACTGGACTGCGGAGTGTTTCCCAGCTTGAGTCTGAGTACAGACACAAGGTGTCTTAGTTTTAATGTATTCCGAAGTTGGATCTGAGCAGAGCTTCCAATTTCTCTTCAATATTTACACAAGTTTCAACCATTTCATATTCAATGTTAACAGGATTACTTAATGACAAACAAGAATTTGTGGAATTCCCCCGACTCCCTGACTTCTATTTTTTTTTTTTTTTTTTTTTTAAATAAAGCCTCAGTATTAAATAATCCCTGGTGGTTCATTTCCAGAAGCCCCTCAGGTTTGAGAAGAACCTCTGCTCTGTACTAGATAAAGCTGAGTCTGCAGAGCGTCTGGCAACCACACGGCTGCCGAGGAGGGAGCCAGAGAATAATCTGTGTTGCTTCAACGAGGAAAACTAATGTTCCTCCTACTCTAGTAAACATGGAAATGATTTCATCTCAACGTCAGGAAAGAATTAGAAGTCGTCAGGACTGCCAAGTGGAGATCAGATGTCTGGCCTGACGCTTGTGCATGTCTCAGCTTGTACATTTGTATAAGAACTTGGCAGATTTTGCACTGAATCTGGTTTTTATTTTCATGTTTTTCCTGTGTTTGTGTGATGTGATGCTGAAAGCTGTAGGAGTGTTAGTGACACTGCTGACTGCTGGACTGTTTTGCTCCTTACCTCAGATTTACAGAAACATGCCAGGATCTGGCTACTGGGGAATTCCTGCTCAGGAGCTCAAGAACATCTCCTAAACCACAAGTTCAAAAAGTGACCTCAAATCAATATGGCCCCTCAGAGCAAAGGAGCCCTTCTCACTTCTGCACTCTATATACAGTATGTAGTACAATCATTAGCTTAAGAACAACTAAAGCTAAAATGCTTGAACAAGAGAAGACATTGGCGGAGATGGTGAGTATGACAGAAGGAAGCGGGAAAAAAGGAGCCAGAAATACAGCGCCACCAGGTGGACCAAGTGCTGCGGTTGCGCTCTGCATTGCTGCAAAGTGTACTGTAGCGAAAGTTCTCATCCACCTCATGCGTTGGTGTTTTGTGCATACTGAGATGCTTTTCTTCTCACCGAAGTTGTAATGAGTGATTATATGAGTTACTGGATCCTTCCAGGCAGCTCACACCAAGCTGGCATTTTTCTCTGCCCACTCTTATCATGAGGATATTTCCACTCACAGAACTGTCGCTCACTCCTTCACCACACACCTTCTTGATCCTGAAATCAATAAGAAGCTTATTGATGTTCCATTTGAACATTAAGTGAAGCTTTTGTCTGCAATTGTGATGCTGCCATGTGATTGGCTAATGAATAAGTGTACCTAATGCGTTCTGAATTGAGCGGACGGTGAGTATACAGTATATCACTCACTTATCGTCTATATCGCTTTATTCTGTATACAGGGTCTTATGGGCCTGGAGCCTATCCCAGGAGACTTAGGGCACAAGGCGGGGTACACCATAAAAGGGGTGCCAATCCATTGTAGGGCACACACTACGGGCAATTTGGAGAACGCCAATTAGCCTAATCTGCATGTCTTTGGACCTGTGGGATGAAACCGGAGTACCCGGATGAAACAAACCATAAACTCCATGCACGAACCCGGCTGGGAATCGAAGCTGAACCCTGGAGGTGCAAGGCGACAGTGCAAACCACTAAGCCATCGTGCTGCCTGGAGTGTATATTATAGGGATTTGTACATTATTACCATAATCTGTGTATTAATATGGTCAGTAGTTATTTTCATCATAGCTGAATCAGAATTCAGAAAGCAAACCTACACTAATTCACACATATGAAATATTTTACTATTATTGTACTTCATTTCACATTTTCTCTTGTATATTTTTATTTTAGATAAATGAACATATAAGCTATGGTTTTGTCCTTCGTGTATCAGTCTGATGATCAGATCACGACTTCACATAGACATGATTAGATCACGACTTCAAAAGAACTATTTTATTTGTTGTAATAATCATACTGCTGTGCATCTAGTGTGTTATACTCATGCCTTTTTTATTGTCTCTTGATTCATATATTTTTCTCTGTACATTGTTTCTATTACATGAAGGAGTTTTACACACACACAGACACACACACAGACACACACACACACACACACACACACACACACACACACACACACAGGAACATACACTTCTGTCTACACTAAATCCTGACTTGTGCTCGAAGCATTATTACTGTCAGGAGTGACGTCTGAGCCGTGCTCACATGCATGTGAGTAGGTCCGTATGTCCATGTCTATGCGTCCAGGGTGTCAGTGACTAACCAGGAGACCCGCTCGTTGTTGCTTGCAACTATAGTTATTGTTGTTGTTTTTGTTGATTTCATTAGGGCCCAAGCACTATAGGGTGAGCAGGACCCTCTTGTTTTCCTAAGTATTTTTTTCCCATCCTTTTGGGCTTTTTGGGGGTCTTAACATGCTCAAAAACCCATGAAAACTGGCAGACGGGTTGGAATCTGCTGCCATTGGATGCCTGAGAGTCGCGTGTCTCGGGGCCCCCAGGGGCCCTCACACGAGATTTTGCTGCATAGCTCATACACACTTTCATGTATGCACACAAAACTTGGCACACATTTAGAGCTCATTGAGCCGAATATCTTCTTGCTAAACTCAACAGGAGGCCGGTTATTTTGGCTCGTTCGCAAAAATTCACCCGATGGATTTTGATATACTCCTCTTAGGGAATTTATACGATTTTGATATCTCAAACGGGTCATGATAATGTCTTAAACTTACACTGAAAAATGATTAATTTTATTATGTGTGGCATATATTGAGTGACATTATATTCAGTGACACGTTCAGTGACATCACATTGAGTAACATCATAGTGTGATCCTTATTTTCCAGCATCTGCGGCCTGTTCTACACACGTACACATCACAAATGTTAACACTCACACACACACACACATCACACACACACACACACGCACGTGCGGTGGACTTGGGGTGACGATGGCGCAGGGTGCTTGGGCCCGTCATCGTTGCTTGCAACTATATTTCTTATATAGAAACTATATTTCGCTATGATAGTATTGATGTCTGATAGTGCTGATGTCATAGTGTGTGAAAGGCCCTCTTGTTTTTTTTAGGGCCCAAGCACTATGACATTAGCTCGATGACGTCATGGCTACTACATCAATGTCATATGACATCATCATGATTGCTATGATAGTGCTAATGTCATATAGTGCGGATGTCTAAAAGTGCTGATGTCATTGTATGTTAAGGGCCTACTTACCATCATTAGAGGTCTACCATCTACAATCATTAGGCTTAAAATGTCATGAAAATCAGCAGACAGGTTGGAATCTGCTGCCACTAGGATGTTTGAGAGTCTCGACCCCAGACTGTAAATGCACCAAATGTAATTTAATATAATCCACCTAGGGGATTGCAAAATTGCAAAGGGATTTTTAATATCCCAAATAGTTCAGCTGTGGCAAGGCCTTAAACTTATGACAGAAATTGGCTAATAACTTCTTTAGTTATATATGATTATATAGTTGTATAATATATGTCATTATGGTAACCTTAACAAGGTCAATATGAGTGACATCATATTAAGTGACATCATATAGAGTAACATCATAATGTCATGTTTTTTTCCAGCATCTGGGGCTGTTTGGAGGTTTTAACATGCTCAAAAAACACACAAGTGGTGTGCCCGGGTGGCGATGGTTCATCATTGCTTGCACTATGCACTATGACATCATCTTTATGTCATCATAGTGTGTGAAGGGCCGTCCCTCTTGTTCTTTTAAGGATTATTAGGGCCCAAGCACTGACATGAGCCGAATGTCATCATAATGTGTGAGGGCCTTCTTGTTCTTCTAAGGATTTATTTTCCAGCATACAAGGATTTTGGGGGTCTGATCATGCTCAAAAACTCATGAAACTCATACACTTTGCATGTATGCACACAAAACCTGTTACACTCTTTCGCATTGCATTGCATGTCATTGGCTCTATTCAACAGGAAGTCAGTTATTTTTGGGTCATTTTCAAAACACACCCAATGGATTTTGATGTACTCTTCCAAAGGCATTTATTTGATTGCCACCAAACCAGGCCTATGTAATCTCAATACATTGCGGATGCAAAGTTTTGGAGGGATTTCTGATATCTCAAACAGGTCAGCTGTGACGACGGCTTAAACTTCTGGGGCTTTTGGGGGTCTAAAAATAAGATTCCTCCTTTTCTAAAATTATGCCATAATGTTAATGGTATGACGGCGGCACGGTGGTGCAGTGGTTAGTTCTGTCGCCTTGCACCTCCAGAGTCCGGGTTCGATTCCAAGCCAGACTCGATTCCCATCTCTGTGTGCATGGAGATTGCATGTTCTCCCTGTGCGTGTTGGCTTTCCGACCACAGTCCAAAAGACGCGCAGATTAGGCTAATTGGCATTCCCAAATTCGGCATAGTGTGTGTGCCCTGTGATGGATTGGCATCCTGTCCTGGGTCTACCCCATGCTCTAAGCCTTTTGGGATAGGCTCCCGGCCCGCTGCGACCCTGAAGGCAGCACAAAGCAGTATAGATGATGAGTGATGAGTGTGCCTACTGTACCTACTGTCTTTGTGGTGCACCTGGTGGTGATGGCGCAGGGTGCTTGGGCCTGCCCATATATACTGTATATATACATTTTCCCCCACCAACTGGGCCTTTTAATGAAAATTGGCAAAAATGTTGGAATATGCTGCCCTTAGGATGCCTGGAAGTTCATTGAGCTGAACAACTTTCACAGTGCATGTCATGGGCTCTCTTCAACAGGAAGTCAGTTATTTTGGGTCGTTTGCAAAACGCACCCAATGGAATTATGCGAATTATTATATATGTGTATATGTGTGTACATATTATTATTTAGAGCTGCAGGTCTAAATGAGGAAAAACACCAAGCATAGGGAGAATATGCAGCCCAAAGACATGCAGATTTGCAGATTAGGCTATTTGCCATTCCCAAATTGCCTGTAGTGTGTGTATACAGTATATATGAGTATATGTGTGTTTTTATATATATATATATGTGTGTGTGTGTGTGTGTGTGTGTGTGTGTGTGTGTGCGCCCTGCAATGGATTGGCACCCAGTCCAGAGTGTACCCCAGCTTGTGCCCTAAGTGTGTGTTACCTCCAAAGGCCCTGTATACAGGATTAAGTATAGATGATGAATGAATGATTTTTCCCCAGAAGAAATGCTTGTGTTCAACTGGTCCAGTATGGTTCTTACCATTGCACTGGTTTCTTATGATTAATTGTCATATCAAATGTCAACCAGCAAAATGAGTAATTTACCATTCAGTATGGCGGACAAGGAAACGAGGAAATTGCTGGAGCTTCAATGGAAGGAGAAAAGGAGAAAAATGGACATGGTACTTTAACAAATGTTAGTGGATGACAGTAACACCGAAGGAAGTGAAGGTATTTAATGATGATGTTTTGCTCCAAATTTTGACATCAGAAGTAAAGCAAGCTCTTAATTTACTTCGGATGTGTGAGTAGTTCACACTGAAGATCGAATGAAAAAGTTTAAACAGTTTCCTGTTAGAGGCAATTGGATCAGTCAAAACAATCATGCGTTTTAATGTTTCTAACCACGGCTACTTTAAACCAACATCCTGTACAGTATAAAGGTTTTCTAAATGAACTACTAATGATGTTTCATGTCTTTGAATCAACTCATGTAAGTGAACATGGAGACTCACATCCTGTCTACGAGCTCAGTGTAGAACAGGCAGATGAAATCTAATGAAAATCAATCGACTGAGGCGAAATTGAGGGAAATCTTTTGTTTGTTTTTTTAATCACTGGTGAGAATATATCAAGGACGAATCGACTCTTATTGGTGAGCCGAGTCAAATGATGTGACTCAACAAGAAGAGTCAAATTATCAACCGAACTGAGCGATAACAATTGCAGAATATCATGTCCTACACTGCCCTCTGGTGGTGACATAAAACTCTGCAGCCATGTTGCATGTTGCGCACAGCGGGCGACGGCGCTGGTGCTTGGGCCGATCATTGTTGCTTAGTTGCAAGCACCTCTGCCGTCGCCGCCCCGGAGCACCAGAAAGACAGCCGTGACGATGCCGTAAACCTATGCCATATTCAGTGACATTAGCGTCCGGGGATTTTTAGAGGTCTTGACTTAACATGCTCAAAAGGCACACAGGCCGTGTGGTGATGGCACAGATGCTTGGGCCCATCGTTTATTCTACATTGTACTTATTAACGGGTTTACAGGGAGTATTTCAACTAAACATAAATGTATTACACGATAAAGAACTATCTACAAACTTTCCTTGCAGTTTTTTTGTTTTGTTTTGTTTTACTCAGGTTATGTGATGTGACACTTTATGCGTTTTATATACTGTAGGACTAAATAATATGCAGACTCCTCCTTTCCAGTGGTAAGAAACATTAGGAATACTGAGCATACAGAACATTAATAATGTCACCTTCGTTATCTCTTTATGTTCTGCTAGTTATGGCTACAGTTTCTCTGACCTCACCTTCACTCTTTGTGCCTAATGACCTGTAGTGACTTTCTGCACTTTTATATGTTGTTTAATAAGTTACTGGTTGAGCCAAAGACTGGTGTGCATCCACAGAATCAGCACAATGAATGGTTGTGAAAGGCTTACATATCTACAAAAAGAAATGGATATGATCAGAGGTGGAAAGAGTAATAAAATTTTGTACTTAAGTAAAAGTACAGTTACTTTAGTGAACTTTTACTGAAGTACAAGTAAAGTTACCCTTATAAAAATCTACTCAAGTAAAAGTAAAAAGT
>JAQQZT010000016.1:2828541-2838593 GCA_030068275.1 Clarias platycephalus | reverse complement strand
TGCAAACTCCATGCACACAGAGACGGGAATCGAGCCTGGCCGGGGAATCAAACCCGGACCCTGGAGGTGCAAGGCGAGTAAATGTCACAAATATGTAAAGTAATTCATTACTTTCCTTTGATTCACTTGTAAATGTTCAGGAATAAATAATTGTTAGTTTTGTATATAAGTATATGTATGAATATATACTTGTATAATTACAAGTATATAAATAAGCACGTTTTTTAATATACAGGAAACGGGACTTTTATTTTGTATTCCACATCCCAAATTGCGATGTACTACCTTTAAAAGTACACTATTTAGGGCTTGACCTGCAGCCTTCTTTAATCCTAGCGAGTGCACTACGTCTAATGTTTAGATGCATTTGGAACTCTGTAGCATTTTGACGGCTTTAACGGAAGTGTTCTCCTGCAGTTTCTCCGAGTGTTTCGGGTAAAGTCATGGCTGCAAAGCGCGCTTTAGTGATTCTGTCGAAGGGAGCGGAGGAGATGGAGACCGTGATCCCGGTGGACGTCCTGCGCAGAGCCGGGGTTTGTGGCTCTCTCTCAGCCTTAGCATGCTGCTTTAGCTAGTGCACTAGCTTTAAACACAGTTAGCATCCTCACGCAGATATTACGTCAAAATCATTAGCTACATTCTCTTCCTTGCTTTAATACAATGACAGAGTTTACTGTATGAACACAACAGTTTATTATTAAATCATAAAGCTTTATTTAGATGAAATACTTCGCTCCAGTGGTGTGGAGTGCGGCAGGGTTCAGGTTCACTTTAAATGTCAAAGTGTGCTCCTGTCATGGTGATGGACTTTAAAACACACACACACACACACAGTACTGTGCTCTTTTTGAATCCGAGGTTGTAGGTTTGTGTGAGACTTTCTATCCGTATCTTTTTTTAATTTAAATATTGCAGATTTAGCTCTGAACTTTTGTGAGTGAGTCAGTCTTTGACTCGGCTCTGAGAAAAGAATCGAATCTTTCAGTGAGTCTGATTATTTGACTCCGTGAACCAGAAGAGTCGACTCCTGGATGAGCTGGAAAATAGACGACGAGATATAAAAACAACTAGGATTAAAACTTTTTTGTAGACATAATGTAAAGAATGTACAATGTCTAGTTCATCAGAGATTAATCTGAATATTACTGATGGAAGTACGAATTGACTCAATACTGTTTCTTTATCGGTAATGGTGAGATGGGAAAAAGAAACTAAATAAATAAGATAATAGATTTAACTTTCATGTTTAAGCGAATAACCTGAACAGTAATACCAGGTGGTATCAAAAGGTTTCGAGTCTGGTTTTGTAACACACCAACAGATGGCAGCACAAAGCTACACGCACAGTCACAGGACGCGCCGAGCTTTAATAAGTCAGTGTGCCGAAAGACATGGTCCTGTCTACATCTGGAGCTGTGCAACTAGTGCTATTCTGACCATGTGCATTGCCACATCTGCTATTTCATCACGGACAGCAAGTTAGAACAAAGCGAATGTGACATTCTGCATGAAAATCTGCCACAGAGACATTTGACATGATTTGGGACATTTGACAAGTTTACGGCGAGCCTGCAATGAGTCGTTGAAGAGTTCAAGAGTGTCAGAACATCACAGGAAGATGACGAGACCAGAAAGACCTTCAATGAGCTCAACTCTCAAAACAAGAACAATCCACAACATTGCTGCTATTGTCAGTGTGACATACAGAATAGTCCAGGCAATCCTCACCTGTGATTTGAACATATGCCATGTTGTTTCCAAGTTTGTCTCCTGACTCAGTTCTCCAATATGATTCAACTCATTGCTGAGGTGCAATAGTTTATTATTATTATTATTTTAAATCATTGAAGACGAGATCTAAAATAATGTTTTTTTTTATTTTTATTTTTTATCTTTAATTGATCTAAACAGTCATAAGAAAACTGTATTCCAGATCATTTCACTCAGCTCACCAACAAGAGCTAACTCTCAACTGAGATCAAATAAATTAATTCATGTGCTTTGGAAACAAGGAGAAGGCGACACAACTGATGTTTTCCACATATTTTACATGTGACGTGTGACTGGTCCCTTATCCCTTTAAGTGATAAGAGTGAGATTTGATACAAACTGCCTTTAAAAAATTTTATGTCAGAGACATAAAATCTCATATTTCAGCATTTTGTTTTTTACAGATTGCAGTGACTGTAGCAGGATTGACGGGGAAGGATCCTGTCCAGTGCAGCCGTGATGTCCTCATCTGTCCAGACTCAAGCCTGGAGGAAGCTTCAAAGCAGGTCAACATTCACCAAATACACACAGTATGAGCTTTAGCTCTATTTAAAAGATCCAAACACACGTGTGAACGTGGTCAATAGATATTTTAAGAAACTAGAAATTATTAATAATATTGTCTAATTAAAATTATGTAGTGTTATACATTTCTTTCATTTTTTTTTTTTTTATACAAAATACATCTTTTTATTTAGTAGGTTTTTAATGTTAACTGTATAACCAATATAAATGTATAAAGCTATTGATATTTACCGCAGACTATTTTTTTTTTTTAATTCAGTACTTTTTTATTTATTTTATTTATTCTTTAGTTCAGTTATGTCTTTACATTTTATATGCTGCACTTCATGTTGATTTCATTTTGACATTTGTGACATATTAAAATACAAAAAAAATGTTGATCCACATTTCTATTTTAAACTTTAATTAGATGTTATTTAAGGATACATTTTTAGTTTACACAAATATCGACATTTATTGTTTATATTTAACATTTGTATTAGATACAGTTTTATATTTTATAGCCAAATTGTTTGTTTATACAATGTTTCCTAATAATGTTTCATTTATTATTATTATTATTATTATTACTACAACATTTTCTGGAGTTTTGTTTCCCCCTGGTGGACCTTTTCTGTCACTACAACATGGTATTATTTGATGTCCATACACCCTAAAATGTGCATTGTATTCATTAAATTGCAGTGAATAAGAAACTAAAGTGAAAAAAGTCATCAGCAGTGTGCTTTCTACTCCACACAGTCTTCATTTAGAAACTGGGTTTAAAGGTCACTAACGGTAAAATTCCACTTCAGGGTCCATATGACGTGGTTCTGTTACCCGGAGGACTGCTCGGAGCCCAGAACCTGTCTGAGGTGAGAACTGAATATTTCATGTCACAGCAGTTACTGTGTATCATTCAGTATATTCAGATGTGCTTCCCTTCTTACCCTGACGCGCTCATCGATTTGGAATAGGGTTTATCTGGACTCATCAGACCACATGAGCTTTTACAAATTTCTTCAAAGTCCAATCTTTATTGATAGCAAACTGAAGTCTTTTTTTTTTTTTCTGATGAGTCTCACTAACAAGTTTTTATTTTTATAGGGAAACATCTGTTTAGTCCCAGTCCAATTGATAAAATCCCACCTAGGCAGTGCTGAATCCTGGGTTTTCAGCACTGCCTAGGTGGGATTTTATCTGTGATCTGGCAACCCTGGCTGTGACCTAATCCCAAAGCTGTGGATATGACTGCTGTTGTTAATCTCTTGGCTGCTCCCGTCAGGGGTTCGCCGCAGCATTCGATCTGCACAACAAGTTAGCATGGGTTTTATGCTGGATGCCATTCCTGACTCCAACCCTTCTATTTTATCCGGGCTTGGGACCGGCACTGCATCCAGTGGCTGGGGTTTGGGCTTTGGCTGGGAATCGAACCCGGGCCTTCCACATGGCAGACGAGAAACCTACCACTGCAACGACCTTTTTTATTTCTGTAATTTTGTCTGGTCTCATACGTTTGGTCTGGCCTCATACGTTATATATCACTTGATGGGTAGAATGGATGGATGTCTGAATAAAGCAGTGAGGAACATCAACATAAAAGTGAGTGATGTCTCAGCAACAGAAAGCTACCACTTTAAAGGATTGATAAAGTCAGCAGTGTTACTTATCCCGAGTCTGAAAAGGGCTAAAAAGGACCAAAGCTCGTCAGCGTCACTGTGTGTGAAATGAATTTTTTATTTTTTTTTAAAAACCCTGATAGACAGAGATATTTTGTCTCTAATGCCTGTGACTAAGTGTGACGTCTGCTGTGCCTCTTTGTTTTAGTCTCCTGCTGTGAAGGAGGTGTTGAAGGAGCAGGAGGGCAGGAAGGGGCTGATCGCCGCCATCTGCGCAGGTACTGTTTCATCCCCCACATACCACATGCACATTAACCTTGCACAGAAATACTTAAACACAAAAACAAACAAAAACTCGCCCCACCCCCCTCCTCAGGTGCCATTATTTTCACCCTCCAACACAAAGCGTGTTCTTTTAATGCTAAAACGTTTGCATGCCTAAAAAAGTACCTGAATGAATGTATGTACAATTTCCCATGCATACAGACAAATGCGTCTCTTCTGCAACATGTGGACAAGTTATCTTTGGATTTTTAAGGATCAGTCCAAACCAAACAAAAAACCACAACCAATTTTAGACATGTTTTTAGTTCCTGTTTCCTGCACCACCTTAAAGCAATCTAAATTTATTTTTGCAAAGCAATAAAAATAAATCTGGAAGCAGTGAACCCTTCCTGCTCTCTCAGGCCGTAACTGCAGACAGCACTAGTCCTGTCCATTCTGTAATGGAGGTTATTACAGTTATACGCTACATGTCATTAGCTGTGCCGATGAAGGACACCGGAAGGACGTCAGGAACGAGGGCACTGGTGTGGAAAAAAGTGCCCTAGAAAATCTGTCAAGATCCCACAGGAGTGTGTACAGAGTGAGCCGTGATGCCTTTGGCATTCCTTCACATACACCGGCTTATTTTATAGTGTGTTCACTGAAGTACTGCATCAAACTGTCCGAGAGAGGAAAGGGCTGAGGCTGTGAAAGCGTGAAGGGGAAATGCCAAGAAAACAAATCACCTCTTCTCACCGTATTGCTCAGAATGAACTTGTGTGTTTTTGTGATGTGTGTCACAGTGTCCTATCACCATCCGTCTCGTTTGTCTCATGTGTAAGAATGTACTGTATAACCAAATCTGAGGATTCTGTAAGAGGAAACCACACCAGAATGACTGCCAAGCTGAAAAATCAATTGCAATTGTATTATTATTATTTCTTTATTAAAGACTTGCATGATCTTAATGCAGACTCGGCATACTGAAAGAGAGAGAGAGTTTTTCTAAATATGGTCCAATGACCTAGAAGGAAACTGAATATGTCAGTAATTTTAGATAACACTGTATTGATTATTATTGTTATTTTAAACAGAGATTTGTTTGCTTCTTTGTCTATGACTTCTGTCTTTGCAGTACACACTTGGATTAAAATACTGTTATTTCTATCTTCTTATATATAGACTATACATTAGCTATAACATTAAAACCACCTGCTTGATATTGTGTGGTTCCCCTAGATAGATTCCACAAATGCTCATTCGAATTGAGAACTGGAGAATTTGGCGTCAACTCTTCAAACTCGTTATCATGTTCCTCAAATCGTTCCGGTGCAGTGTGTGAGGGTGCATAATTTTGCTCAAAGATGCCACTGCCATCAGGGAACACTATCTCCATGTAGAGGTGTAACTCGGTCTGTAACAGCGTTTAGGTATGTGGTACTGTACATGTCAAAATAACATCCACATGAATTACCATCGTACATGTTTACATAGTCCACATTCATCCATTGCTCTGGTCCAGTTCTGTAGCCCACATTTCCATTGTAGGAGCTTTTGTTGGAGGACACAGGTCCGCATGGACACCTTAACTGGTCTGCAGCTACACAGCCCCATACACAACAAACTATGATGCATTGTGTGTGTTCGGACTCCTTTCTATAAGAACCAGCATTTACTTTTTCGTCAGTTTGAGCTCTTCTGTGGTATCAGACTGGAAAGACTAGCTTTCACTCCCCATGCGCATCAATGAGCCTTTGCACCAGTTTATCATTTGTCCTTTCTTGCCATACTGTTGGTAGGTCCTGAGACTAGTGCAGACCAGGAACATCCCAGAAGAGCTCCAGTGTTGTTGACGTTGAGTCGCCCAGATCATTATCCATTTTTCCTGCTTCTATCACATCAAGTTTGAGAATTGACTGTTCACTTGGTGTCTAACAGCCTGCCCGTGAACAACGTGAACAACACTGGATGATATTCAGTATGATGATATGATGTTATGGATGATCAGTGTATTGGGTTAGTAGTTTAAACACATCTTGTTCTGCTGTGTTTTTGTGATGGGGGATTATAGCCATAACTACATTAGGATTGAATACTAATAATTAATTTGATTAATTTTTCAGGTCCCACAGCTCTTTTGGCTCACGGGATCGGTTATGGCAGCACGGTAACAACCCACCCAGGTGCCAAAGACAAGATGATGGCTGGAGGTAAGACCAGGAAAATTGGTTCAGAAGTCTGCCTTTGGTCTTTTATTTTTCCACATAATAGAAATAAATATATAGGATGATCGAAATAGTCTGATCCGATCCGAATTCAATAGATAAGCTGTGGGTGTACAGTACAATTAGATGACTTCCTGGAAGAAAAACACTTCTCCTTCCTGTCTTCACTTTGGACTTTCATCCATTGGGATTGGACCATTTCAAACAGAGTAAAGCAATCGCAAAGGAGACTGAACTTTTGTAACCAATCATAATGCAGAAGTCAGGATTTATCAGAAAATATGGGAAGCTTACTTATACTTACTTACGTATATCAAAAAAGGGGGGGGGGGTAGATGAAATTATCCATGTAAACAGTTAAGTTGGAAACTGGAATCATTTTGATTAGAGATGAGAACTTTGGTAGGTTTCAATCTCTAATCAGAATGAATCCATAAATATAGCTAGTGCCAGTGTTTGGCAGTATTCAGGTCTCGTATAAGTCGTAATTTGTCTGTGATGTGATGGACCTGAAACGTCTGGATCTTTCAGTACTGTATATTTGTTACACTGCTTTGGCAGAGAGAGCTAAAAAGTTTTACAGCACTCTCTAAAGGTCTCTCTTGTGTCTGCTTCCCTGTATGTACCACTGTATGGTACAGTAATATAGTACAGCATGTTAAAACACTCTCAGTGGTAGGTGTTTCGCCTGCCATGCGGAAGGCCCGGGTCCGAGTCCCAAGCCTGGATAAAATTGTGCTCAGCAAACAGTATGGGGCAATAAAATGAAGGCAGTTGACGACCTGAATGTATTGAATGACCAGGTTGTAACACCTATAGAGTTTTTGTAGTTTTTTGTTAGAACCCCCCCCACCCCCCCTTTTTTTTTTGGTCCATTTGACTAATAAGGGCAAAATCTTCTGGTAAAACTTATTGCTTTTGTTGTACACTCTGACTTTACCACTGACAGGAATTAGATTTTTCACTAACTGGTTGTCCTATTTTTTTTATTTTTTAAATTAGATGCTTATCCAATTTATAGGAGATGGTCACACACGTCAGACATGTCCTGCATGTGCTCGGTTGAATATGAGGAGTGACATATGTTGATGAAGTACCACAAGATCTATTTTTTTATTTTTTTTTAATTTAGGTCACTACAAGTATTCAGAGGCCCGTGTTCAGAAAGACGGACACCTGATCACGAGCCGAGGCCCAGGCACCAGCTTCGAGTTCGCCCTGACCATAGTGGAGGAGCTGCTGGGTGCTGAGGTGGCCGCTCAGGTCAAAGCACCGCTCATCCTGAAAGATTAACGAAGTTAAAATTATTCATCCCAATGCTCAATGAGTAACAATATGAGTACTGCGCTGTATTATTATTACATGGAGCATCTAATAACGTGAGAATTAGTGTGCTTTTTTATTTTTAAGAATTAAAGCACCTTATTTTGTTGCATGGTGGTACCAAGCAGTGTCATGGGTTTAAGTTTTAAGCACCTTAGGTTTTGTTTCCTTGCCACAATTAAAACAAAATCACTGTACAACTGTGTCAGTAGTCTTCATTCATTCATCTTCTATACTGCTTATGCTGTGCCAATTCATCACAGGGCTCGCACACACGAGCACGCGCACTATTGGCAATTGGGGAATGCCAATGAACCTAATCTGCATGTCTTTGGAGGTGGAAGGAAACCCACCAAGTACGGGAGAACATGGAAACTCCACACACAGACACAACTCGGGAATCGAACCTGGAGGTGCTAACCACTACACCACTGTGCTCCCTGTGTCAGTAATCTTGTTGCATGTAAAGCTTGTCAGAAATTAAACTACATACTGTGTTACAAAAACTATGATTAAATGATGAATAAACATAAAAGTGGCAGGATTCCGGACCAGCTCCATGCTCTAGTCTAGACAATCACAGCTCAAAGCCGGGTTTTCTTGTGGGCGGGACTTGTATAAGTGTGCGTTATCGACTTGAGAATTGTTCAATGACTGACTGTGACACCCACCAACAGGATATGTCGATTTTTTTTGACGCTATCACGTGCTTTTGATAAGCCAATCAGAGTTCCCCTTCCACATGAATTCTGCGCGTGTTTTGTGGCGCGCTCGTGTGTCAAGAGAGCCTGTGCGCGCTGACTGATGTCTCGCGCTTTTTAAACTCGGACCGCTAAAGAAAGTTGTCTGTTCGGCTGCGCTGGTGCGTGCGACCGTTATATTTTACCTGAGGTAAGTTTTCTTTAGGTGGTTCATATATGAGTGACCGGTTGAATACGGATTTAGGTTGTTAAAAATGTCAATTACGGCTCTTTTTGTTGTTAGTTGTGGTTTTGTTAAGGACAAACATGTAAAATGACTTGATAAATAACAGTGGAATGGTGAGATTTTTAGCCAGACTAGTTAGAAACGGAGCTCGTGCGAGTTAGCTACGTGGCTAACTGGTTAACGTAACGGCATCTCAGTGAGGAACCTAGCGGCGTCTCACTGTTAGCAACTGGGCTCCATCCATCCATCCATCCATCTATCCATCCATCCTTCTGTTAACAACTGGGCTTAATATATCTCTCTGTCTTTCATTCATACATTCATATATATATACACACACACACGTATATAATCTTATCTATCTGTTAGCAACTGGGGATTATCTATCTATCTATCTCTGTTAGTGACTGTTCTTCATCTGTCTGTCTGTTTGTCTATCTCTCTCGCTCTGTATTTCACTTTTTTTTTTATGTTTGTGACTGTTCTTCATCTGTCTGTCTCTATCAATATGTCTGTTTATCTGTCTTTTATACATTTATCTCTCTCTCTATCCATCTGTTAGCAACATGCCTTCAGCCATCTCTCTGTCTATATCTCTACCTATATCTCGCTATCTATTTATCTCTCTATCCCTCTCTATCACTTTCTCCCTCTCTCTGTCTTTCTTTCTCTCTCCTTCTCTGTGAGCATCGTTCAGGTCAAAGCAAACTATCATTTTTATATACCAGCAATATTTTCTGAACAAAATGCTGTATGTTCATTTTTTCTTGTACTGTTACCGTGACTGTGTTTTTCTAGTCAAATAGAGGAGTCATCAAGAAACGGGTAATGATACAGCTACAATTTTATTTAATTGTTTATCTTTCTCTCATAAGCTCACTTTCATGCCACGAAGAGCCGTAAGTTAATTAGCCAAATTAGCTGTTCAAGAAGGAGAAACAGGGTCACCGTTGCAGTCTGTTCATACAGTATACACTTCCTGAGCAAAAGAAGTTGCACAATCTAAAATTTCATTCAGTCACTTTTAGCCCTTTGTCTTTGATTACGGGACACAATGTGGTGTTCCGTTCTTCTAATTCTTCATGCTCCCAGAACCACTCTTTTACACTCTGGAGTCCTGAGTTCTGGAATATGATAGGAATATGGCCTTGGCATTAGGAAAGAAGAAATACTCCATAAATGTGATAAACTGATCAGGGACTGTATCGTCAGCGGACTTCATTTTGTGTCCACATAACATTGGAATGGAATCCTTTTTCCATTGCCCCACAGTCCAATCGTTATGCTCCCTAGCAATCTGAAGCCTTTTGAATCTCACTAATGAGTGAGTTTCTTATGGACACATACAGTGCTCAGCATAAATGAGTACACCCCCTTTAAAAAGTATGAATTTAATCAGTAGCTCAATGAACAAAAGAAC
>JAQQZT010000016.1:2782880-2792982 GCA_030068275.1 Clarias platycephalus | reverse complement strand
TGATATATATCGTTATCGAGGTAGAAAATTGCTTCTACCGTGATAGAAGATTTTGGTTATATCGCCCACCCCTATGTATTTGTGTTCCTACAAAGATCCTTAATACCCAAGAGCTGTATACATTTTAGCGTCTGATAACACTCGAGCAGTTACTACTCAAAATTATTGAGTGTTGCATTTGAAAAGTGTTTGTCCTGTAGCCTGGAGATTATATTTTTAAGTTTCTGTCTTCTACAGAGTGCTGACTTGTTCATGCGTGACTCTTTCTCTGGTCAGTCACAGTAACACTAGCCAATCCTCTGCATCTTGAACTTGTATGTAAAAACTTTTTTTTTTATTTTTATAAAAAAGGTTGGCGGATAGTGCTTTTTTCTCCGAGTGTGTTACAGTGTCTAATGCACCACAAGCAAAAATGTGTGCCTGGAAGGAAATACATGCTAGCCCCGCCCTCCTCATGAAAGGGGAACGATAGCCCCCCCCACCCCCCAGTAATCCATGTGTGAGTCTGTAACAAAGATGATTGTGCGGGAAATGTTAGCTCTTTGATATTGCCTTTTAAGCTCCACCCCTTTTTCACATCTCATATGGCAGCGTTTTTAATTTTTTAAAGGTGCAGTGTATGGCAGGTGCTGCTACAGCTCCAAATCATCGCCGGTCTGAGACGTATTCCAGATGTGCTTTTATCTCAAACCACATTTAATGGCCAGGTTATGAACTTTATAAAATGCTTAATGATGATTAGCTGGTTTAAACCAGAGGAGTATTTGTATTCAACACATGTCGTGTGTCATTGCTTCTGTGATATATTAAAATGTCTTTTATCCTTAAGTTGTAGTTTTCCTTTTCTTTTTTAACTATGCTTTTTGTTCTTTCCACTATGGCAATGGCACACATATATAAATGTAAGATTTATAAAATAAATTTCTTTGTAATCCTATAGGTGGTGCTCTAAACTATTCACACAACACAGCACACTGTGTGGTTGAAGTAAATTACTTGTTAAGTTGGTTTTGATAAATTGACAATTGTGATAAAACCTTAATAAATTAATTTTTATACACATTTGTTTTTCCTGATGCAACTGACAAATGTAATGTTGCTGGTTGCTAGGGAACTCGGGTCTTTTTGCAACCATGTGGCGTGAGCACAATGAGATCTAGATGTGCATGCTTGTATTATTCAACACCATCATTTAGCTTCACCTTTTCATGCCGTGGTGGATTTTTCATGCACAGCATCTGCATCACTCGCTCTTGTCGTTTCTTCCTGCTGCTGTGTTAAACTTTCCCTCTGTTTTTCTCTCCGTTTCTCTTGCTGGCCTCAGCGCACGCTATGGGAGCCCCAAGCGACAGCTGCAGTTTTACAGGTACTCTCTGTGTTTTGCAGTTTGATTCCCTGCCACTCCTGCTTCACCTCTCTGAATTTCAATCTCTTTCGCAACACATTCTTCTAGTACTTGTGTGTTTTTATGAATGGTAAATCTTAAACAAAACTGCGATCAGTTATTGTTTATTCAGCACGCTCCATCAGAGGGGTGATAGCTTTAGGACTCAGATTCACCAAATTAGTCAATTAACACGATTTAACGAGATTATTCTGTAATAAGGAAGTATAAAAAAAAAAAAACACGTGACCAGTATTTGAAATATCAGTGATCAGTATTTGTAATTTGGCCAATCGGTGTGCGAGTCTGTAACGAAAACAATTTGTAAAGTACAAATACTGATTACTGATAATTCAACATTTCATCTCTACATATTTACTTAACTACATTAAAGATATTTCCACTTGTTACGGTTTTTAAGTTTGTGTAGGACCAGCCCCCTAAACCCTCCCCCCCCCCCCCCGCCCCCACTGCATAATTCAGTAATGAAGAAAGACTTTATTTAATTATAGCGAGCTTTAAAGTCGGCATTTGATGTGACGACCATTATTCTTTTACACTACCACCTCAAGTCTCTAGGCAAACTTTTTTGTAATGTCTTCAGGAATAGTTCCCCGGGTTTCTTGAGCGACATTCCAAACTCATCTTTGCCCGTTTTCTGGCAAGATGATCGCATACTGCTTTAATCATGTTGTGATGTGGGCTTTGGAGAGGTCAGTCCATGACAGATAGCGTTTCATCGTCTCGTTTTCTGTTGAGCTCTATGACTGCATTGATTGTGTTTGAACTACTCCTCAAGACTATGTTAAAAAAAATACAAGAAAGTCTGAATCTTTGTAAAACAAGAAGAAATAAGGAGGAGGGGGGGGAGGGGCTCAGAATTTTTGCACCGTACTTTAATTATGCACAGCGAATTTGATAAATAATTGTAATTACGTTTCCTAAAGTGTAAGCTATGAATTAGTCGTGTCATGTTCTTTGTTTCATTAAGGGATTTATTTATGTATTTTTTTTGTTATGGATGAAGTAAAGGAAATATTTCGCTGATGATGTTGTAAAACTCCTGACTGTAGAGATCCGGGGCAGGGGGTGGCGGGGGCAAATGAGTTCTTTATTAAATTTTGATATTCCTGCATCGCACATTTCTTGCATTTCAAGCTCAACGTGTCCCGTGGACATCCTATAGCTCTATCCCAGACTGCGATCGATCACACTGCTGATGTGTCTTATATGGGAGTCGGGGGGGGGGGGGGGGAGAGAGTCATGAAAGCAGTATTAGCGTTTCAGTTATTATCTCAGCCTCTTAGGAAATGATGGTTTAATCCAGAGCCATCCTGTAATGGAGGTTCTGCCAGGATCAAACGGTTGCTTGTTTGTGGAGACTTGTGAAGCTCCAGTAAGGGATTTAGGTGGAGTCTTCTCAGATTTAACTATCACTTAAGATGATTTACATTTATGGATTTGATCTTAAAGCAGGATTTATTTTTTTGTACAAAATAATGACTCAAATCCAAACTGTTTTTTAGAAAATTTAGTAGTGGGGGAAAAAAGAATTATTAGGGTTGATCCACATGTAAAAGTGTTATTTTACTTTGACCACAGTGATAAGCTGATGTCGTTTATTGTTGATGTTGGATGTTTAATTTGTTCTTGAACAACACTTCATATATTTTGACAGAAGAAAAATGGTGCTTATACAGTACACACAATGCTATCTCTCTCTCTCTCTCTCACAAGCCTCTCCTTTGCCTCTGTTCTCCTGAAGTTCACAAAGCACTGACACTGGAGACTCCTTCCATAAACGTTAAACATCTACAAACTAAAAATAATATAATAATAAATAAATAAAAAAATACCTTTTTATATATGTAATTAATTAATTAGTCTTGAAGTGAAGTTTACATGAAACGTTTATTGTTCACGTCCCTGTGTACAAGCTGTTACTGTGGAAAAGGTAACGTTTATTATAATGCCAATTAGCTGCTGAAAACCTGTACAAAAACAATGCACACCGTCTGACCAATAAGATTCAAGGATTCCCAGATTAGAGATCTCGATGTTTGTTTGTTTTTACTTACTGATGGGATGCACATGCAAATTTGTCTTTTTTGTTAATTACCAATGATACTGTTTTGTTTGTTACACATTTGTTTTGATAAATGCATTTTTTTATTTTTTTTTAAGAAATCTTTTCTTTCTGAAAATAAATAGGTGACTATTTATTTGATTAATTGTTTTATTTATTTTCCGTATCATCTCGTGACCAGTGAGCTCGTACTCCCTGAGGAATTCTTGCTGCATTCCTTAACTTGCATAAGAACGGCGAGTGTATCCTGGTGGGAACACACTGGGCTCTTAGCTCGGTAACGCTCGGCTCTCATCTGTTCACTAATACAATAAGTGATTTTGAAAATAAATTTTTAAACACACCCACTCCTCAAGCTTTTACACTTGGCTTATCTGAGGCTGTTAAATTTACCTAATCAGACTCGTGCTTTCTATCAGCGCCTGTGTGTATTTTTCTTATTCATTTGTTTATTTTTTACCTGGATTGTCCAGTTCACCAGGACTTCTCTCCACTCTGATAAGGATAAAGTGCTTCCACCACCACTACTATTTTATTATAGTCTTTATTTCACCCCTTTCCTTGATGTAATGCTGCATTCTGAGCGGATGTACTTCACTGTGATGTAGTAGTTCACTGAATCACAAAGAGAGGCAAAAACATACACTCGCAGATGCTTTGATGTTCATCTCTTGTTAGTAATAATCTAGCCAGCTAAGTCAGACAAGTGCTGTATATTTTAATCCTCAAAACAAATCCGTGTGACTGATTTGGCCACTGAGTGATTTGAAGACGTGTTCACGGTTTGTGACGCTGTTTAGATTTAGCACTTGCTGAACTCGCGAATCGTTTTTCTCCAATAAGTTTTAGTTAGGTGCAGCAATTTTTTTTTTCACTCCAGTGCACTGCCAAGCACGTTTTAAAGACTGTAATGCATTATGGGTCTTTTGGAGACTTTTAACAAGTTTCCCAAAGCACATGACGAGCCCTGCTCAATCAATTTCCCAGTAATTAAAGCTGCGCTAATTAGGATTGTACGGTTATGTTAAGTAATACAGCCATGTTTGTGCGTGGGTGGAGGGTGGGGGTGGGGATTATAAGTGAAAGTGTACCAAGTTCCTCACTCAGGCCTCATTACTGTACATGCACTGAGCTAAAAGCAAGAGAAAAGCTTTTAGGACAAAAGCCTCTGAATAATTTAGACCTGATGATATTTGCTGTGGTTTGCAGAAACAATCTCTCTCTCTCTCTCTCTCTCTCTCTCTCTCTTTCCTCAAATGACACAAATGGATTTCCTTCATGGAATCTAACCGACGAGAATGTGGAGGGAGGGAGGGCAGGGGTGGTGATGAAGCTGATGATGGACAGAGTAAGGGAGGATGATACTCTTACTAGCGATTACTAAACTAATTAGCAAGGAAAGACACTCCCAGTTTGGGTGGAACGCTGCATTGCTGGTTGCAGTTGGAGTTTATAAGGCCAGAGTGGGACGGAGAATCCTCGTTCATGAGCAGACCCCCAAGACCTCGGGTGAGTTCAGCTCTGGGTTCGAGCGTTGGCGGCGCCGTTGTGCATGCAGGCGTACATCGCTTCCTTCCTCTCGTCCCTGCGTGATGCCGTGCTTTTTGTTTTTATCGCATGTTCATGAAGGGATCCTGAGTTTGAAGCCTAAAGAAATACTGCTACTAGTAATGAATTTAGACATCAAGGAACATTTTACTACATGATGTTGGGCTGAATAACGCAAATCGGATTATTTTAGAGCGAATGCATTTGTGTGAACCATGAGAAAATTGAGAGAGGGAGAGAGAGGAGAGGTCTGCAGGAGCTGGATAGAAGTGTGCTCTTACAGCACTCAGCACTCTGTCGATGGATCAATACACTGTCATATACGAGAAAACAAGTGTAATGAAAAAAATCTGAGTGAAAAGTTTATTTTGAAAATGTTGAAATGCAGTGCTGGTACTTTTTAATTGCAGGCTGTGCTCAATTTTTCTTTTCTTAATCTAAATGGCAATTTAATTATGTGTAAAGTTCTTTATATTGTTCTTAAGTGTATGCATTGTGTAGTGAATAAATAGTTCTGGTATTCAGCACTCTTTAGTGTTTAGCTGTTGATCGAATGTAATGTTTAATCAAGGTGTAACCATGGTTAGGAATTATTAGCAGAGAATTATTGATCACTTTTGCTCAGATGAATAGATTTTAGACAGAGAGTTGTTGGTTGAATAAATGCAGAATATTTTTTGTTCATATTTGTGGGTGTGGGTGGGGGGGGCACTGTAATTTTGCAGGAATGTCTTGAATGTGAGGAGTTTGTGTGTACTTTTTTTAAACACATTTTTAAATGATGCGCCAGATTAGCTCAGATCGTCGCGTCCTGTCCGTCTTGATCCGTCCGGTCTGCATCGCTGTCCGGATTGATTACGGTTTTACCCACCATGTGGCATCCAGTGCTTGTCTCTACCCTCCTGTGCCCCTCTGGTGTGTGTGTGTATGCGTTTTTGTGAGAAGAAGGAAGAGCAAGAGCAGCTCTGATTACAAATTGCATGACCACCTCGCTGCCTCTTTTCTTCCTGCTTGAGCTATTTAAGGCCGTGGCTGAACCCGGCTCCGTCCTGGCCCCAGATTCCCTGAGCTTGTACGCATTATGTGTGTTTGTGTGTAAGTGAGAGAGGAGGATGGGCTTGGGCCATGCGTGTGGGGGCGTGTACATGGTGTAAGGCGTGCGCACATCCACCTTCGCTTCTAAAAACCCTGCAGATCCCCAAACCGGCCGGGCCGGGCAGTGGTGTGCGCAAGAGCAGCAGCAGCAGCAGTAGCGGAGGAGGTGGAAGGATGTTGTCCATGTCGTACAGCGAGAGCATTCGGAGCGGGATTAGCCGCTACCATTCGGACCAGGGGCTCAACCAGGCCCCGAGGCAACCCAATCAAAGTGAGCTCCAGCGGCTCAGGGAGCAACGCGCCGCAGCGCACGTCAAGAACATGGAGGACTTCCTCAAGATGAACGGCCTCACTTTAGAGGAGTGCGTGTCCTTCCAGACAGGAATGAAGTACAGGTAAGGACTTAGGACTCACACTGACTTCAGACCAAGTTCTGTGACTTCCTCGTCTTTTTTTTTTTTATATAATCACAGTGCTCTGTCTTTGATTTATACCACGGATTTGACTTCACACACGTCGACATAAAGTAGCATTTTCAGTTCAGCAGCAGGTTGTTCATTGGTGTTGGAGTTCTGTTGGAGTTTTACTGCACTCACGCTGCAGCTTAACGCTTTCCTGCAGTCGGCTCGTTCCTCCTCACACACCACGCTACCAGTCCTGGATTTATTTTCATCATCTAGGTCGCTGGTATATTTGTTCAACAATGAGAGAAGGGCAACTCGGTCTCTGGGGCAGCACGCAGACCGAGATGCTCAGATAACCTGCTGCTTAGCTTCTGTAAAAGTGAGGGTTTTTTTTGTTTGTTTTGTTTTGTTTTGTTTAAACACCTTTTATACTTTACCGTACTCTGCAAGTAAGTTAATGTAATTAATTGCATTGTAGTTTGGGAATTAATGTTTAATCGGTTAAAGGATATTGAGAAACACCTCAGCTGGTGTTGTGTGTCAGGGACAGCAGTCACTCGGAAGCGTGTCGCTCTGGCACTCGCCCAGCCTGGTGCGGAGATCCGGTGGCAGCCCTGCATAAGGAAGCGGAGTTACACAAAAAGGCTGGTCAAGATCCAATCATGCAGAAATTAAGATATATATAATATACTTTATATTATAATGTTCTGGCCACTGGTACAAGTTGCTTATTATTGATAATTTTTTTATCAGCGTATACATTTTCCATTCACTTTAGTAGTAGTACACCGGTTCATTTTTATTTTTTGCCGCAGGACAAAACACACATCAAGAGCATCAGTTAATGTTAACTTCAAACATCAGAATGGAGAGAGTGTGGTTTGAACCATGGCACCTGGCACGTTTGGTTATGACAACTGGGCCGGTTTGAGTGTTTCAGAAGCTGCTGATCTCTTGTAATTCTCTCACACAGAACAATGAAAAAAACAAAACGCATTCTATGAGCAAAGGGTCTGAAGCCTGTAACACTTTCTTTATGAATAAGAACAAAGGAGAGTGACCAGCATGCACAACACATCATATAGTGAGGTGTGTGTGTGTGTGTGGGCTATAAGAGGTGAAGACCACATCAGGTTCACCTCCTTTTAGCTAACAAGAGGAATCTAAGGCTACAGAGGAAGCGGTGTGATAAAGTGGATGGTGAGCTTCGGGGTGTGCGAAGTGTTTTAGGTGTTAGACTTTTTAAACTAAGTTCAGTGTCTTGAATATTGAAGATTCTGCACTTTTTTTTTTTCTTAGCTCCCTATTTAAACGTAGCCGAATGTGATATTGATGATAACCGAGTTGGGCAAAAGAATATTCGTATTCAATTATTTTGTCACATGTACTTTACAGCACAGTGAAATTTCTTCTTTGCATATCCCAATTAGGAAACTGGGGTCAGAGCGCAGGGTCAGCCAGCTTACGGAGCAGCGCCCCTGGAGCAGATAGGGTTAAGGGCCTTGCTCAAGGGCTCAACAGTGGCAACTTGGCGATGCTGGGGATCGAACCCCGACCTTCCGATCAGTAACCCACAGCCTTAACTGACTATAAAAGGTCAGCTGGTGTACAGTGTCTACACCTGGAGCTTGTGTTCATGACGATTCTCTGATTTTAATCATAACGTATGTAATTTGAGCGTCCTTTTATCTATAGTACGATTCAGCTAAGTGGACATGCTTGTTGTAATTCAATCCCTGTAGTGGTGAAGGGGGGGGAAACCGACTATAGCTCTTATTCTGACCGTCTGACCTTTTAAAGCGATCAGTGCTTGTGTAACACTAGCGCATAACATGGAGCAGAAACTACAGGTACCTCTCTTATCAGTGAAAGGAAGCCTGGATGAGGAAATCTACAGGTTAAAGCACTCTGAAGAATTAAACGTGAGCCACGTCAGGGGGATTGATTTACAAAAAATTGCTACTAATGAATAAACCACTTCGTCTCCTGATGTTAAGGGAAATTAATCAACTGCATCAGCTGCAGCTAGTGTGGTCCGATGCAGCAGAGTTAATATCCTGTAGAAAGGAGTGTGTTTTCCGGCAGCAACTTAAGGGGTTATCCCTTTGTTAGCACTGGGTCAGCCAGAATACAGCGCCCAAGGGCCCCAACAGTAGCAGCCTGGCAGTGCTCAGACTCAAACCCACAACCTTCTGATCAGTAACTTCGAGTCTTAACCATTTAAACCAATGCTTTTTTTTTTTTTTTTGTAGCAAGAACATAGCGACATGAAGATCTGCTTTCTGTACCGGTGAATGTTTCCATAAAAGGGATTTACTCTGCTACATACAGTAGAGAAACGGTGCAGCTCATAACTGTGGTAATTATCTGGTTAATTTCCCCGAACAAAACCAGACCTACACAGTGAAGATCTTGGAAAATCCAACAGTGCTTGTAACTTTGCAAAGACGACAGAGCGGAACAAGGGATCGGATACTGAACATGTACAACCACACTCTGAACTTCAACCTCTTAATCATCAAAAGTGTATTCAGGAAGCTCCTGGCCTGAGGGAGCCGCTTACTCCGTGAAGTTGGTCTGGATCGAGGTCCGTTCACGTTACTTGATTGTAGCTTCATGTCTGAAGCTCCGGTGCTTTCACAGGGTCAAAAGGTTTGTCCTCGCTCAAAATGAGAAGAGGGTGGTACCATCCTCATCTGTTTACAGTACATGTGATTTTTGGCATTTAGCCTTGGTAGCTCACTGGTAGGTTACTCGTCTGCCATAAAGAAGGTCAGAGTTCAATCTCCAGCCAATGCCAAAACCCTAAGCACAGATAAAGGTGTATGCTGATAGGATGGTCCACTGTGGCAACCCCTCAAAGGGAAATAGTATTGCATGTGTTCTTAATAACTTATAAATATTACACAGAGTAGTACAAATACAGTGGGGGAAATAAGTATTGGATCCCCTGCAGATTTTCTAAGTTTGCCCGCTTACAAAGAAATGAAGGGTTTCTAATTTTTATCATTGGTTTATGATAGAGACAGAATATCAAGCAAAAATCCAAAAAAATATTTTTTTTTTCCCGATTTGCATTTCTGTGAGGGAAATAAGTATTTGATCCCCAAGCAACCAATAATTCTGTCTCCCACTGACTGGTTATGTGCTCATACTGTATGGTACACATTAATTTAAGAAGGTGCTCCTAACAACAACGCGTTACGTATGTGTATAAAAGACACCTGACCACAGAATTTCTATCTTCCATTCAAATCTCATCAATATTGGCAAGACCAAAGAGCTGTCAGAGGAAGTCAGGGACAAGACTGTAGACCTACAAGACCATGAGCTAGAAGCTTGGTGAAAAGGAGACAGCTATTGGAGTGATTATTTGCAAATGGAAGAAATAGAAAGTAACCATCGATCGCCCTGAGTCTGGAGCTCCATGCAAGATTCCACCTCATGGGGTAAGAATAATCATGAGATAAATGAGGGGTCAGGACTACTAGGGAGGAGCTTGTGAATGATCTCAAGGCAGTTGGGACCGCAGTCACCAAACAAAACATTGGTAACATGATATGCCGCCAAGGATTGAAATCAGTG
>JAQQZT010000016.1:2760130-2770405 GCA_030068275.1 Clarias platycephalus | reverse complement strand
ACACACACACACACACACACACACACACACACACACACACACACACACACACACACACACACACACACACGTCATGTATAGTGAACATAAAGCTGGATGAGATTTAGTCGAACTTGGCTTAAATAAGTGGTTTTCATTTGCGAATTAACTTCTCAGTAAAATCTTCACAGGAGCCATTCGCACTCCAGACGTGTTTTTACACTCCAGACGACACTTTATTATGTTTCCTCATAAGAAAAGAGCACTTTGAATGTCATTTCATCAAGTATATTTTAGAGGCAAAAATCTCTGACCCACCCTGGAGGGTTTTGAGCCGTCAGGAAGTCTTATGTGGCAGGGCTTCACTTTGGTTCATCACTAAAACATCTGCACATACTCATTAATGAGGCTGAAGATCAATAATTAGAATTTTTAATGAAATATTCTTAATATGTTAAGAATTAACACTTCTGCAGATGTTATCAGTATTTACAGCCATTTAAAATGTAAATCTGAAAGTCATTAAGTGTGTAACTGTGCAGTTCCCAGGGGCAGACTTGTCTATGTGAATCTCTGTGATAACCGTAACACAACACCACACTTCTTATGATGCACGTGTTATTCTGATTATTCTTATTTTTATCATCATCGAAAAACAATAGTTGCTGTTTTTTTTCCCAACAAGTTGGAAACTGTTTCTTGTTTACTTGCTCGCAAAAGAAAGTGACAAAAGCTAGGAAGAGAAGTGCATGCCTTTGGAAAGTTGGGTTGCTTAGCAACAAGACGGACCTGTCCTGTTACCTCGCTAAAGACAGTACCACTTTAAGTTCCCGACAAGTTAGCAAAGTTAGCAGAGCGAAGCTCTTACGTAAGCGTTGAGCACGCCGAGAGCGATCGCTTCAGAAACACGTACAAAATAGACAGAGTGTCGTGTTCTTGTTGTGTTTATATCTGAGTGAGTGGGTGTGTAACGAATTATTAATCACTTACAGTAAAGGTTTGCAAGACGTGTTTATTGAATTCTGTAATGATAATTATAATGATAATGTGAAATTAATTTCATGAGCAGTTAGTTTGTTAGTAAGCTAATTAGGAGTTAGCTTTTTTTCCAACTCTGTGGCTATATATATATATATATATATATATATATATATATATAATTTTTTTTTTTTTTTTTTACATTTATTAATAAATAAATTTGGACCCCTTTTGCCCTGAGAACTGCCTTAATTCTTCATGGCATAGATTCAACAAATCATTCCTTAGAGATTTTGGTCCATACTGACACCATAGTGTCACGCAGACTGTACATGATGCGAATCTCGCCTTCCACCACATCCACACACGAATGTGCTCTAATGGATTGAGATCTGGTGACTGTGGAGGCTGTTTGATCACATGATCATGTTCAAGAACCCAGTTTGAGATTTGCGACATGGCGCGTATCCTGTGCTCGTAAAGGGATGGACACAGTCAGTAACTGTACTCGGGTAGGCTGTGGCATTTAAAACGTGTTCAACTGGTACTAAGGGGCCCAAAGTGTGGCAAGAAAATCTCCCAGACACCATCACACCTCCAGCACCAGCCTGAACTGCTGATACAAGGCAAGGATGGATCAATGCTTTCTTGTTTACAAAAACAAATGCGCAAACCAGCCCATCTGGCACCAACAATCACACCACGCTCAAAGTACTGGATATTCAGCAGATCGTATTGACCATGTCTACACTGCTAAACGCATCGAGTTGCTGCCGTGTGATGGCTGATTTAGATATATGCAAATGTTTGTACACCCGTTGGCCAAGTGTTGAGTTTTCAAGCGAAAACTAGTAAACACATTAGTTGTAGCAAACTGTTGTTAAAGTCGTTCTTTCCTTCAGGAAAAGTTTGTGCACTTTATATGTTTGTTTTTGAGTCTGGTTCCTGTCAACGTTTCTCCCTCGTGTCATCCTGGAGTTCTTCCTTACTGCCGTCGCCTGCAGCTTGCTCATTAGGAATAAACATTTTATATCTAGAATTTTTGTTTGTGTGAAGATGCTTTGTGACAATGTCTATACAGTGGAACCTCGGATTACGAGCATAAATCGTTCCCGGAAGCGGGCTCATATTCCAAAACACTCGGAAACCAAATGTAATTTTCCCATAAGAAATAATGGAAACTCAAATTATTTGTTCCACAGCCCCAAAAAAATAAATACATAAAAATAATTAACACAACATATTAAGTAAAAATAAAACAAATTAACCTGCACTTTACATTAAAAAATAAATAAATAAATAAAAAAGTAAAAATAAATCCCGACAGATAAGTGTTTTTGTGCATGCAGGCGGTGTGTGTGTGCGTGTGTGTGTGCGTGTGTGTGTGTGAATCTAAAGTAAGCTCCCCTTCTCGTTTTACACAGTTACCCTTCCTCCACTCTTTTCGCACACAAAACGAAAACACTGTTTTATCGGAAAAATAAACAGGAAATCTCAACAAAACGCATCAAAACAAGAAGCGCATGCGTGATACATGAAACTCGGTACTTGTTCGTTTTCCAAGTCAAATTTTTTTTTTAATCTTTGCTCATCTTGCGGAACACTCGCAAAACCGTGTTACTCGCAACCCGAGGTTTCACTGTAGTTAGAAACACTATACAAAAAAAATCTGACTTCCTGATATTAGCATCCTGAATTTAATGCTTTACCCTTGATGCATTTGGAGTAAAACCCTTGGGTGTTTTTAATTACCATCACTATGACCATCACCCTACTGTATATGAGCTTGTGGAACATACCTTTTCAAATACTGTTATAATGTTAATATTAATTTATTATTATTTTATAATAATTTAAGTATACGTTTTATAGGATTTTCACATGATGTTGGGATGTGACTTTTTTGATTTGTGGTCATTCACTTCTGCTATGGAAGCATTACTGAGTTCAGGTGCTCATGTAGGGATGTTGGAAAAAGTTTCAGTTCATCCCAAAGCTGATGAGTCAGTGGGGTTAATTTCAGGACCCTCGAGTTCTTCCCCTCCAACTTTAAAACCTTAAAACCTGCATGTTCTCATGGAGCGGCCTTTGTGGATCATCATCATGCTGAAACTTGGTTGAACTGAAACTGTGTTTCACTTTGCAGACACATCGCTCAGCGGGTTACTATATATATATGTAATTCAATAATGTGGTAGTTTCTCATCTTCCATGCAGAAGACCCAGGTTCGATTCCCAGCCGATGCCCAAACCCCAGCCACTGGATGCAGTGCCGGTCACCAGCCCAGAAAAAATGGGAGGGTTGAGTCAGGATGGGCATTTGGCGTAAAACCTATGCAGGTTGTTGTGCAGATCAGACGGTCCGCTGTGGCGACCCCTTAACGGGAGCAGCCGAAAGACCAACGACAATTTGATTGTATTAGTGATTATTCTGCGAGCCTCAGGATGAAGGATTTGTTAAATGAGGTGAGGAGCGGCGCTGACTCCGGTGTGAGTGAGTGTCACAGAGATGAGTCTGTCATCACGCTCAGGTTGAGTAATACATTGTAGCGTCAAAAAGTAGATCGTAACCATTTCCGGCTAATGTCGTATCTAATGACCAGGTGTGTCTTTATCATTTATATCTACGTCACTTCACATCACAAATCAAACTGACGTCGCCTGTTTAAAGTGTAAAGTGAGGTGTATTCAGTTACTCCGCATCCCCTGTGTGCAGGTTGCGTACTGTAGGCCATGTTGTCATCATGTCGCATCATGAGGTGATGATGCAAGTTGAAACGTTGTCATGATTTTATGTAAAGTAAGCCGTAAGGGCAGACCTTCACTTAAGAATACCAGCAGATCTCGCTGTTTCCTGCCTTCACTGCTAATTTGTGTAACGTTTTGCCAAGCCGAGTGTAATGCGGTGTTAGAATTTCTCTTTGGACCTCCATTCCACACCTTAGTAACTTCTTTACGTCAGAATGGTTTTAATGCTAATGGCACTTACCATCTGCCCAAAATCTGTTGGAATCATATTTTGCCATCACTCCTACTGACATTAAATGAATTAGACTTGCGATTTAACAAACACTTCCACTTAACCAACATGACGGTGTGTTAAATCAACAGTAAGGGTGTGCTGGAGCCTGGCGATTTATAGCTCGCCTCTCCCCTGCCAGTTCTGAGAGCGTGCCACTGAGATTTAACAACCGACTTAAATTCCTACCCTCTGAAGGCCAATTTCAGTTCAGTACTTAAATCTTTCAGAAGTGTCGATATCTACTGACCGAGCCGTTACTCCATGCTTCTGTATCCTAAAGAAGGTTTATAAGGTACAGCAGCAGTACTTTGACCTTGAGATGCTTTATCTGCTTTCATACACCACCATGCCACAGGGGTGCTCAAATAAATACAGAATAAAGAGAAAATAGAAATAAACCAAGCTTTTAAATTTGGACATAATATACTGTATTTTGTTGCAAATACGGTTACTTGAACTCTTGTCCCTTCAAAGGATCATCAAACTCCGCTCAAGCTAACAGAGGACTGGATGGTTCCTCAGACTGGCACCGGCGTTACATCAAGGGGAAATGGTGAGGGCGAGTAGATGACGCAGGGCACAAACCAAACCCTGAACTGATGCACGTTACTCAGAAGTACCAAGTTTTTAAAAATATTACATTTACAATAGGAACCATTACCTACCAGATGCAGAACGGTGTTTTGGATTAAGGACTAGAAGCAGAACGGTGTTTTGGATTAAGGACTAGAAGCAGAACGGTGGTTTGGATTAAGGACTAGAAGCAGAACGGTGGTTTGGATTAAGGACTAGAAGCAGAACGGAAATATAAGTGAAAGAGTGTTTGAATAAAGAAGCTCCTATGTTGCGCTCTTCTGGCTTTAGCGCGAGTGTGTGTTGGTGTGTGTGTTGGTGTGCGTGCTGGTGAACACAGTGAGGTGATAGTAGACTGTAAGTGTTAATGAGTAGGCGTGTGGAGATGTTACAGTACTCGTGCTGTACACTATTCCTGTTCCAGCTTTAATACTCCTACATGAAATATGGCTCCATGGATGCTGAAGAGCAAATACTCATGGCACACTGCCATAAAGCTTAGTGAAACGAATCCATCCCACACACACACCTCCATTTCAGCAGCTGTGTGTGTGTGTGTGTGTCTTACAGGCTTATCTACGTGTGCGTTTTATTGGACAGAATATATTTTTTTTTATCTGCTCTGAAAATAGACCGTTAGTCATCTCTGCTCTAATTTTGCATTACTGCAATAGACTAGTTAATTTAGTTCGAGTGCTCTGCGTAGCGATTATCTCCTAGTGCCGTCTGTAATATTAGTAACCTGCTCCAACGTGTGGTAATTATCACCACTGAATCATTAATGAATTACCTGATCTTATTAAAACAAGCTCATTGTGTGTGTGTGTGTGTGTGTGTGTGTGTGTGTGTGTGTGTGTGTGTGTGTGTGTGTGTGTGTGTGGCTAAACCATGGTGTTTTTATCTTGAAGACCTCTCAGTATTGATGAGTACTGTATACCCGGCCCGTGTGTCATATTTTAGTGGATTTTAGAGCAGGGTGTGTTCAGTTCAGCTGTACTAACTGAAGCACCAAGCTTTTACGTCCTGCGGTTTTCACGATGACGCAGCAGACGGAGATCAGGTTCCGTCTCTGCTCGTCTCTCGCAGCGCGCAAAACCGCAAACCCGATACCCAACACACTCCGTTCGAATTCTGTCAAGAGCGATTGCCTCGGTGTGATCAGATCCCTGCCTGGAACGCGTCAGCGGTTTTGCTCAGCTGTTCAATCGACCTGCTTTAATTAGACACTAGCTGCTAATTGGAGAGTTTTGTGCGAGAACTCCTCCTGTATTAATTCATCACACTTGCGCAGTATGACAAGACGGTGTGACGGAGAAATCAGTTCAGGGATTTGTCTGTAAAACAGATATCTGAAATAGATCAGTCCAGTGCTGTCGATGGGTCAGACGGTGTTCTTCACGGGATTTAAGTTCATGTTGGATTTGCTGGAACTGAATGATTACACTTTTACGTACAAAAACGTACTGAGTGAGTTAAGGACGGCGACATCATTGTACAATATTACTATTAGTGTTGACCGCGGTGACGTCATGTGATGCGTTTGTGTGATGTACAGTGAGAAAAAAAATACAAACGCATACATGAAGTGAGTTGTGAGCGACAGTAGCAAGAGCAAAGCGAATTATTATTTTTTTCGTTAGTAAAGTAGAACACAGAGTTGTTTCAGTTATCAACATGTTGAAAAAGAGACGGCCCTAAACACACGCACTGATTTAAACAGTGTGGCACAACACACACGTCCTGTCCAAACGTCTGTCCAGAAAAACATCTCAACATTTTCTATGAACGTCAGAGGCCACGGAGGAGACGTATACGATCAGTCAGAGGTCATAGAAAATGTTTTATCTTTTATATCATGAGTGTACAAATCACAGTGTCCCCTGTAGCCACACATGCAGTACAGTGAGGTCACGATCTCGAGTTTACGCACACAGACATGCTGTGTAATGACAGCGGCACTGGAGCTCTGATTTACAATACAGTTGCACAGATGCACTAATATCCCCACCTAGTTTACCACGCGTAGATTTATATCTCTAATCTGTCTGATCAAGATATCTTCCAGGTCACAAAAACTAAACACGTGTGCACTTGAAAATATACAGAACCCTGACTTTTGTCTACCGTATCCTTCTTTTTAGGTGTCGTTTTTATATCGGATATTATTTTCCTGACATTATTAAATACTTCATGCCACACACAGCCTGTCTGATATTTCTGCCGTCTCACCCAGCGTTTTTTTTTTTATTTTTTTTATTTTTTTTTTTTAGCTCCGCTCTCTCCTCATCCTGCACAGGTGACCTTTACACTGGACTCCATCAGTAACCTCTCGTTTTCTTGTTATCCAAAACCCCAGCAGATCACCCGAGTGCACTGTTCATCATTATCCACGTTAAACCACACAGCTGACCTTTTCACATGTCGCGTTGCTCTTTTTCATGGCTGTGTGCGTGAGAGAACTTAATCCCTTCGATCTGTCCATCATGCAGTATTTAGCTCCGGCATTAAATATTCATCGTGACACAACGCTAACAAAAGAGATACAGCCTCAGGAGCACAGTCAAGAGGGTTCTTCTTCTTCTTCTTCTTCTTTGAACGCACACGATGCAACCGTTTCTGTCAGATTAACAATAGAGTGATGATGTGATGTAGTGATGCGCCTCAGGGTGAAGCTGCTTAACTGAGCAGGGTCAGTCCGTCAACCTGAAACTCGGCAGGTTGTCCAAAATGTTTTCTTTTTTTTTCTTTTTTTTTTGGTTTGTTTTTACATTGAATATCTTTTGCGTTTGACTTTATTGGAGTTGTAAGACATCAAGAGGTTGCATTAGAACTAGTTGTTCTTAAGGTCTTTAGTTTAATCAATAAAAAGAATCATCTCTGTGCTTTACGTGAAGCTTTTATCATTTTCGTTTCATCACTCTGCGACCACTGGAACGATAACACGTAAATTTCACTCGACTGAAAAGCAGATTTGTCTCATGCTGCTTCTGAGACACAAGCTGTTTTTTAAACTGGTTTTAATGGTTTCTTTCTCTGGATCGTTAGTCATTCATTCTCTATAGTGCTTATCCTGTACACATACAGTGTAATCAGTTGCAGGTCACACTTGGACAAAATTTGGGAGCCAGTTAGCCTACTCTGTATGCCATGGGATTGTGGGAGGAAACACAACACAACACAACACAACACCACTTCACATCACTCACAGGAGATGATGCCGTACTCCATCTGATTTAAAGCTCTCCGTCGATGCCCTGATTGCTATAGCCTGTAGCGGCCAGTGAGGAAACGGAGGGAGACGATCAACATTCCATAAATGTCTCACGTCAACAAGACCTACAGTACTGCACGCTCTTATCATGACATTTTTTTGTGTTGCAAAATATATACAGAGTTTAGGTGTTTTCCCTTCTCTAGTAAAGACACAACTCCAAAAACTGCTGTTTAAACACATTTAGTTTTTTAAAGCTAATGAGCTGCGTCTGAGGTCTGTGCAGAAGCGAATTCATGAGAATAATTAGTAAAACATCACCTTCTTCAAACGTGTTACTGTCATCATCACTGACCTGCAGTTAGCACTGGAAATCTCCAGAGTCCTCCCAGTGCCAAGTTTATGCAGATTGAATTCCCTCACCACGGGCTGATGAGGAAAATCTGCAGCCACACACCACACACTGCCTTATTTTATTTTATTTTATTTTTTTACACTTTCCGTAAAGACCAAAATGTAGTTTTTAAAAAAAAATAATTCACCAAGCATCTCTTCACTCACTGCCCTCCTACATGTTCCCAATCTTTTTATGCACACACCCACGAATATAAGCGCACACACACACACACATACAGAGAGGCCTACACAATTTCTCTCATACTCCTACACAGAGTGTGTTCTGGATCATCCTTAATCCCCTGTACACTTTATTACTCCTGTACATGCTGAATAAAAGCTGACACTTTTTTTCCCCGTCTCAGTTGCTGCTCGCCTCAGGACATCATCACATCAGATCAACGTTCTCCCGTCTCAGATAATAACTCGACGTTATCGTCCTTTGCATCCTCTGTTCTTTTGGCACACACTACTGATAAAAGTGTTGACCCAAGCACACTTTTTCTTCTTTAAATAGTAAACTTTTTTATTATTATTATTATTATTATTATTTAAAGAATGCAGAAGCTCAGTTGAAAGTCTGCTCAGTTTGATGAGATGAAATCCCAGGAGTGCGGAAGCATGACAGCACGCAGATGTATTGGAAAAAACTCTCTCGGCTCTCCACCTGAGAGTTTCGCAATGAGGAAGTGAGTAGTTTAATTGATACAGGAGACAGAAATGTCTAGTCTCATGATGCTGCACGTCTGCTGTGTTCAGCGGTCCGCAGAATGCCCGTTTTCTTCAGCGCTTATCCTTTAGGGTGTCAGAGGATGTCCTCAGCTAGCGTTTCTCCCGCAGTGCGAGAGGAAGCAGTTCTCATTAAGTTTGTCATCTCAGTAGTCTTTTCTTCTTCTTCTTCTTCTTCTTCTTCTCCTAAATACATAAATATGCTGGCTAGATCGTGTCAGGACTACTCGTTTTCTAGTTGACAAGTATTGGAAAAAAAAAAGAAAGTTTCATGACTTTCTTTTTTTTATATGCTGTCAAACTGCATTTCAGCCACGCAGGTTATAAGTCGATTACAATAAATCAGTGCAGGAAATGTGCAGAATACATCATCTCAAATTGTGTCACTTTTAAAGGTCTAGCTCTTAAACAAAACAAAAACATCTGGACAGAATGATGGAGAACTTACATTAGTGTGCAGTGTGAGAACATATATTATTATTATTATTATAATTATTATTATTATTACGTCGATGATGGATAGAGGTAGAGCTGTGCGATTTAATCGATCTTTTGTAGAACAATACGATTTATTGATTCAGTGGGTTTCAGATTTAAAATCAATGGAAATTTGCTAAATTGCAGAATTTCTGGATAAATATTTTACAGCTTTCTGCAAAGTACTTGCAAATGACTTGTTTTATATACTTGTTGTTTTGTGAGCTAAGGGATTCTTCCTCTTCTTTTGGGTTTGTTACATTTTACCTGCTTTACGAACGTTGCCACTCTGTGAGATCTCTTTGAGTATATTATCGCTGAAATAAAGCTGCTCACGTCCGCGCACGATATGAACGGCTTTATTTCAGTCATGTAGACTTTGCAACTCATGCAACTTTTGCAATGCAGATGAAATGTAAAATCAATAATAATAATAATAATACCCGAGAAAAACAACACACATACAGTTGCATCTCTATGAATTAGATTATCATTAAAAAGTTGATTTATTTCCGTAATTCAATTCAAGATTCATTACACACTTACTGATATTTTTGAGTATGGGTTACAGCTAATGAAAACCCAAAATTCACAATCTCAGAAAATTTGAATGTTGTGGAAAAAGTTCAATATTGTAGACTCACGGTGTCTCACTCTAATCCGCTAATTCACTCAAAACACCTGCAAAGGTTTCCTGAGCCTTTAAATGCTGCATGTTAATTGGAAGTTGAATGAAAGGAAAACATGTGGTAGAAAAAGGTGCACGATCAACAGGGATAACCGCAGCTAGGGCTGAGAATGAGGAGGGCGAAAGCGGATCGTTGAATGAAACCGATGAACCAGAATTGGTTTGTAAAAATGGTGCAACTTCAGTGGTGTGGAACTGGTTTGGTTTTCGCCCGTCAGATAC
>JAQQZT010000016.1:2727167-2739941 GCA_030068275.1 Clarias platycephalus | reverse complement strand
ATTTCACAGGGAGCCAATGCAGTGAAGATAAGATAGGGGTGATGTGCTCATATCTTCTGGTTCTAGTGAGGACTCTCACTTTCTTAATATTCTTAATATTGTCCAAGTGACATTTTGAAACTTTAAATAAACCTGAGCCTGCCTGAATGCAAAAAAGTATCAACCAAATTAATCTAGCATGAGTACAGTGTGTGTGTGTCCTGTAAACCTAAATGTATGAATTGTCTGCGCGCGTGTGAGACAATAAGGCGCCGGTTCAACTAAACATTAGTGCTATTGAATAAAAAAAAATAAAAAATGTTAATGCCCAAATCAAATTTAATCAACAGTCTACAAATGATTCACTGCTCTGGTTTCTTCAGTTCCCAATTAACATCCAAAAGAAACTCTTAACTGTGTGAAAACCATTGAGATGTGTGGAGTGTTTTGCCCAACTGCTGCTTTAAAGCTGTGCAGACAGAAGGGTGTGTGTGAGAGGCTCTGCCTGTGTCAAGTGCTGGGAAAGACAGAGTCACGTGTTTAAAAACAGGCCCTTGTTCACGCAGGTGCTGCTGGAAGTGTGTGTATGTGTGTGAGAGAGAGAGCAGCAGGTGTGCGTGGACAGGGCCCTTGTTTTTGAGCAGGTGTGCTGTGTGGTTTAACAGGGCTACCAGTGGTTGAAGGACAAGATCTTGAGCGAGGAGGGCCGGCGTCAGCAGATGAAGCTGAAAGAGCTGCAGGCCATCGCCGAGCGGCTGGGGTGCACGCTGCCACAGCTCGCCATCGGTACGCAAACACTCACACTGCCGCTCTCTCTTTTTGTCTGTCTGTCCGTCCGTCCTGAACCTCGCTCCCTACGCCGCCCCTTTACTTAGACACACACTCCTCCATTGTTCAATCGGAGATCAAAAACTGGTGTGCATGGCTGTCTGTCTGTCTGTGCTTGTGTGTGTGTGTGGCCCTTATAGTTAGTTTTTGTTAAAAGTTCTACAGCCTTAAAAATATTTGGTTCCCATTACTCAGAGTTTAACACACCCCTCAGTCCTGCCACGTGTGTGTGTGTGTGTGTATTCAGTACCTCGCATTCCATTTCACACACACCAGGGGTGAAACCAGAATTAATCATTTTAATAATAATACTGATTGTGAAGTTTAAAAAACTTTCCAAATGTTTCCCCATAATCAGGCAGCAGTAACAACTAATATTAATGAATACTATAGAAATTATGATGCGTGTTAAATGACAATCAACCGTATTAATAATGATAACCAGCTGATCAGAACTGAGAGGCGGTGCTGATTACCCATCAGTCCAGTGAGTTCCAGTATATGGGTGTGGTTCTGTGGGCGTGGCCTTGGAGTGTACAGTGGGTAAAGCAGGAAGTGAGATTTTGGGTTTCAAGGTAAAACAGAAAATGAATCAAGATATAAAACCTACAGAGTGTCCGAAAAAGTCTCCATAGATACAAACGTAGTGCAAGTAGTTAACCTTGTGACAACTTCCTGATCCAGCCACGTGAATGATTTCAGTACTCCTTAAAAAGCCTAAATTCCTAAAGGACGTCTGAAAAATACAGTTTTATTAACTTTGGAGCTTTATTAGCTTACTTGTCTACACTATTATAAGTAGACAAACCATGCTAGTCAATGAGCCAACTACCTACAGAGCCATAGGCACCACGTTTCATTAATTAATTCTCCTTTATACATCTTTTTACAATCCCTAAAAAAAAAAATGTTTTTAAACATATATCATATTTCACGTGAGGGCAAAAGACATTTGTAAGATCACGAATACGTCTTTAGTAACAGAGATATAGTGTGAGGCTGACTTACCTGCTGCGTATGGGATGAAAAGTTTCCTTCCCCAGCAGTTCTGGTTTATCAGGGGTTTGAAGCATTATAAACAGAAACAGATAAAAAATGAAAACCAGTGAAATTATTCATAGAAAGCATTAATCTGAAAGCAAGCAGTAAATCACAGAGCCAAGTAAAAGACTGTTCTGATTCGTTTACAGTAAATGTAGCACGTGTGGTGTGTGTGAATGTGTGTTTGTGCATTCGTATTTGTGTGTGTGTGGTTATACCCAGCACTTCTTGTAAGTCGAGCAGGTCCTCGTCTGTACAGGTCATGATTAAGTGGTGTTTTGGTGAACACCACCGTCACTCACTCATGTCACTTTCTCTCTCTCTCTGTCTTTTTGACTATCATGTTTCTCTCTGACTTCTGTTTCTCTCACAATCTGTGTGTGTTTGTGTGTGAGCTGTATGCTGTATGATCACAGTGAGGTTGATATAAGTGATGACTCGGCAGGTACAGTAAGCCGAACCACTGCACAGAACTTGCACTTGTCCAACTGCAGCCTCCTGATGAGTTTAGATTTGAAGTCCCCCCCCTTTCAAATCTAACTTTCTAAGTAACTTATACTTGTTTTAGTCTTAACGTGCCTAAATATTCCTTCAGCTTATCTTCAGTTTAAATTCTGAATGTGAGGTTATTTAATTTCCTCAGTGTAAAGTAGATCAGCAGCCGAGAGCCTTTAGCATCTCTGAGAAGCTGAATATTATAATAATTGCTAAATTATTATTAGCAATTATTATTATTTAAAAAATAATTTAAGTAAAATGACTTCGATAGTGATGAAGGGGAGGTGCAGAGCCGTTAAAGGCAGTTAATGTCACTACATAAGATGAGCAGCCTTTATTTATTTGTTTAGCTAATCGTGTGTGTGTGTGAGAGAGAGATTGTGCTAAATCTAATAGCGTGAATTCTCTGCAAATCTCACTTGCGCCCATCATGTGCAGTTCTAAAGACCTACACACACACACACACACACACAGTACATGTCACACACTTGAGATGTCAGATCCCCACAGAGTTTCCTCTCTCTCTCTCTCTCTCTCTCTCTGTGTGTGTGTGTGTGTGGTCCTCCGGGAGCTGCAGCAGTCAGCACATGGCTTCTCTCACCTCCGACTCCAAACCTCTCCGCTCCAACACTGCAAGTTCTCTCAAAAACAAGAAGGAAAAAAAAAAAGTTTCATTCTCCCCCCCCCCCCCCCCCCCGGTGTTGGGAGCCATGGCAACGGTGTGGTCTGACGACTGTGGGTTTTTTTTTTCCTGTGTGTGTGAGAGTGGGTGGTAGAGTTAGCTAGAGTGTGTTTTAATTTTGGAAATGGCTTTATTTTTCGCGATGTTGGAAATGTTTGCGCTTGATGTGGAAGGGTGGGGGTGTGAGCTGTTTGTGTGGGCGAGTATGGAAGTGTGTGTGTTGTGTATTGGGTGTGATTTATGTACTGATCCTCTGCAGCATGGTGCCTAAGGAATGAAGGAGTCAGCTCAGTGCTCTTAGGAGCCTCCAACAGCGAACAGCTCATGGAGAATATCGGTGCCATACAGGTGAGGACTACACAAGCACCATCGACCTGTGTTGTGTGTGTGTGTGTGTGTGTGTCGTATTCCTAGATTATAATTTAAACTTTTTCTTATGTATTCCTTCCTTCACTTTAAAGACTTTTTCACGCTCTTCTCATTGTACCGTTAGTGCCTATGTACAGGAAAGGAGGTACTGCTGAGCCACGCCCCCTCCAAAGAACAGCAGAGCTGGGCTGATTTTATTGATTTGTTTTTTAATTATCATTAATAACTACAAAATTGAAAACAATGAAGATTTAAACATTAAAAAACTGTAAAAACTAAACAATAAAATTAACTTTACACAGTTTACAGAAGAAGATCTATTGACGATTACAGTATTCGCAAACTTAATAAAAAACAAGTGAATAAACTAACTAAACGAATAACGGAAAAAAATCTATCTACATACCTTCTGTATGTACCTTTCTCTCCATTTGTTGTAGAAGCTCTAATGCTCAGAGCTGAAATATAACTAAATAAGGGTGTGTGGTGTAACGCCGACTCGGGCATGATGTCACACACTTCTCAGGGCAATTCTTTTCTTTTAAAAAAACAAAAAACAAATCTGCTCCATAGGGAGATTGTCGTTCAACCCGAATAACCGTGCTATTAGTTTAACTTTTTTTTTTTTTCCTGCCCCCCCTCAGGTCCTTCCGAAGTTGTCGTCCTCCATCGTGCACGAGGTGGACAGCATACTGGGGAACAAGCCCTACAGTAAAAAGGACTATCGCTCCTAGTGTGTGTGTGTATGAGAGTGTGTGTGTGTGTGTGTTTGTGGAGCCCAGGGGCTGCCATGCACTGAGCCCCCTTTGCCTGTTTCTCCGTTTGCTTGAGCTTTTACTGAATGAGTAAGCAGCGCATGAGACCGGCAGGTCCACCCCGAGCCTGCAGGGGGAGCCCTTGTAGAAACATACAGGGAACAATGAAACGAAACATCAAAATAATACACACATTGGCTTTCAAAAGGAAAAAAAAAAAGAAATTAAAGAAAAGAGCTAGACCCTTCTTACCTGGAGGATAAGTAGCTTTTAATAGAAAGCTGAAAAAATAAAAGAGGGAGAAAAGAAAAAGAAAAAAAACGCACCTGCTTGCTTGGCTGTAGGAAATACTCGGTTTTCCTCTGCGCGTTGTTTTGAATACTCCGATGCATATTTGACCAAAAAATAAAGAAAAATCACAACAACAAAAAAAACAATGTAATAGATCTCTATATAAACGCAGCACTTAAGTTTCATGGTTGGTTGCACATCTCCCATAGTCACTCATGAGGTCCGTCCCTCCAAAACCATTCACTGTGTCGTCTGCGTCATGATTGCACACACCCCCTTCGCAGATGAGCCAATCAGCACTTTAATAAGAGTCCGTTTGAGGGAGTGGCTATGGGAGGCACCGGCGTCTAAACTGATACACAAGCATCGTTTTAGTTTGAGTTTTTCCTCTTCTTGGTGCATCCGGTCCCACCTCAGAGTAGCGGTTATCTTAATGTCACAAAGTAAATAAAATACAAAACTGGACCTGCGTTTATCCGTTCGTGCGTTCATGCTGATCCAGCGGCGTCCTGGACCTCCCTCTCTCGCCTGCTGCGTACGAGCGTACGCTCAGGAACGTCTTTGAATGTGTTGACGCGCACACGAGCGCATGCCGAGTCTCGTCACCAGACGCCGGGGGTTAACGTTAAAGCTTCAGCGTCGACATACATGGCTAAAGCCAAAGATCTGTCCCGGCTCCGTCCGTAACGTCTCCCTGTCTCGTCCCCCGTCTTAAGCTCATCTGTAAGAGCATGCACTTCCTCTTATTCACTTACTCTATATACATCATATATCATGTGTATCTCTCCCCGTGTATACTCGCCTCGGGCCAAAAGACTTAGATATGTAGGTATTAACACCGATATATATTTGCATCCTGTATCTTAGGAATGTCATTCGATCTTTTCTACACCGTATACCAGAAAAAAATTAACCAGCCATTCTCTCCAACTGCATGACGTCTACTCCCAACCCTAGGCATGTGCACTCTTCGGCCATTATGTAAGGGGCGCGTGCGTGCGTGTGTGTGTGTGTGTATGTGTGATATATAATCTCCACATACATGCATACAGAGTCAGCCAAAATATGTATACACTCTTTAGGAAAAGAAAAACTAGTATAAAATAATTGAATACAAAATGTATTTCTATATATACTGTATACTGTATATGTATGTATACTTGATAATATTATGATAAGAAAGTTTTCTTTTCCTGAGGTGTGTAGAAATGTTTTTGGCTGACTGAGGAGTCATCACGTACACACACACACACACGCGCATACAAGTAGGACATAATTTGATCGATGGGTTTACACGGGCGTGTGTGTTTTTTTTTTTTTTTTTTTTTCCTTTCTGAGGCGTAGATTTTTGTTTGTCTCACCTCGCAAGGTTTCACCAGGAGCCGCGTCGATCCGTGACCGAATCGACCGTGTCGCATCTTATTGGAGAAATGGAATTCGTTGATGCACAGACAGAAACGGTTTTGAGAAAGTCTTTCAGTTCAAAATTAAACGAACGCAATTCTTTTATCCTGGCTGTACAAACAAATAAACTAACACTGATCCTTAACTGTGGAGAGAAAGAGAGATTCGGGGATTCATTCAGCGTTTTGGTCGCCCTTCTTCAGGCTGAAGCCTTCTGCTGTAAAATGGGTTCAGCAGATCGACTAAGGCATGCTCAGGGGTTTCCCAGCCTGCACCACACCCGCGCTTCTCCGTGAGATATGCTTTTCATTCTCACCGATCAGTTGCTCTCAGATCTGATACTCCTGTTCCTCAGACTTGTATCTGTTAAGAAAAGATGTTTGGGGTTTTGCTTGTAGATCTGAAGTTGTTCATCTGCTTCTGGATCAGGCTGGAGTTCCACACCACCTCTTTCTCCAGTACCACTTCCCATTTGGGTATCGGGTAGCGCTGAATCTCCTGGACCATCCATCACATACAGTACAAAGGGAGCTGCTCAAAGAGTGAGCAAGACATCAAAGCTTGCTGAAGAAACTCCCATGAGCATCAGCATTTATATCTGTTATCCACCTTCTCCTTCTCATGAGCCTCATTCACCAAGTTTGGTTTTAGTGGCACCATGACAGTCTGTTCGTTAGAGCTTCTACAGAGCCATCTCAGAAGTGTCATGAGCTTTTCATCTTCCACACTTAACTCGTCTTCTGTCGGTTTGTTCAACACATCCTGGAGCTGCTCGTAATTCTTTTTCTCCTCCGGCTTTTTACGGTCTCTCCTCAATGACGTTCTCAGAGTCCGTTCTGAAATGTACCTGCATCTCTCAGTTTAAATCACAAAGCGTGCATCACCTGTTAGAAGAACTTAATTTTATCAGAGGATTTTTGATCCCACGGTTTCACTCGGATCATCAGACGATCGTTGCTGTTTGTTTCTGATCTGACTCGTATAAATATTAGATTAGATTAGAATTTAGGTCGGTCCTTTCGAGCTGTTGTTTAGTTTAGTTTAGTTTTAGGCGATACACCTCACTGTGCTCCATAAAGTAGAATCCGGTCCAGTTCTCCTACTGTGTGTAGCCGCTGTGTTTGAAATTAGGACGTCGTGGAAGCCGGTTCTGAATCGTAAAATTAAAAAAGAAACAAACAGATGTTGATGTAATAATGTATTGGTTTTTTTTTTTCTTTTTCAATTATTTGTGGAAACGTCAACCGTCTCGTTGTGCTTTTTATGGCGTCGCCCTGTTTCTGTGTTAGAGATTCTCTCAGGAAAGAAGGGCATTACTGTGTGTTCGTCTGCGGTGGGAAACTAGTGCACTAGCGCCACACGTGGTCATAACAAAGTACTGCATTTGAAGAAAAAGAAAGTTTTTAAAAAAGAAATAAAAACTCATCAGTGGTACATCAGTGGCGTGCTGTGGAACATGTTCACTACTAGGGAAACGTTTTGTGCTTCTCTTCTAACAAAGGAAAACAAGACAGGGCAGTATTTACCCGGAACAGTGCTTTAATGTTTCAACATGAAACACCTTTTATGTTCTTATACCCAGAGCGGAAACGTGAGCGTGCATGGGCTTTTTTTTGTTTTTTATTATTATGATGAATGATTCTTTAAATAAAAAATAAAAAAACAACCACCACCTGTAGATAGAGGACGAGCGCTTAAAGCATCATCTGCTGTTTGCTTAGAAATTATTTTTCTGTTCAATATTTTAGAGGGATAAAGGCAAGTTTAAAACTTAAAAAGGGGGGGTTTATTTTTTTAGTATTCTTCGTTGCCCTGCTTTGATATTAAGATGATGACGATGATGATGAGCACCTATTTGCACTGAATATGCATTTTGAAGAACTCTGTATAATGTATACAATGGCAAGCTTACATCTCCTCCTGTGTGTGGAGAGATCCTGGATGTCCAGAATGATATATCTGTATATAGTTTGACCTTTTGTACATATATACATAGAAATGGTTGTGATCACTTCGGCATTTATTTCTCTCTTTTTTTTTTTTTTTCTTTTTTTTTTTAATCCTTCATTGGCAGGCATTGCTAACTGCATTGTGCTTGAATTGGAATTTAGAAATGTACAGCTTCAGTATCTATGAAATGGAAATTATAAAATATTAATGAGGATGAAACTCGGGCATCTTGTCTTGTTTTTTCTTTCCCTCTCCTTACACTTTCAAACAAGATTTTAAAAAAATATATAACTCTTCCATGGAATATCTATTTTTATTTATACAGTATTAATAAAAAATAATGTACATATACATCATACATAAATACATTAAACACCTTTTATATACTGTAGAATGAAAACTGCTGGCAAAGAATAATACAACAACCCTTGAGATCAGACCTTAAATCAGGTCACTGCATTATCATTATAGTACATTGTTGCTGGTTATGAATTCAAGACAAAGCAAATTATAATTAAAAAATATATACATATAAACTCCTGTAGTAAGCAAAATAGCACCATGAATAAAGAACACTTTTCTTTGAAACTGAACACTTTTACATCATCTAAAGCTTGTCTCATTTGCACATTGTATTATATAAGAGGAACACTGCACTGCATGCCAGAGTAAGACGTGTGTGTGTGTGTGTGTGTGTGGTCCGGGAAACACTTAAACTGCTCACTTATATGGTGGAATGAGTGTAAAGTGTAGCTCGTTGCTTACCTGATTTTAAACAGCCTCAGTACAAGAATACCTCGGAGCAAATTTCAGACACCAAGTATGAAGGGATGATGACGAGGAAGCACCTGATACGACACCTAGGTGGTGATTCGATTTGTATTTGTAACTCTAAACAAACACAGGATGCTGTGCTGCCTGACCATGTTTGAATAGCTTAGAGCACCACCTGTAGGATCAGAGAGGAACTGCAACATATTTCCACTTCAAATGCAAACATACTGTAAGATGTTGGAGTCAGATTGGTTTTGGTTGGATGAATTGGTGAATTTTTCCCCTGCATCGATACTGAAAAATATTGTCAAAAGCGGTACTTTTGTGATGTTAAATCTACAGATAAATAAAGGACAGTGTAACATGTATAACAATCATAATATAGAAACACAAAGCGCACGAATGCAGGTATAGTTTGTGTGTTTTTGTTGACAGGCAGGTGTACTGATCTTGTACAAAAGAACACTTTCACTTTGTTTTGTGTTTGTGTGGTCAGTGCAGCTCCTAGAAAACACACATGATGAATGGCTTTCTGTCCTCCTCTGAGTGGGATGAGTGTGTGTTCCCTCAGCGCTGAGGTCTGACGCGGGTTCATGGAGCTCCTGAGGAACAACACGTCTGCTCCTCTTGCTTCACTCCTTCAGGCTGTGCGTTATAAGTTGTTCAGATGTGACTGCTCATCTCTTCTGTCACGTCTGCTCAGAGGTGGAGGTCCATCTATGGAGACGACCAGATCACACCTTACACGCTTGTGAGTTATATCGGGAACAAGGTAGAGTAGATAAGGGTCAGGGTTACAGGCAGAAGGTCATGTTAGGAACTTGAGTGAGGAATTGAATCCTTTCTGTTCATTTACTACATTAGCTAGTTACGTCGTGGTTGCAGTGAAGCAAGTACATAACTGCTTCAGTACAAGGGTAAGGACGTCTGCTTTAGTTGTTTAAATCATGTCACTGATCCTGTAAGGGGAACGGTTCTCATACATTCTGTGTATATTTATTTATTTATTAAAGTTTGACCAAATTGTAAAGCACAATATAAATCAACATCCTGAGAGATTTCTCTAATAACCTTCTGGACAGGAATAAACATAGCACATAAAAAATTCACTCTTATGAGCAGATGGGGGGGAGAAAACAACAACATTCATTATATGTTTATTCTTTACCTCAGATGTGTTCAGTCCTCAATGGACTCGAGACAAAGTAGTAGTAAATGGAGTACGAGTTACCTTCTGTACACCTGGCGCCGATCCAGCCTTTCACACACACACAGTGACCAGTGCGACTGTCACACTCTGCTCCATTCTCACACTCGCAGTTTAATGAGCAGTCTGGTCCGTACCGGTTCACTCGACAGTCTGAAACACGCACGAACGAGTTAGAAGATCAATGAGGGAACAGACACAGTTAATGTTTATGCAAAATGTAAGCAACCAGTCAGAGGAATAAAAATTAACTGGTAAAGTGTTACAGCTTTCTGTCTGCAAACTCAGGAATCAGTGACGTGTTTAAAAATAATAATAAAAAAAAAAAAATCAGTCCTTAGTGGGGGACAGTGTCCTGAGTCTAATCTAATTCAGTGTCTTATTAAAAGAGTACAAATGTCTATCAGCAGATGGTTTTGCTCATTTCTAGAAATTCGTGCTCATCTCATAAATTATCTAAAATAATAAATTATTAGAAACAAAAAAATGATTAGAAATAGTTGAATATGTCAAATAGAATTTCTATTGAATATGCTTAGAAATAGAATTAATAATCTTATATTTGGTTTATTCTGTTAATGAACATAGATTTAATATTGTTATTGTAATGTTTTTTTTTTTTTATATTATTAAATACAAAATGTAATGTGTGCCTCGAAAACTGCTCGACTAATATTTCATTATTAGACACTTTTAGTAAATATTTAGTCTCAGGCATATTTATAGATGATTCGCCACAAGCATTTATTCCTAGGAATATACAAGGGTGAATCAAAACTGATCTGCACTCTGACTGTAGAACTTATTTTAATTAACTTTTCGAAAAAGACAAAATAGATAAATTTTCAACATAATTTCCTTGCTTTTGTATATATTTTGTCCATCTGTCAACAAGCTTTCTTATTCCCTCATTGAAAATGTTTTGGGCAGAGCTGCAAGCCACGAATGCAAGGCTGTCTTTACTTCTTCATCACAAGTGAATCTTTGTCCTCATAGGGCTGCTTTCAGGGGACCAAACAGGTGAAAGTCTGATGAAACCTCACCTACTCCATTATATGCTCTTTAGCGCCCAGAGTGAATGAGTGCAGTTGCTATTTGTCACTGATCAGATGCGCTGTTACACTGAGGTAGTCATGGATACTTACTGATGTCCAGTGGTCTCCAATAAGTACAATTAAAGTAGGTTCTGCCAACTTCCTCACTTTCACAGCCTTTTTCATTTCCTTCTACATCTTGTAAAAATGGTTTACTAGAAGGTAGCTCAAGCACATCACTTTTATCCAAACTTCCACCAGGACACCTGGTGATGTTTCCTCAGTCTACATTAATTGCATGCATTAAAGTTTTAATATTGACAGCCTTAATTTATTCTACGAAAATATGAGATAACATCCTCATTTACGCATGTCAGTGGTGCAGAAGTTTCTTCTCTTAACACCTTTATCCAATGCTTCCTCACTTCACCTTATAGCAAAATTAAACTCTAATACGCTTACCTGCATCACACCTGAGTCCGGTTTTTCCTGGCACACACGTGCACATGCCACTCACGGGGTCACACGGCGTGTCGTCTGCGCAGTCGCACGTCTTCGAGCAGTTCAGACCGAACATGCCGCGCTCACACACTGTAAAACGGTACGAATTTTAGTTTAATCTCTTTCCTTGGACGTTTTTTTTAGAGCTGAACTATAACAAAAAAGTTTTTTTGTAATGCATCTGATTGCATTGAATTCATTTTTGTAGCAGAAATTAATTGTTTAATAGAATTTTAATTGTTTAAATAAAAGTATCAATGTATTTGTAATATATTAACAATGCTATAGAAGCAACCTTTAATTATTAGAGATACAGGCAAGAACTCTAAATTATATTTTTTAACTAATTTAAAAAGTAAAAGAGACATTTAGTTTAATAAACAGACTTAAAATTAAGGAATTTAAATGAGCATTTTTATGACCTCATTTAAAACGCATACTGTAAGTGTGACTTTAGGCGTGTGCGCTCCCCCCACTCGCTGCAGGCAGGTCTAGACCATCACTGAGTACTAACTCTAAATTGGGTGTCCTTTCACTGTTAAACCTCTGCTGCAGCTAAAACACCTGCCCTGTGTGTGACAGATACAGACATTAAATCTGTCTGGTCCTCTCCAGGAATTAACCATCACGTCCTCCGTACAGTACTGTAACACTGTACTGTAACACACTTAAGGTATTTAAATGGGAACATTAATTAACAGTAGGAGGTTTATGATGGTTATTATAAATTACTTCACTAACTCTTACTGTACATTTGCAGTTAACTCTGTGCTTCCTGAAACTTTTTAATCACCCGAATGAATTTTCTGTAAGCCCAAGCCTTATTCACTCGACTTTATTATTCCAGAGTGATTACACTGAAGATTTTATGATGGCTATAACCTAAAAGAATATTCCTTAGACTGGCTCACTGCTCTAGTAAAAAGCTTCACACAATCTCGATTGTTTAAAAAATGATATACCAAAAAAATACATCCAAAGCCTTTACATTTGAAACTTTTCAATGATCTACAAACTCAAACTTTCTGCAGCAGACGTTTTAAAGTTTTAAACTGTTAGTACAGTCTTTAGTGACCGTCTAGACCTGCGTAGATGTCTGCAGCGAGTCAGGGAAGGCGAACACGCCTACAGACACACTTACAGTATCCATTTTAAACAAGGTCATAAATATGAACATGATGCACGAGAACGAAATGAAATAAGTTTCCTTTTAAAGCTTAGCTGTAAATAAAGCCAAGCCCAAAGTGAACTTAAATAAATGTTTTTTTAAGTTCATTTAAAACAGAAGCTGTAAAACAGAAGCTGTGAAAAGCCTCTCTCTTAATTCATTCTCTTTAATGTTAATTTTTGAACAGTATAACTTTTTTAATTTGAGCCTCCGAGGGGCGCAGTGGTAAAGCGCTCGCCCTATCATCCGGAGATCGCTGGTTCGAACCCCGGGTGATGCTGTTTTCCTCTCAC
>JAQQZT010000016.1:2706620-2717502 GCA_030068275.1 Clarias platycephalus | reverse complement strand
CACTGTTCTCAGGTCAAATATTTATATGCGATTAAAATGCGATTAATTTCGATTAATTAATTACAAAGCCTCTAATTGGTGGTGTTAAAAATTTATCTCCACATTAATGAGCCCATGTATTATGATGTGGGATGTGGTGGGCTGCTGTGGGCCAGGAAGTCCAGCACCACTTTTTGGTCCCAGTCCGCCCCTGTATGACATCATAGTAGTGTATTCCTACTAAGTCCTGTTTAAACCCGAAGAAACCAGGATTTGCAGGTTTAGACGAACGTAAAAATAACGATGTGTGCAATGTTGTGACAGTGTTAATGAATGTAGCGTTGTTGTGAGAGAGTGTGTGCTGTTGTGAGTGGGTGTAGATGAAGGTAGAGTGAGAGTAAACAGTGAAGTATTCGTGGGACACACTCACTGAGGTCACAGCGCTCTCCCGTGAACCCGGCTTCACAGTTACACTGTCCTGTTAGCGCGTCACAGCTGCCATCACTGTTCCTGCAGTCGCACACCTTCGCACAGCCCAGGCCCCAGTGTCCAGAGTCACATGCTGTACAGACCATAAACACAACGACTACGCAACACTGCTGTGACGTGTGATACAGTATAACACGTATATCAGTATATCAGGTTGTTGTACCTTTCCTGCAGTTGTGACCCGTCCAGCCCGGAGCGCAGGAGCAGCGGCCAGTCACGGGATGGCAGCGCCCGCTGTTCTCACACACACACTTCAGCTGGCAGCTTTGACCAAAACGTCCAGCTGGACATGCTATACACACACACACGCACACACACACACACACACACACACACACACACACAGAAAATATTGATGCAAAGAAATAACAACACTTTCACTTTCATGCTTTTTCTACAGCTAAGTTGTTCTATGACAATGATACTGTATAAATCTTTTTTATTTTTTTTACATTTTAGTTGCCAAACATTATTCTCAAATAACAGCAAGTTAGAAAACAGTATTTTACACAACACTAAGACACAGTAACACTAAGTTACGATTAGTGACATCTGTTACATGAAAACAGCACTAGCAATAAATAAAGGAGAAAGCACAAGGAGCGTTCAAGTCAAACCAGGACTCCTGGTGAATGACGGTGTAAAAGCGACGAATAAGCACAGTACGCTGAGAAGACTCTTAGCCACAGTGAAACATTTACACAGTGCAAACGTTTTAAAGAAGTCCGTATGTCCGATCTCAGTCGAGGTGGCTTGGAGCCTTCTACAGTCATTCCCCTGAACATTGAGCGAATGGAACTTGTTACCAACGTGCGGAAGAGACGCATCTGTCTGAGGGAACTGTACACGCAATCACTCACTGAAACCACTTGCATATTACAGAAACGCGGCTGGGTGATATTTCCACATCCTGCGTACAGTCTTGACCTTGCTCCAAGCCATTTTCACATGTTTGGATACACCATTAAAGGAGTTCCTGGGAGGCCAGTATTTCAGAGGTGATGGTATCCAAGCACTCATAGAGAAATAAAGGGAATTTTTACTTTCAGGACTGAAAGTATTCTAATTCTGTCCAATCAAAAGTCCCGCCTTTGACTTGAACGCCAGCATAAAATGGAGAACAACATTCATTGTTATCATCTAATTAAAAATGTTTAGCTATTTCAGGGAGGCTCTGGGCTACAAGGAAGTAAAGAGGAAGGGTATCAGGCCAAGACGGGTTAGAATGCGGGTCAGGCAGATCGTACAGTACGAATCAGAGATGAAATAGAAATTTGAACCACGCTCATGTGCTCACAGTTCTGACAGAGTCGTCCCATAAATCCTGGTGGACAAAAACACGAGCCGTTGTGTTTGTCACACACGCCTCCATTTTCACACACTGGACACGTCTCCTTACAGTCCAAACCCCACTGGCCTGCAGCACACTCTGTGTGTGTGTGTGTGTGTGTGAGAGAGAGAGAGAGAGAGAGAGAGACATTATTGAAACCTACAATAATGTACCAAAGTCTTTACTTAACCAGTCCACCTTTTTTTTCAACCTGATTGGCTGATATATTTCATGAGGTAATAAAACAATTTCTAATCAGATATTAAAAAATAAATATGAACTTGAATGATGTAGACAGCTAATGATATGTGCATAAAAATGATTTAAAAAAAGAGTTTAAAGAATAAATATAAATAAGAGGGAAAAAGTTGTTATTAACATCTAAAAATATCAAGGACCTTAATATAATGTTCGTTTGAGTGATGTGTCTTAACTGATACAACGTTGCTTTTTTTTTTGGATAAACTGTAAAAAGAGATTTCGGTTTACGAGCGATCATGCTCACCTTCCTCACAGCGGCTGCCCATCGTCCCTGCGGGACATCGGCACTGACCGCTCACCTTGTCACATGGGGCTCCTGAGCAGTCACATGACTCAGAGCAGCCGATCCCAAAAGTCCCATCCTCACAATCTACACAAACACGTCATAAACAACCTTTTTACTTCATCTATCAGATATGCAGGTCACGTTTACAACACTTTTCCTCACACACCCACCGTCGTGATGAAGAGAGCCGTGGGTTGCAAGAGATATCTGCAATACTTATGATATTCTACTCTACATCAAGTGACTTATAATGTATGAGCTGAGACTCATTTCCAGACGTATTGGTGTTTTTCCCCCCAAAAAATCCAACAAAACAATTCTGTACTGCAAGTCGCAGTAAAGAAGTCAGGGTTGCCAGATTACACAGACAAAATCCCACCTACAGGAGATATTGCTGAAATCCGGATCATATACTGTAACTTTAAAGAGGTTGTGTTTATTCATGATCTATAAAACCCACAAAGAAAACAATAAAATTCAATTCAATTTGTTTATATAGTGCTATCTAACGGTGGCCATTATCGCAAAGCAACTCAGAACAAAATGTGTGAAGAAATGTGTATAAATGATAATGATCAGATTATACCTGATGACCAAGCCTCAGGTGATAGTGGCAATAAAAAACCTCCTGAGGTGGCAATAGGAAAGATTTTGACAGGAACCGAACTGGGAACTCATCCTTATTTGGGTGATAAGTAGCCCGATTTTTGCACTATTCATTAGAGTAGAGCGAGAGTTCAATTTTTTACCTTCATCGCAGTTTTCTCCCTTTTTACCAGCTGGACACTGACGCTGACAAACCCCAGTCACAGGGTCACACGCCGGCCCAGATGGGCAGGAACACTTCTGACCACAGCCTTGACCATAAAAGCCTGCATCACACTCTACACACACACACATGCATATCTCAGGTGCTGAAGATTACTTCAACATCATGAGAGTAACATCACTCGTTTATCATCTCTGTGTCATTCTGACCTTTCTCACAACGGTCACCCTGATACCCAGGCTTGCAGGCGCAGGTGCCGTGTCGCCGATGGCACTCCAGAGTGTTTTCCTGGACACACTTACATTCCTCGGAGCAGCCGGGACCGAACACCCATTTAGGACATGCTGTAAGACAATGAGACACGTACAGTATTGTATATAAAGGGGCATGTTTATCAATCGGGGTGATGCAGCCGCTCGGATACTCACGCAGGTGGCAGAAGCGGCCGTACAGCCCCGGGTCACACAGACACGCCCCGTATGTGCGATGGCACCGTCCATTATGGGCACAGTTACATTTCTTATTGCACTGCTTTCCATACAGACCTTTCGGGCATCCTGCGGGGGAAAAGAGCGCAAATAGTCATCTTAACATGCTTTACAATTTGTTACACATTTTTCTTTTTTTTTTCTTTTCTTTTTTTTTTTTACTCACCATCCTCACAGTGCTCTCCACTGACACCTGGTGGACAGCGACAGCTTCCGGTCACTGGATCACACACCCCTCCATTTTTACACTTACACTGGAACGAGCAGTTTCTCCCGAACCAGCCTTCACGACAGGCTGCATCACACACACACACACACACACACACAAACTTGTGTTTAAAGGCAAAACAGACATAAGACACACTTTCTTAACAGGAACATAGACATAGCTTTGAGATGATCCTTTCAGAAGAAAACTCACTCTGGTTGCAGAGGATCCCTGTCCAACCATCTGGACAGTCGCAGCCAGTTTGGTGTGTGTTACACACTCCTCCATTTATACAGTCCTCACAGGACAAACTGCAGTCGAACCCAAAAGTGTCGTTTAGACACACTAAAGACAATGAGAAAGACAGACAAACCACAACGCTTAATAAACCTTCTCTCGACGTTTTTTGCAGAATTTTGGCGAATCGTCCTAAATTCTTGACATGCTTTAAATAACCCACAACTGGAGTAAACATCATCTGCGAAATGATACGAAACACAAGAGGCGTTCAAGTCTAACCGGGACTTGTGATAAGATTTCTGGTGAACCTTCACATGTTCCTGGGAGGCCAGCGTTTCCGACATGCAGCAGGCAGTCGGTGGTGAGAGAACTTTCTACCTTGAAGGCATCCAAGCACTATGTGCATTCATAAATCCCAGTTTGACTTGAACACCCCTTGTACTGTATAATGAACTCTGGTTTACTGTATTCAACAATAGACTTATGGCACATCGAACATATTACTGAATTGAAGGTCTAACCGAATTTCTCCGTCAGCGTGCTCTCAGCTCGCAGCTCTCCTTCATCCTCCTCGTAATCGTCATAAAGCTCCAACTGTCCGTAATCTGTGAGCTGGTTTACCAGCCAGGGCTCCTTCACCTGTCCAGTGTGGAGAAGTGTTTCACTCAGCACTAAAAACCACACACACACACACACACACACACACACACACACACAGACAGGTGAAGTATAATGTTACGTGGTTGTAGAGTTGTTCCCTGATGATCAGAAGCAGTGCAGATCACTCACAGATGCAGGAGCGGCGGTCCGTGTCCAGCCCGTACCCGGGTTTGCAGGAACAGTGGAACGAGCCGGCGCTGTTCTGACACGTGTGTTCACAGCCACCATTCTCAGCCAGACACTCGTCTAGATCTGTACACACAGGTTCATCCGGAGGTCATTATACAGCTCCGTTATACAAAGTAAATCTTCTAGAAATGCCGTTTTATGAAGTTCTCAAAGGTTTTAGTTTTTGTCTTAATTAAAAAGAATTATTATTATTATAATTATTAATAAACCTTATAAGTGTGATAATAATTTTGAATGAAATCTAGACATTCGTTAAGAGCTGAACCATCTTCAGCGAATGAAAAGATTGATGAAGCATTGATGAAGACGTCTCCACTGCCAACTAGTCTAATCCTTACTCAGCTTACTCACTTAAACACACTCACAATCTAACTCGACCATGTTTACACACACTCAGCAGCGCAAGAGAGAGAAAACACACACACACAGCGCCTGTGCGCATAAATGGAAACACTTATCCGTCGGGATTTATTTTTAAATTTTTTAAGATAACGTGCAGGTTAATTTGTTTTATTTTTACTTTATATTTTGTGTTAATTATTTTTATGTATTAATTTTTTTGGCCTGTGGAACGAATTATTTTAATTTCCATTATTTCTTATGGGAAAATGTGCTTTGATTTACGAGTGTTTTGGAATGCGAGTCCACTTCCGGAACGAGTTATGCTCGTAACCCGAGGTTCCACTGTATTTGCACTTTTTAGTGAAATTGTACAATGCTTTTAAATAAACTGAGTTCTCTATAAGCTTTGATTTAATTGCTTTAATTAATACTGCTGTTGTTTCTTTAAACATCTGGTATTATACGATTTCAAACAGCTTTACTCCCCCTCTGAGCGCACTGTTTCAGTGTTTATGTAAATGAGGTGGTTCTGAGCCACGCCCCCCTCTAGAGAAAAGCAGAGCTAAGCAACAAGCCAGGCTTTTCTGAATGAGGGAAAATCTAACTGGCTAATATAAACATTGGAAAAGAACAGAATGCAGCGAGTTTAGTTTTTTCCTCACAGTTCCTAAATCTAAATGTTGAAAAACGGATGAAAAAGGGCTATTCTGCACAACAGGTCAATATGTCATTTCATATAAAACATATATTATATTTGTTTTCAGCAACCAGAATTCTGGTTCTGATGAATCCTGGGAAATCAAAATAAACACAGCTCTGTTCGGTCTCATTCCGGAGCGCACTGCTACTCCAACGCAACACGCACCGTCGCAGCCGCAGCCGTCCGGGTTGAGCCTGTAGCCTGCGGCGCAGTAGCACTCGTACCCTCCCGGGTAATTCATACAGTCCTGCTCACAACACGAGGTCCCGTCCACACACTCGTCTGCGTCTGAAAACGCAGTCAGATCGATGGCTTTTAGATGAAAGCCATTGTCAAAGAATAAATAAAGCTCAAGGATTCAGCGCGGTAAGAGGCAGAAGCTTTTATTTTACCTATACACGTCTTGAGGTCGTCGTGGAGACGGTAGCCTTGGTTACAGCTGCACACCGGGCCGTTTGAGTTGTGTTCGCACTGATGAGAACAGCCACCGTTGTTCGTCTCACAGCTGTTCACGATCTCCATCTCGATCCCTAGCACACACAACCGTTACAAAAAAAACATTTATAATGCTTCAAAGTCATGTCATTACAGTTCCAAAAAGCTCCTCACATAATTATACAATCTGCGCTTTTGTTATAGCAGCTATAAACAATAGTCACTCCATCTTAAAGTTAATATAAAAGGGGGGGAAAAAATCACACAGTTCTGAAGATGGCAAGAAAAATCTCTCCACTCATAAGCATTTAATACACATCGGTGTCCTTACAGAAAATCTCAGCATATCGACTATCACACACATTTTTTTTGCCTGTTGATGAAGAATACTCACTGTAAATGTTCCCTGTAAACGCACTGTTACTATAGAAACAGTAACATATCAGATCCAGTGCATTCATTATATATAAACCCATCAACTTGACATTGATTTAGAGATAATCGACAGAAAAATATTTTTAAAAAACACGAAAAATGAAGTACACCGTCTTAGACTTGATAGACAAAAAAAGTTTAAGCTTAAGAAATGTCTCTGATATCTGGTGTAAAGAAAACAGACAGGACGGAAAAACTCACGGTAGCATCGCGTGCCATCCGCTCCCACCTCGTATCCAGCGTTACACACACACACGAAGGAGCCTCTGGTGTTACGGCAGCCGTGTGTACACTGCGCCTGACCCGTCTGGCACTCATCGATATCTGAGACACACACACACACACACACACACAACAATGACATTTCAAGTCATATATTACAACAACAGACTCTTCAAGAACTGATTTTTAACTGTGAAGGCAACCACAGAAACAAAACATATATTGAGGATTTTTAAGAATCTCAAGAGCTTCTGGACAGAAACGCGATCCCGTGCTCACCGACGCAGGTGCGTTTGTCTGCGTGCAGCCGAAACCCAGGCTCACACTGGCAGTGGAAGGAGCCTCGGGTGTTCACACACTTGTGCTGACATCCTCCATTATGCACGAGGCACTCATCGATATCTGCAGGGGAAATAAAAAAAAGTCTTTTTTATTCATTTACCTTAAAGTACAACATCTAAGATGCTCAGCTCTGCTCATCAGGACTGAAAGATAAATGAAAGATTTATCCCAGATGAAAACATAAAAGCTTTTTGAGGAGAGGAAATAACCAGAAATAATAAATAATAGTGACAAAGCACTGCGCGATTTACCTTCACAGGTCTTGCCGTCGTGCGTCAGGTTGAAGCCCGGGCGACAGTCGCAGTAGGCGTTGTCCCCGTTGCTGTGGCACTCCTGAGAACATCCACCGTTCAACAGCAAACACGGGTTCTCCGCTGCACCTAGAACACATCCACGTCTGAAGCTTATTTTTTGTTATAAATATTGACAAGTTATTCACAATCAAGTTCTGCATTTCTACAAGTAGGGGCGGGAATCACCACTCACAACCTCGGTAGCTCAGTGGTTAAGGCACTGAAAAACTATTGAAGAACAAAACTCAGGCTCTATATCCTAGCTTACATCTCGCATTCGCGTTCACGCACACCGGACTGCATTACCCACAATGCATCTCCCGCACTGGACTACACTTCCGTAAACAGCGGTCTTAAATCAACGTCTCTCTCCCGCTACACTGTTTTATCTGAAAACTTGCAACAATCACCGCTAATGACACTCGTGTGAGCGCAAACTAAAAGAATCACTGCTGTAAAGTAAAACAAACAAACAAACGAACCCGCACCTTACCTCTGAAAAAAACCTCTGAGTTTCTTCGGAGCGCAGAGTGTGTGTCTCTCGCACAAACACATAGCCGGCACAGTGTCAAATTACGCTCGCACACACACACCGCGATGAGGAAGAAAATAGATTTTTAACCTCTGTATTGAGAATTTCTTTTGCTGTACACACGCGCTTCCGAACACAAAGTAAAATATGTTTTACACACACACGGGGTCACAGTGTTATAGTAAACAGTACACGCGTGCACGGATGTTGATTATACCAGTAAGAGACGAGCACTAAGACCCAGCAGGGGAGACGATTCTGCAGCGCAAGAGAGAGAAAAACCGTTGGCTCAGTTGTGATCACGTGACGCTCGGCGTCAAAACAAGAAGCGCATCCGTGATACATGATACTCGGTGCTCGTAAACCAAGACAGCGCTCGTTTTTCAAGTCAAAATGTATTACAAATCTTTGCTCGTCTTGCGGAACACTCGCAAACCGCGTTACTCGTAATCCGAGGTTCCACTGAAATTATTTATTTTAATAATGATATAAAGTCATTAAGTCACTTTTAGTCGATATTCTGCTGTACTTCTTAATATAATTTATTTACAATTTTAAAAACATCTAAACTGTATTACGTTGATTTGTGTTGGTGTACGCGGGGCGCTGGACAAACGAGTGTCTGTGTAGCCACGTACATTTTTGAAAAGCATGTGATTTGAGGCTGAGCTCTAATTGGATTATTTCAAATCATCCTTGGGAAGCAGCACCGTGCGCCCCGAACCCTCCCACTTTTGTTCTTAGCGAATCAATATTGTTTTTAAATATTTCGGCTCATGTGATTGGACCGTTCTCAACGAGTCTTATTAATGGTCAGCAGATTGTTAGTTAATGTATTGAATAGTGATTGATGTGGAAGCAGCTAAAAATGAGAGAAAATTCTGTAATTTCTTTGCTAAAATACCTCTTCGTAAGGCGATCGGGCGAAGAAAGAAAAAAAGTTAAAGAGCTCGGACCAGATCGACCTGATCTTCTAATTAAGCAGCAGTCAAGTCAAGTGTAATAAATCTTTTAAAACGATAATATTTCGGAGTCAGTGTGGCGATACGTGATTTCACACACAAAAGTATTGCGATTCATGACTGATCTGATTTTTTTCCAAGTGCAGGTTAAAGGCAGCACCAGGGATGAAAACTGTTCATTACTGTCATAGGTGTCTCATATCTTCTAGTCCAGGTGTTTCTCTAATCAGCGTGTTTCAGGTTTAAACTCTATTATTAACAAAGGCTTTTGCAAACACCTGAAATCCAGTGCAGAAAGGAATGTGTTAATCCTGGAATCATGGGAAAATTAGGTTAACATGTACACACACACACACACACACACTCACGGTTGCAGTGTTTGCCGTCCTCGGCCAGTCTGTAGTTGGGTCGGCAGCGGCACTGGAACTGACCCACTGAGCGCTGGATGCAAAAGTGTTCACACCCTCCGTTGTTCATGCCACACAAGTTGAGAGCTACACAACACACACACACACACACCATATTAATTCACAAAAAGCAAATGTGAAGCAAGCGTAGAAAGGTGCTACTTCATGATCTTTAGAGTCCATCGACAAGACAAAAACGAGATCCTGTTCTCACCGATGCATGTGCGCCTGTCTACATGCAGCCGAAACCCAGGCTCACACTGGCAGTGGAAGGAGCCTCTGGTGTTCACACACTTGTGCTGACATCCTCCATTATGGACGAGACACTCATCGATATCTGCAAGAGAAAACAAAATGTTGCACAAGTGATAAAAGCACAAGTTTAGTAGTAAATGCATCGCGACCAGGTTTGCGTCTGTTTCGTCCACACAGGTGCGCAGATGATCGCATTTGGCGTGAGACCCGAGCAGCCCTCGCAACATCTTTGAACAATTTCTGCAAATCCAATTCAGTTACATCTGAGCAAGGAGGAACACTGACCTCATATAAGCAAATAAAGCAAAAATAAACCGACACAGGTTGTCAGGTTCACGTGCTCTGTGAACAAGAACGAGCGTGACAGCGGTGCACCCTGAGTCTGCTGACCCGTGACTGAGGCCTGACAGAAGCTGCGTTTGGGCTTCATGACTCGCTTATGAGATCAGAGCTGATCCTACCATGCATCATTTACACACACGCGAACATCCTGCTCAAGCTGAACTGAGATCAGATCTGCACCGGGGTAAGAGTCTGTGTGGGATAAGACAGGCTACTTTCCCATGACGTCTGAGCACTAAGAGCACAAAAGACAAACAAAATACCGTCATGAATCCAACACAGATTTTACAAGTTCTACAAACATAATGTATATTCTGTATAGAAGGCAGCCCACATCTAGAGGAATGTATATTTACTGTATATTTATGTTAAAAGTGGAACAGAGCTAGACCTACTATAACACCTCTCACTATTTCTCTGTGGGCTTATCTGAACAGTCGCTAGAGAAGGAAATCATCTCTGCATCAAACATCTGGCACATTATGAAACGTTACGAAAGCATTTGCTCTAATTTAAACTTTTAGATACATTGTCATCTACACATACAAACTTTTGGGCTGCCATGTATGTGCAATGGCTTGACAACCCGACCAGCTTTCAAGCCGACACACAGGACACGTACTGTAGACCTCCATTAAAGCGAAACAACCACCTAGGGGTGGGCGATATCACCAAAATCTTCTATCACGGTAGAAGCAATTTTCTACCTCGATAAC
>JAQQZT010000016.1:2617980-2641530 GCA_030068275.1 Clarias platycephalus | reverse complement strand
GTGTGTGTGTGTGTGTGTGTGTGTGTGTGTGTGTGTGTGTGTGTGTGTGTGTGTGTGTGTGTGTGTGTGAGTGAGGAGAAAGAGACTCTAATGTCACCGTCTAATGAGACTTGGAGTGAGGATCATGTTTGTGTTTTTTCCTTCTTTTCTCTCTCAGGATGCATTAACATCACTGACTGCTTTGGAGAAAACGTGAGTGTGTGTGTGAATGATGGAAATAATTTTGTTTGCACCAACGCATTTAATCACGTGACATTTCTGTGCTTAGCCTGAAAGCGCATATTTACTCTCTCTGTCAAAGTTTCCTTTTTTTAATTGTGCCATGTGCATGTTTTTTTTGGGTTTGTTAAGAGTTTAAATGTGCATATAGTCATGATGCAGTGTAAGTGGTTTGGGCCAAAAAAGAAAGAAAAAAAGAAAAAAAAGAAACGTCCACAATGTCCCTGATCACCTAAACACAGTCATTCAGCCAAGACGAGTCCGGTTTTGATGACGTTTCACTTCCTTCAGCCAACACCGTGCTCCATTACACAAAACAACACTCCAGCTCTAGTTCGTCTTTGTATTCAGCACCGTTTAAATTAACCTTGTGTCCACATTTGCTAGTCTTTTGTGGGCGTGGCATATCAGCTGATCTGTTTTACATACCGTATATACGAATCAAGAAGCAAAAACAGGATGGAACAAAAACCAGCATGGCTAACAGGTGACGTTCGCACGGATGTCGGAAGCCGTCCCGAAGTGACGGACCTGACCCGAGAGGGCATGGCTCGTCTCTCTGGGATCTTTATGTTATTCACATTCAATTTGGGAGAAGAGTCAAGTGTTAGTCATGATAAGGTTGTGGCCGGTTTGTGTGAGCACTGGACAAAGATAAACATTTCACACACCATCACACGGCTTGGCTGACTGACTACATTTACAGCAAGTGAGAAATTGTAGATTTTTTTTTCCTGAAGTCTTCTTTAAAAGAAAAAAAATAATAATAATTCATTGGTATTTATAACCCAATAATAAATCGGTCCTCACAGAGGCTTTAGGACATTTCTCTGCACCTTACCTCTAACCTCTGCTTCCAAAATACGACAGCTATCACAAAATAAATTCAAGTATAGACTATGGACTAAGTTTCAGTGGAACTGAAAGACTATGGACGATCATTACGGTGATATTAGAAGCTGTGTGTCGTCCTGCCCTTGCCAACCATCTGATCATCCCTGAGGTGTCTTCATGGCCGATTGTTAAGAATAATAATAATAATTAAAATAAAAAAAAATTCAATGAGAAAGCCATGCTATTGCCTACCAGCATGACGGACAGCAAAATAAACAAACAAACAAATAAAATTTAAAAAGCCATGAGTCATTTTTTCTGCATGGATGGACTCCCAGTAAAAAAAAAAAAAAAAAAAAAAAAACACTTTTTTCATTTTCTTCCGCTAACCATCATCTTCTCCGAGTTCCTGTTGGCACGGAGACGATCTTGCGCGCAATCACAGACCCCTCCGTTCTTTCCCTCGACCTGTGTGTTGTCTGTCGAGAACAGAACGCAGGTGCCACCGCAGTCCGATGTTCTTCCTCTGTGGCCGTCACAGCTCGTAGTGCCGGTGCTCAGCGCTGAAAAGGCTTGCGCGCTTTCTTCCTCCTGCGTTGTCCTTTGGCGCCCTCGCTCCAGCTTTCGCTCGGCTCTCCTCGCTGGGTAAAAAAGCTGGACTGAGGTGGAGGCGGTCCTGAGCCCGCCCCACTGGGATGATTTGGGGTTGATCCTGGTGGGAAAAATCCACCGTTGGACGAGGCATCGCTGCCCGGCGCCCCCTGGAAAATACGGGTGAAGAAATCGTGCAGGTCGGAAGGAGAGCCTGGAGTTGGGGTGTGGCCAGAGGGAGATCTGAGAGAGAGAGAGAGAGAGAGAGAGTGACTTTGCTTATTTATATAAGCCAGTGGCCAGAAGGTGTGTCCTGTGTGTCTATCTGAGTCGTGGCCTTAATGTCTCCATCTCAGTAAAGGAGGTGCGGCCTCCTGTCCGTCATGCCACTTCAAACACAGAATGTCGTGCTTCATTAAACTTCTGGCTGCAGTAAATGTCTGTGTCCTGATACTAACGTTATTCTGTTCTTCATTACTAGTGAAATATGAAGGTGGTTACCTTTGCCGGCCGGAGTTGCTGTTACTCTTAGAACCAAAAGAGATGTGATAGGGGACACGGTGTGTGTCGGGGGAGATTCCTATTCTCTGGCAACCCGCCCATTCTGTATGAGGACACAAATGAACAAAACTCACTATTACAAAAAAAAAAAAAAAGCAATTAGATATAAACTTTATTTTTCCTGGGGTAGGCATTACACAAATACCAGTGATGTCATAGACTTTGCCGTCCATAAAGGCGAAGTAGGTGATTTTCAGCCCGAGCATGCTGGACTCGGCCCACAGGTCACCCTCCTCAGCACCGTGCCGTTTGTTACACTCGGCACAGAAGCGCGCTTCGTGAGGCTCGCGGTCCATCTCAAACCTCCTGCGGGGCACAAACCCAGACAGAGTGAGTGTCATGTGTATTTTATATTCTAACAATAGTGTTCCGCACTCTCCACATCTCGCTAACATTTATGCTCTGACTGATAATCAGGATTCTGGAGTTAACTCTCTTTAATCGAACTTCTAAGCGCTGTTGCGTAATTCTCATTAAAAATGGCATACTTGTGTTTGCCCTCACACTTGGTGCACATCATGGTGTTCATGGCCTCCTTCAGGTCATCCTGCAGCTTCGTCAGGAACTCATTCATCGACTTGGAGAGCTCTGACGCTGCCATACGCTTCCTGTTTGGTTTTCCCCCCCGAAAAAAAATAAATAAATAAAAAAAAATCACACTGTGGTGTTAGTGATGTGACAAACGTCTTGAACCAGGATGCTGTCATTTTATAAAAAGTGTACTCACAGTTCGTACTCGCGCCGAGTCTCTGGGTTGCTCACGATGTCCCATGCTGCTCGCAGGACTTTAAAAGCCTCGCCGGCTCGAGGGTGCTTGTTCTTGTCTGGATGGACCTAAAATGGACAGAAGAAATCATTTTATATACACACGACACCTCTAACAATAGTGTTCCATTTCTTCAGGGCTTACTACAAAGCCACGCCTCCTAATCGCTGCGTCTGACAGAAGACAAGTCACTTTGTATTCACCTGTACAGCCAGCTGTCTATAGGCCCTCTTCAGCTCCAACTCTGTGGCGTGTGTGTTCACACCCAGCACGTTAAAAGGGTCCAGCTCATCTTCAGGAATCTGCATGAGACAGATTTATTTCCATTATCAATGCTGAACATGAAGAAAATATAACAAATAAATCAGCAAATAATCATACAAGCTCATGACCTGTGCCAAAGCCAGCAGTCTCTCGAGCTCCTGTCCGGGCTGACTCCGCTCCATCCCGGACGGAGACTCTGGATTCACCAGGGTTGCGTGTGTGGAGCTGCGTTTCCAAAGCCAACCTATAATCCTTCCTGTAAGTGCAACTCCTTTCTTTATTATCCAGCAGCTCTGAAGTCTGAGCCACCATCGCCTGCCTCGGTCTCCACCAAGCCTCTCCACGACGCTCCTCATCACCGCCACGCTTAGGAACATCACGCTAGTAAAGAGGGCGAAAGCAGAAGCTAGCGTACGACGTGCAGAGCTCGTGGTTCTGTAAACCCAGCCCGCCAGAGCGGCACCTGAACTCCGGGTCCGTTCCACGATTCGTCTCAAATCCTGCTTCATTCCCGGGATGTCTGTGACCTTAAAGAGCATGAAGGCGCCCAGGTCATAAAGTGCAATCGCTCCGGATTCGACAACAACCCCGCAGTGGTGGGTCAGAGACACGATCAGGTCCACTACCATATGGATGCAGGAGATACTCCACGGGCTGACGGATTCTGACAGGAAATCTCGGAACGCCGACAGGACCTGGAAGCCAGCTTGTCTTCTCAGGCGGCCCTGGTTATGATGGTGGTGATTCCTCCGGCGAATCTGCTTGTGTCTGCTCGGTCCAGACGAAGAGGAAAAGGACGGAGGCGACATCCAGGATGAAAACTGATCACCTGAGCCGCTTTTCCTCGACTTTCCTTTCTTCCCCCGAGATCCAGACCCAATGGGGTTCCTACACCCATCTTTTTCATCGTCCGCTTCATCAAACACCTCCTCCTCCAGCTGATCCGTACCCCCGTTAATTCTCGCATATCCGCTCTCTTCCTCTTGCTGTTTTGCGCCATAGCACTCGGAGTTGGATTCCTCCTGCACCTCCGGAGATGTTTCCACTTCCTCTGACAGACTCGGAACATGCTCCTCAGATATGTCCACACTCGCTGATCCGTGGTCTGGACAAGTGCTCAACTCTTCTGGATCAGACATGACGTCGGTCATTCTCGAGAAGCCGGAACAAAGTGGGACTCAGGGGTCCGTCATTACCTGTTACACAAGTCCGCTAATCTCCAAGAGGATCAATAAACATCCGGCTCAGGCAAAGCGCAGAACAATTTGGAATTGTTGTTGCTAAACGCTGCTTCACATGTTTGAGCAAAACTTAAGTACAAATCGGTGGAAACGTACATCACTGATCCAGTCCATTATCACAAGCAAGATCATTTACACAGATTTACTCCATGGATCCTGTAAAGCAGACAAAACAAAACTAGTCAATCATGAGTTTTTAACAAAATGACAGTTATTTTATATATACTTTATATATATATATATATATATATATATATATATATACTATAAGACAATCGAGAAAACAAATGGCTGGAACATTTCGATAAACCTTTTCAAGCCTTAAGTCAAGTCTGTTTCTTTCATTGAACACAACATCATACATCTACGTAACACGGTAGATCATTACACTTGCATAATAAATACAAATAACAGTCGCTTTTAATAAAAAAAATAAATAGTGCTTTCACATTAGACTGCAAACAAAAAAAAATCCTGTTCGCTCTGTTCTACCTTCTGCCGTCAAAACTTGTGGTTTTTAATCTGCTCACAACTTACTCTACCTCTACTCAACATTTTGATTTCATTTATGCTGCAAGTTTAACTTCAGGCAAATATCCAAGTACTGCCAACGTTTCATTACATTCTGTCCTGCCAGTTTTTTTGCGTGATGCTGTTACAAATTCTGGCTGAACAAACAAACATACAGACAGACAGATTTTTCTTCTGAGACATGTTTCAGGTTCTCCAATGTATGAAAGGTTATGCGTTATGCGAAAGGTTAATACGGATATCATTGCACGAGCTCCTACAGCACACACTTCTCTGTCTGGGAAACACACCTCTCTAGGGATCACATCACTCCATCACACACACACACACACACACACACACACTGAGCAGGTTACAGTGCTGCTGCTGCTGCTGTGGACTGGCAATAATAAAACATGCAGTTAGACTTATGAACACACCTATATTAGCATGCACGAAATGTTCATCCTCGTGTGTATTTTATTAGTGCACTTCTGTCTGTCTGTCTGTCTGTCTGTCTGTCTGTCTTTAAACCCATCCCTCTTCCCCCTGTATGTTTCTTTTCCTTCTACTGCAGGTTTGGAATGTTACTGAGCTACATGCCAGTCCCTGGCTGCTTTAATCCCAGCAACAGCGTTTTTATTTTGTGCACTAAAATATTTCACGCTAAATGCACTGTTATTTTCATTAACTGTCTTTAAAAATGAAAAACAAACAACAACAACAACAACAACACCGAAGTGCCATGACAGGACTCCTGACTGTCCAGACATTACGACTCGTAGTTAGAAAAGCATTACCGAAAACACTTACGATTTAGGACTGATATTCAAGCCAAACTTTTAGAAATATGCGGTTAGATCTTCTTCTTGTACAGTTTCATAAAACCTAAAATTTTACACTTAGCCAACTCGCTACCTGACGTCGCTGCCCTTGTTGTTTCTCTTTTTTTTCCACGCTTGTACACTTCCGGGGAAGGAGAACTACTTCCGGGTTGAGATGCAACACTTTCCGGGCTTTTAGAATAGAAAAAGTTTTAAAGTTTTAATAACAATAACAGTAATAATATATATTTTTTTTTAAAGCCATCTTAAATGTGTTTGATAACATATTAATATATAAATACAATAAATATAATAATTAACATCACACAAAACGGACCTCCCTTTGTTTAAAGCACAACTAAAGACCCACTTATTTAGAATGGCTTTTAATATTTTATAATTTAATGCTTTTTTTTATTATAATTTTATCATTTTGTTTTATTTATTTTTATTAATACTGTTACTATAATTTTCATTTATATTGTTCATTTATTTACTATACATAACTATATGTTTTTCTTGTTCCTGTATTTTTTTATTTCTATTTTTATTGCTATTTTATTGTCATTTTTAGTGCTGTGAAGCACTTTGGTTCAACTTAGGTTGCTGTAAAGTGCTATATAAATAAATGTTGATTGATTGATTGAAAACCATAGCACTCCGAACTCTGATACTGATGTGCTGTTATAGAAATTTAATTATTGCATATTTAAATACAGGATTTGCACTTAAAACCAGCTAATTTTTGCTGGGACATGTGGTCCCATTAAAAATTATTAATTTAATATCCTTCTGGTAGGATTTTAAAAAGTGGTCTATAGTCCTGTACAAACAGGGTCAGTTTTTCTAGGGATACATCTTGGTATTAAGGGGTCTGGTGGCCAGCTCAACGCCACAATTGTCATTTAGACACACACACTACGAGCAAGTTAGCCTAGCCTGTGTGTCTTTAAACTGTCTTTAAACCCACCCAGCACAGGGAGAAAATGCAAATTCCATGCATACCGGTCCAAGGCAGGAATTGAACCATTGACGCTGTATATGCAAGGTGACAATGCTAACCACCGGCATATCCGTATACACACACACACACGCACGCACTCTATATGGACAAAAAAGTATTTGGCAAAACCTGTTAATTATTGAATTCCGGAGTTCCAATCTGGCCCCTTATCCCCAGTGAACGGCAATCTTAATGCTTCAGTATACCAAAACATTTTGGACACTGCTACTGTATGCTTCCAACTTTGTGGTAACAGTTTGGGTAGGCCCTTTTCTATTCCAACATGAATGTGAACGAGTGCGCAAAGCAAGGACTAGAATGAGTTTGTTGTGAAAGAACCTGACTGGCCCGCATAGAGCCCTGACCTCAAGCCCATCGAGCACTTTTGGGATGAACGAATGGAGATTGTGAGCCAGGCCTGCTAACCCAACATTAGTGCCTGACCTCACAAATGCTCGACAAAATAAATGGGCACAGAAACCCACATTAACATTCAAAAATCTTGTGGACAGCCTGCCAAAAATAGTAGAAGCTGTTATAGCTTCAAAAAGGGGACCAGCTTCATATCGAAGTACATGTATTGGGTACAATATTGTTGCAGGTTTGGCCAAATACTTTTGTCTATATACATCTTGTTAAGTAATGTGGAGATCAGGGGCAGTTGGCGCTACTGTCTTGTTCCTCCAGGGATGGAGTTGCCTCTGATCTGTGTGTTTTTGTGTGTGTTCCCATCCCTTGGTACTCTGGTTTCCTCCCACAGTCCAGACATGCCCTGTATAGCTGATAGGTGTTTCTATATTGTCCATAGTGGATGATTGGGTGTGCGCGAGTATAATGGTGCTTAAAAGTTTGTGAACGCTTTAGAATTGTCTCCCGCTTGCATAAATCATCCTTTGATTTTTCATAAATCCTAAAAGTAGATAAAGAGAACCTATTTGAACAAATGAGAAACGTTATAATATATTTAGTAAGTATCCAATAATACAACTGTTTTGTTCACTGTCATGTGTGACAATCTGAGAGATAGCAGAGGAACCCAGGGCAACTTCTAAGCAACTAAAGATCCTTCTCACTCATGATTAATGTTCAAGAGTTCACCAACAGGAGAATGATAATAGTGTACATGCCAGGTTGCAGGGAGAAAGCAGTGGCTTTTCTAAAAATCACAGGGACAAGCCAAAAGCATACTAAAAAATATTTATTTTTATAATACTAAAATAAAACTTTTTGCCTTAAATTAGAACCATTATATTTGGAGATAGGAAAATACTGCATTCCAGAAATCAAGCCTTTTTCCATCTGTGAAACATAGTTTGGGCCTATATTGCTGCATCTGGGACAGGATGGCTTGCCATTATTGATGGAACTATGAATTATGAATGACACCAGCAAATTCTAAAGGAAAATTTTAGTACATCTGTCTGTAAACTGAGTCTCAAGTCTTAAAGTCTTGATCTTAATCTTTAAAATGTTGTTAAAGGACCTGAAACAAGTAGTTCATGTAAGGCAAGCCACCAACATCCCAGAGACGAAGCTGATGTGCTGATGGACTGATCAATAGTTCCAGGGCTGGCACCATGGCCTCGCACATCCAGGATCTAGGGTTCCATTCCTGCCTTGGATCTGTGTGCCTTTTCAGGTCATGCTAGATACTGAAATAAACGAATTACATACTTTGGCGACACACAGTGTTCTTGTATAATTTTTCTCAAAGAATAAATTACAATAACCAAGTACAGTATTTTTGTCTCTTTCGTTTTTGTGTTCTCTTCATCTGTTTTTAGAAAATCTAATGATCTTCTAGGTCATGTGCCCTGCGATGGATTGGCACTCTGTCCAGAGTGTACCCCACCTCATGCCCTAAGTCTCCTGGGATAGGCTCCAGGCCCCCCACGACCCCGAATACAGGATTAAGTGGTATAGATGATAAGTGAGTGAGTGAGTGTTCAGGGTCAGATTTGTGCCCTGAGCTCAGTGGGAAAGACTCCAGGCCCCCAGTAACCACACACATATTTTTAGTATGGAAAAAATTCATAATATTTGTTAAATATTTGTGTAGTAATTATGATTGATTCTTTATGTATGCCAAAAGTTCCATACATACTGCACACACCTCATATTAATACAAACTAACTTAATGTCACTGAGGTCAGTAATCCAGTTCAGACAGGATATTATGATATATAGTTTTTGTGGTTGTTTCTTTTAATCATTTTATAGATATTAAATACTAAACTATTACATAATCATTCCAGTCCCATGCACATATTGAATTTAAAAAACTGCTCATATGACAAACTGAGATTCAGACATGACTAAAATCCTATGGATACTCTAGTAAAAATGACATTACCCAACCGAAAACAAAATCATGAACTGTCTAATATCTGACAATCCCAGGTGTCTAAACGCATAATTTATTTCATTGTGCTACTTAATGCTACATTTTCCTGTATATTATCACTAATAACCGTAATAACGGAGCGTCATTTCTGCATATAATAAGTACTGGTTAAAAACAGACCTGCAGAGAGTTTACTGATCAGCCATCTTATGACGGGTTTGTTAATGTTAAGCCAATGTAGGAAGCAACAAAGTACACATAATGTGTTACACATTGCAACAACATTCTTGAGAATATGCACATAAAATAAAGAAATGTAAAATACATTTTGTAATATATATAGAATATTTATTCCATCTGAAGCGTAAAAGCGATTCATAAACACTATAGAAATCCTAGACGATGACTGAGAATGAAGTTCGCTCTGCGGCAGTTGCATTTCCCCAGGATATTTGGATTTACTTTTTAATGTTCTTGTAATTTATTCTATTACACTGCATTTTAATATGTTAGTTAAAGTCCCGACATTCACTTTGTAAAATAATCACTACCACAGCATGTGAGACATGGGGTCTGTGGTGCAATGTGGTGTAGGTGTCTCTCGCCTTTTTGCAGCGGTGTAGGTGTCGTCTTATGTCTCTCTAATCGTTATTAAATAGCACTTCTGACGAACATCAGAATATTTTTCAGGTTATGTGACACACCATCATGAGTAATGTCCATGTGGGTTGACCCACAGACACACCCACACACACGCTCCCACACATCACCCTTTTACAGCTTTACATTTGACTTACAGTTAGACATGACCTAATAGGTAGTACTACACTAAAATATTCCACATACAGAATTATTATGTTTGTTGATACTTTAAAATGCATTCACTACCCGTCCTGTGTCTTTGTCCTGGGATAAGACGTTCCAGACAAATTTAACATAACTTTGACAAATTTAACATAATTTCAATAATTCCATATGTAGACATTTTCAAAATCTCATATACATATTTTAACTCACTATTTAACTCATTCAGACACTATGTCTATTACAGTGAGCATCAAGAGTTTGCTTATATTTATTTATGTATTTATTCATTTAAAAACTTGGCGGCACGGTGGTTAGCCCTGTGGCCTTGCACCTCCAGGGTCTGGGTTCGATTCCTGCCTCATGTCTGTGAGCATGTAGTTTGCATGTTCCCCGTTCTTGGTGGGTTTCCTCTGGGTGCTCCAGTTTCTTCCCACAGTCCAAAGCCATGTAGATTAAGGTAATTGGTGTTCCCTGATTGTCCATAGTGTGTAAATGAGCATTTGTGTGTGTGCCCTGCAAAGGATTGGCACCCTGTCCAGGGTGTACCCTGAGGTACAGACAATGAATGAATGAGTGAGAGTGCGTTATGAGACCCTGAGTGGAGATAAACAAGTTATGATAATATATCATGATAAGTTATGAACTTTTTTGTGCCTATAATGCTGACAAATTGCGATGTTAAAATAAAAACAAGAGAGTTGATTAGAGATTAAAATACTGATTACTTGTATAGAGCCTTTTATTTTTCACAATTGAAATTTTTTATTTTCACAGATAATAAATGTAAATATTAATAAAAAGTTGTTCAAGGTTCAACTGCTGTTATATTTTGCACTTTTTGATTTTTTGCATTAATTTGCACGATAAGGCAAGTAATAATAACAGACAGACAGACAGACAGACAGATAGATAGATAGATAGATAGATAGATAGATAGATAGATAGATAGATAGATAGATAGATAGATTGATTGATTGATTGATTATATGGACTAAAGTACTTGGCCAAACCTGAAATGACACTGTATCCAAATACATATACTTCAGTTGGTCCCAAAGAGTGTGTGTGTGTGTGTGTGTGTGTGTGCGTGCCCTGCGATGGATTGGCACCCTGGCCAGTCAAGTTCTTCCACACCTAACCTATCAAACCATGTCTTTCTAGTCCTTGCTTTGTGCACTGGGGCACAGTCATGTTGGAATAGAAAAGAGACTCCACAAACGGTTTGTCACAAATTTGGAAGCATAGCATTGTCCAAGATGTCTTGGTATACTGAAGCAATAAGATTGCCGTACACTGGAGATAAGGGACCTGATTGAAACACCCGAATTCAATAGTTAACAGGCTTGACCAAATTATTTTGTCCACATAGATAGATAGATAGATAGATAGATAGATAGATAGATAGATAGATAGATAGATAGAAATCTCCATTATATTTAAAATAATGAAAAATCTTATTATTGCCTAGATTTATACGATCTATTCTTCTTCTTCATCTTATTATTATTATTCGAAGCCAAGCCCATGCGTACAGCCCTCGTGCTGCGGACGAGCGCGCGCGCATCACATTGACGTCACGGGGGAATCCCACCAATCGAGCGTGCGTCACGCGTGGAATCTTCGCAGACGGAAAGAACTCGATTAGCCCCGCCCACATAGGCGTTCCTCGCCATGGCAACGGCTGCAGCTCTTCACCGTCCTCGAGCGCGCGGGATAATTCAGCAGCCCACATGCAGTTAATGAGCGCGTCCGCGTGCGAGCGAAAACACCGGCGTGAGATTTCCTCCTGTAACTGTACATCGCTGTTTAATGTTTACACACGAAAAAAAAAAAAAAAAAGCGGATGAAACACGAATAAACACGCCGCAGCGGAGAGAGAACCCCGGGTCCCCCCCCCCGCCTCCTCCTCCCCCGGCGGTGAGGCGCCTGTAGCCGGGAGAGGAAAGCTCTTTTTCGGTCAGATGGCGTGCCGCAGTCCGCCCCCACATTTCTCTCGCCCACACCAGCAGCAAAAAGACTCTCATTAACAAGCCAGATCCTGCCAGCATACACACACACACACATACACACACACACAGCAGCCAGGCAGGGACTGGGACGCTCCAAACACCAGCACTTCTTCCCTCTATTGTTTACCAAAAAAGTGGATTTTTTTAATTTTTATTTTTATAAATAATGCAGCGCTAGGGTTCAGTTTCTTAAGAAGAATTAACACACACACACACACACACACACACACACTGCTGCTACTGGGGTGAGTTTTCTTTTTGGACGCAAAAAATGAAGCGTCTCGGTTGTATTCTGTAATCAGAGCCACAGACTGAGCCGAGTGACAGAGGGACAGATTTAGCACTAAAGAAGGAAACTAAGAAACAGGGCGAGGACTGGGGGACAAATCTCTTGTTCCGAAATCCCAGTATTCACCTGATCCGAATCCTAAATCGGTTCTTTTGGAGTCTCACTGGGTGAGTAAAGAAACTTCGCACGTGATATCCTGATCATTTATTTTGTTTCATTGCTCTAATTGTTCTAAATTGTCTTACTCTTACACTGGTGTAGTCTCTCTTTTATTATTAACATTGTTATTTATTGTACGTTTTACTGTGTATTCATTGCCATGGAGTCGATTCCTGTGAACAACTCCTTTTTTTTTTTTATTATTCTTTTTTTTTTTTTTAAGAATGAGGTTAAATTTCATCGCACGCATCTGTAAACAGTTAAAACACACCTTAAGTGCTGTTTACAGTGTGTACAATATCAGCATTTTGCAAAAGTTTTTTCCCCCAAGTATATAACCCCTATAATGATGTAATTATCACTTAATAACTTGAATGTATATACATACACAGTGCTGTTTTTCTTGCTTGCTTCTTTCATTGTAGTAGCTCAGATTTATTCAGTGAACTTCAGTGAATATATGAAGGTACTTTAATGTTCTCAACACCTTGCATACTAATCATAAACATTCCTGTTGAAAACAGCTTTACTTGGATAAGGAAAGTCATACACCCTATTCATTGTACCTTATTGATTTGGATAAAATTTACATTTTTCAAAGATATTATTGTTTAAGATGCAGAACTCAACAAGGTAGTGAATTAAACAACAGATTGAAATATGCAAATCGGTCATTCATATGCACACTCAATTAGCTCTTTATTCCAAACAGTGACAAGTTGTGATAATATAATTGCTCGAATCAAAAACCAACTGTAAGTCACATGCAGATGATTTTGAATCAGCGACTAAATGTGAAATATGCAACTCTGAATTGCCTGCATCAATCCGTAGCACACTCTCTGAGTTTTGCCCTCTGAAAAACAGATCAGATCTAACGGAGGGACACGCATGCATATATAATTATACTGTGAAATGTAAACAAGTCCTAGTAATAAGCACTGAAATGTCTCAACATGATGAATATTACAGCTTTTACTGATTTTAAAAGTTAAATAAACACCTACTCCTCGAGCTCCACTAGCTGTATTTGCAGGATTTTCCTTAGACATGTAGAAAACAGCGAGAGCGAGATAACTACGTCATGTGGGCGTGTGGTTTGTTGTGTACTGTACATGGAACTGGGGAAGGTGCTGATATTTTCTTCTTATTTGTATGTCTTTTAAAATAAAAATAAGAACTGATAAATGATGTTTAAAACAAAATACATGATAAATTCAAGTGACTCTTGAATATTCGGCTTGTTATGCTTACACTAGTGCTCCCTTAGTCCAGCATTGTAGATTTCAACGTTATGACTTTAACTCTAATTTTAGAATTCCAGGTGAACTGTACTTTCCTAATAACCACACTTTATCAGCAGTGACCTCACCAATGCACTTTTACTGAGCCTACACATATGAAAATTCAGAAATGGTTAAGGTTAAAGACATAGGTGGCTTTAATGACATTGAGGGAGTGGGCGGGGCTGTGGGTTGACCACAGATAATAACTTCAATAAAAATAATTACCAGCAGTTAGACATATAATTTTGAGATAAAATGTCAAGAATAAAAAAAATAAAAAAAAAGTTTTCTTACTATATTGTGTTAGAATATCTTACTATAAGTGAGAACATGGCTCCATTTTACAGTAAATTGGGTAAAATATTTTATTTACTACAGACAAGGCCTCGACAGGAAAAATGCCAGTCAGGATTGCCTGTTTGGGACACTTTTTCCTTATTTGATCAAACTAGAATGCTTGTCTTACTACACAGCTGTTCACACTCATAATTATAGACATATATGAGGAGTTACTGATAGTAGCCCAAATTATGACATTATCCGTCCTTTTTATTTTAACTTTTATTTTGGTTGTTGTGTCTGTGTAACTGTAGCATAGCAGCAGGAGGATGTCGGTGCCACGGACGCTGGGCGAGCTGCAACTGTACCGTGTGTTGCAGAGGGCTAACCTGCTCATGTACTATGACACCTTCATCCAGCAGGGCGGCGATGACGTTCAGCAGCTGTGTGAGGCCGGAGAAGAGGAATTCCTTGAGATCATGGCTCTGGTTGGGATGGCCACAAAGCCCCTGCATGTGCGCCGTTTACAGAAAGCACTGCGCGACTGGGCCGCTAATCCTGCCGTCTTCAACCAACCCCTGACCTCGGCCATGGGAGGAATTCCGCTTTTTAAAATCGACAGTATCATGGGCTCGAGGAAGTCCTTAAGCAATGGCCAGCCAGCATCCCCATGTGACCGGGAAGATCAGGGAGCCTGTCTGACTCCGCTCAGAGACAACGGCAGTCCGAGGAGCCCGTGTTCCCAGGCATCGCCGCTTCCTCCAGATCATCACCTTTACCGGGACAAACTGTCCCCCATGGAGCCCCACTGGCTTAGTCCGGAATTAGAAAGCAGTGTCGGAGCTGAGGAAGACCAGCCCAGTCCGCCTTTGCCTCTTTTGGTCCACTCCCGGAACATAGGTCCCTCTACGCCTCCCACGTCTTCCTCCTCGTCCTCCTCCCCTTGGCCCGGAGGACAGCTGGATGCAGACACGGTGAAGGCGGTAGGGGAAAGCGTGGAGCGCCTGTTCAGGACGGTGCCGCACACAGATCCGGCAGAGGTCAAGAGTCTCCTCAGGCTGAACAAAAAGATGGCCAAGACGGTGGGTCACATTTTCAACATGGAGCCACACAACAAGAGCAAAGAGGAGGAGATCCGCAAGTACAGCCTCATCTACGGCCGCTTCGACTCCAAGAGGAGGGAAGGCAAGCAGCTGACACACCACGAGGTACGATCCTGCGTAGGTATGATTAGCTGACTGTCTCCTCAGTCACCCTTGTAAACATGTTTGTGGACCGCAGATGTGGTTTTTGATGCATTGTTAACGATAAACTTATGTCTTATGTCTGTTTACACTTTACTTAAAGTAAAGTAGAAGCAAAGTCCAGACACCATATACGCATCGGCTCATCACAAAATACACGTGGGATGAAGAGGACACTGCGGACAGTTTTATTTTTAGTCAGACTGCTGCTGTAAAAGTGACACTGTGTTTCAGGAATCCCAGAAGAGCTGCACGAGAGCTATTAAAAAAAAAAAAAAAAAGTACAAACTTTTTTTAAAGCGAAAAATGCTTTAAAAATACTGTGATGAGTAAAAAAAATAGCAGCTTGCATGACTAAATCAGTGCAAAGTGTTAAAAACAAGGCGCTACACTGAGCTGAACACCTAACAGATTGCGTCATAAAATATATGAGCCAATCAGATCCTAATGTCCAAACAAATTTGTATTGGTAATTGGGGGCGTTTCCAACTTTCATATTTGTATGATGTTGGTTTTCTTAGTGCATGCATATCTATAAATATTCTATTCTGCTATTGAATGCTTCTGTCTGTATAGTAAGATTATACAATTTAGAGATGTTTTTAATGAATTTTCTTTTTTTACTAAAATAATTAAAAAAAAAATCTAATTATATTAAATCATAATAAAGGAACACACTTTGTCCCCTTCAACTTAGATGATCATCAACGAAGCGGCGGCGCAGTTCTGCATACGCGACAACGCACTCCTGCTCAGACGGGTGGAGCTGTTCTCTCTGGCGCGCCAGGTGGCGAGGGAATGTGCCTACACCTCCACGCTCAAACACAGCAGGTCAGGAGTTACCATCCGATCAAATCAAACGATGAAATGTAAAAAGATTAGCAAGGAAATAAAATAAATTAAACAAAAACAGTGATTAATGTTGCTTCAGGACTTCCTACCCCGGACTTGCAGACTGTTCCTGTATTTCTTTCAAGTGAAATAATGACTTATTTATATTAGTAATTATAATTCTCCTGTATTGTTTTAGGACCAACCCTGAGGACTGTACTAGCTCCTTTACGGACAACAGTGCTCCAAAAAGGATCAAACTCGAGGTTGGTGTGTACTCTTCTTATATCCTTTGGTAATTTATCATAATATTGATATCATATCATCACATCGCTCAGCCTTATGAAAGCCCTGTGACTGGCTGATAAATGTTTCCTTTGCAGGTCACAGATTCAGACAGTATTAACTCGATACGCGGATCAAAACTTGCTGACGCAGCGATTCACGGCAGCCTGAGGTCAACGGCAGACGACGACAGTCTGTCAGGAGAAAGTCTGGACAGTTTATCTCATGGTAAAAAAAGATGTAATAGTTCTGCTCATAATGAAAGAAATTACAGGAATATCTTATGTATGACTAGATCTAATGACTTAAAATTAAAACTTCGAAGCTATGCAATAATTAATAACTTTCTTGTATAAAAGCAAATGTAACAAATGATTCTCATTGAGATTGTTCTAAGATTATTACATGTATTTAGAGACACGCTACCGCTCAAAAGTTTGGGATCACTTGCAAATTTCTCAATTTTTGTTTAGTGAATTTTTTGTTTTGTTTTTTTTAGATTTTTTCCCCAATTTTCTCCCTAATTTAGTCGTGTCCAATTCCTCCCCGTCACTAGGGGGCTCCCACATTAAGCCTCCTATGACCACTCAGCCGGGAGGGCTGAAAACTATCACGTGTTTCCTCCGAACCGCGTGACGCCAGCTGACCGCATCTTCTCGAACCGCTCACTCATGCACCTTTGGGGGCGGCGTAACACACTCGGAGGAAAGCGCTAGCCGCTCCTTCCGCTTGCGTGAGCTCACAGACGCCCCTGATTGGCTGTAGAGCCGTGATTAATGTGGGAGCGCAAGTACCTCCCATCCCTCCCCTCTGAGAGAGCTCGGCCAATCAGCTCTCTCTAGACCTCCGGCTGTGAGAGGTTACAGTATCACCCGGGGTTCGAACCAGCGATCTCCGGATGATAGGGCGAGCGCTTTACCACTGCGCCAAAACAACAAAAACAGTCAGTTGTTATTTTAAGACAGCCTTTCTGAATAGTTCTTGCAAGAACAGTGTTGTCAAGTGCATTTACAAAACCCATCAAGCACGATCATCAAACTGGCTCTTATGAAGATATTTTTAGTTTAGTTTTAGTAAGCAAGACTAAAACTTACCTCTGCTGCAGAGGAGAAGTTCATTTAGAGTCTAGCCTTAGAAATCACCAGTTAACTGCACCTCAGATTAGAGCTGCGTCTCATGGCTTTACAGATACAGAACGACAACGGAGTTAGAAAGTGATCCAAAACATTTGAGTGTTGTATATACACTATATATTTACCAATCATTAGTTTAAAATTTTCATCATTTATGACCAAATAAATATGTCTAACCTTCTAATAAGAAATATTCACTACATAAAATTGGCGATATTTTTTTTACACAATTACTTTCTGAAATCTTTCATTTCATCAGAACCCTTAGAGCTGTTATTATTATAATTCCTGTCATTAAATCAAACCAGTGTTAAAGCTCTTACTACTCTTTCTTTCATGATAAAAATGATGATATAAATCAGATAACCCAGATCATCAGCACATGTTTAGTCAGTGTTTAGAACTTTTACGCCGGACTCTGACACGTCACTGTCTTATATTTCATGTTGTTGTTTTTTTTTTTGTTTTTTTTTTGTAAATATCATGTCTACCATCCGTTTGTGATGAAGAATAATTGTGTTGATGAGCTGCAGTGTGTGTGTGAGCGTCATTTTGTCTCTGTGTGTGTGTGTGTGTGTGTGTGTTGTGTGTGTCCTGATAGATGTAGGGCCTCACTCTCTCCCCTCGTCATCCCCCCGTCCCCTCGCCGACACCATCGGGCCTGTCACCTGGAGTCGCCAGCTCATGCAGCAAACGCTCATGGATGAGGGCCTGCGATTGGCTAGGATGGTGTCACGTGACCACGTGGCCAAGGTCAGCTTGGGGTCGGAGAAGAGACACACTTCAGGTGCGTGTGAAACTGTTCTCCGTGATATTACTTCTGTTTGGTTTACTTGTACTCAACCAAGTTCCTCTTCTAATGCTACAACGGTCAGATCAGTTTGTACACGTGCAGTCGAACGGACCTGAACAATGCCGTAGGTGGTGTATCTGACATACAGCTTTCATTCAAGCATACTTATTAGCATATTATACCACGCCCACATGTGTTATCAGTGCCCTCAGTTGCTGTTTGAGAGATTTTTGTGTTGGTTTTTTTCATTTACGTACACATGACAGGATGTTAAATACAACACAGACATATATTTTTATAGAATGTGATATTTTATCCCACATTTTCTTTAAAAAGTTGACTTTTAAGTGACGAGAAAGGATTGTTCAGCAGCTGTGTGTGTGTGTGTGTGTGTGTTTGTGTGAAGCAGTTCTCCAGGCTATCGTTCAGCAGAAACAGTGAGAGCTTTTGTGCTTAGATTAAAACCGTAGCCTTTGAGATGCAAACGCTTTTGTAATGCGATGTCACCATGGGTGGAGGGGGAGAGGAAGCGACAGCGAGCTACAGAGAGAGAGAGAGAGAGAGAGAGAGAGAGAGAGAGGGAGAATGCTGCATGGGCGGCTGGGGCCACAGGAAGTAGCGTGTGGGCGGTAAATTGGAGCTCCCCCCCGTCTCTCTGACGTCAAAGCTCATGAGAAATGTGTGAGCAGAGGGCGGGATGGATGGATGAGGAGAGCGCGGGGGCGAACGAGTGGGCTGGAGTGAGAAGGGCGTCGCATTGACTCATAGAAAGATGGAGTAAAAATAAAACGCGTGGGCCGGGAAAGGGTGCAGTCTCTCTTATTTCCTCCTCTTTTCCTCCCTTAAGCTTAATGAGGAAAAGATGAGCTTGGTAACATCAGTGTCTTCTTCAATTTCTTCATGTATCATATTATTTTCATGCAAAACCATTAAAATCAAATCAGGAGGACGTCATTTCACTCATGCTGTGTCTGCAAACCTCTCTCGCTCTCTCTCGCTCTCTCGCTCTCCGTGTCCTCCACACAGTCTGTTCTTACACACAATCACTGGATTGGCTTTGTTTACTTTGGGGCACTGGGAAGAGGTTTGATTGACAGATTCAAATACTGAACTAATATTCAGTATGGCTATTATTAAAAAAAAAAATACATGACTCATGCAGCAGTTTTCCAGAGGTCAAGGTGATCATGAGCAGATCAGGGATGTATTTTGCATTTGTTTAAACTCGTAAGTATTCACTTTCTGTTCTCTTCACCATGGCCAAGTGTGATCAATAACCTGTCTTTATCTATTAAAGAAATAAATGAAAAAGAAGAATTTGTTTGTGCACCTTTCATACTTTCCATAAATAGTGTATTTGAGATATTTTACCGTCTTTCTGGAGGCTTTACAGCTGCAGCGTTATTACTATAAGAGGTGATCGTAACAGGTTCACAGCTTGCTCTAATACAGCAACTCTGTTAGCTACTAACCAAGTACTGCGTTCCATTTTCGCTAAAATAGGCTTCACGTTACCTTAATCTCTTTTACTCATTCTAAATTCCTGCAATCACGATTATGATAATTAGGACAACAGAAGGCCTTAGTAAAGATAAGACTGATGAGACTGATGAGGCCAATGAACAGACTCTGGTTTACCTCGGGAAGGGGGATTAAAAAATTGTTAATCATCACAAAAAACAATTCTGCTCCTGTGCTCATTTCAAAGTTGTATCAGTTTTGTCTTGTCCATTTTAAGTTTCGGACGAAACAGAGGGAAAGAACAAGGTGTAAAAAATTTCTCCTTCTCCTCCTTGCAGAGCCAGAGGGCCGAGCATCAGACAGGCGAGGCTTAAACGCGTCTCACCAGAGCAGCAGCCCTGCCAGCACCAAAGACGACCCTTAAAGGGACACCAGCGGGAGCCAGAAGTTGCCTTGCTGCTCAACTCAGGTCTCATATGACTGGAACCCTCCGGAGATTTTCACTCCCGCTTTCCTGAAACTGTCTCATGGTGTTCGCACATCACAGTCGAGTGTTACAGTGTTCTTCTATTGTGAGTCAGTGGCTGGATGAAGATGTGTGTTGTAGATCAGGTTTGTTTCTGAAAGGTCCGAGTTCAGTATAGTCCGGTGAAATTCCTGGGTCACTGAGGGGGTGTGGCTTACTGATGTATGATAAGACACATTTAGAGCATCCATGATTACTTACGATACACTTTAGAGCTGTTGCAGTGCAATACGATAGTTGTGTTAAGCAGCACACACACACACACACACACACACACTCACACAACAATACTAAGGTAATAATGCAGTAATAAATTTGATTCCACTTAGGCACAGAGGCCTGACAGATACTAAAGCCATGCCTGCTGGAGGCAGGAAGCCCACACTTGTTTTTTATTAGTCTTACAAGGACAGGGGCCACACCTCCTCTAATCACTTCCAAACACAGAGGCCTCACCTCCTCTCATCAATCCTACAGAGGCCACACCTTCTTTCATCTCTTACTTAAATAGGGGCCATGCCTTTTTCCGTCAATCTTAAAGGAGGCCACACCTTAAGGCCACGCCTCCTGACATAAATTAACCATGCCCCTTAATTTCACTGGAATTTACATTCAGTTCAGGTGTAGTGTTTGGTGCTTTGTTTAATGGACAAAGCAGCTTTATAGAAATCTGGATGTAACCTTTTTTACTTCTCCCTAATATGCTAATAAGCACACAGGCCATGGCCCTAGGCACAGATTAAGAAAATATTGTACTACTCTGTACGCTATTAATGCATTAGGACGTTTTCTCATTTCGTCATTGTATCCGAAAACACCCATAAATCCCACACTGCACTAGGTTAGTGTCTAAATCATTACCCATAATGAACTTTGCACCAGACTGTACTGAACTCTGGACAGGAAAGAGCAGGAAGTAGATTTACATTTCTTGTAAATACCTAGCATCTTTTCGTTGCTGTTGCATCAGTAACACAGCCGTAAGTGTAGGTTCGTTTCTGTCTCTTGATTAACGGCATGTGACTTCAGTTTAAAGACACAAAGCGTGATAACGTTCTGATGCACTGATTCTGTGATGAATCTGCGTGAAGTGGTTTAAAAAAAAATCCAATTTTTAATTGTGATTTAATCAAAAACGATTTTAACACTAATATACTAAACGTATACAGAATATAAGCATACAAGCTGTAGTAAAAGTATGGGATATTAGTTTGTGTAATTTTTCACAATTTTATAAGTAGAAAGCAATCTAGATTTAAATCCCTGTTTGTCTTAAGGACCAGATCATCCAGTAGGTTGTACGTGTGATGGCATCTCATAGTAGAAATCACTGTTGTCTTACTGGCATCAGATAATTTATTTTTTAATATTCTCAATAAATGGTATTTTATTGTTTAATTGCTTGTGTTTCGAGTCCTTATTCAGGCTACACTTAATAAAACAGAAGAAGCAAAGGTCATTAGATTAGTAGCTGATACCAAGTGTGTTTATGGTTTGATTACTGTATAATTATATGATTATTATTTTTTTTTTTTAGTAGTTTATCAATATGTCTGAAAGACAAATTGACCTGCCTGTTTGGATTATTCTTATGCTTGGTTTCCTAAAAGACAACCACACCAAACTAGCTAGCAATTTGGCAACAGGCAATTGGAAATCATGACATGTGATCATATTTTGTGTACATATCATACACAAACTATGATCACATGTCATGATTTCCAATTGCCTCTGAGTATAACTACATGGCATTCATACATTAGCATAACAAGCTAGCAAAACAATAAAGTAAACAGTGCATGATAACCAGAACAAAGCTAATCGTCTGGAGGCTATAAGCCTTCCTGACAAGTAAGAACACATGAAACACACACACACAAAATACACCAAACACCTTATGTTGCAAAGTCATTGAGTTCATTTTACTCTTCACCATGTCTTTGATTTTTCACTGTCAGAACAGCTAGATACAACAGCCACTGTCATAATTAGAGGGAAAAAAATACGTTATATATTTTAACAAAGAATAAATACAATATCATTTGGATCACAGATGACAAACTGGTTAAGGATGGCATTTTCAGTATCACTGAGCTGTAGAGAGTGCGATCTCTGTTCACTGGAAGATGCAGCGCTAAATATAGCAAGCTCCCTGAGTGGCCTAGAGTGACGTCACGGCCAAGCTGGAGTTAGAAAGGACAACAGGATGATATTGTTCTTTTATATGTGCATGTTTTTTAATGAGCACATAACCACACTATATTTGTGTGTATGTGTATATATTTGGCACAAATCACCCAGGGTTGTTGATCTTAATCCTCTCTGATGTTAATCCCTCTTCTGTGTGATCATAACGGCTTATGGATTCTGTTCACGGCGGAACAACTGCTGTGCTGTGGAAATGATTTTAATCAGTTCTATATATTACACTATATTCTGCTATATTACACTTCATCCTGTTAGATTCTAAGCAGCTAATTTCATAGGTTTTATACAAGTCTGCTCCCAGCTAAGCTCACAATGTTGGGGCGAGTAAAATGCAGAGTAAAACACAGGCAAAAACAATCCTGTGCAAAAGTCTTGACGTCTTTGTCTCTCATTATTCACTCCAGTCCCTCTACCTAAGCAGCTTCAGAGGAATGTTTTTTGTTTGTTAAGCCACACAGTGACCTATAAATCGTTCAAGCATAAAAAGCATCTAATTTAAAGCGTGAACCAGTGAGAAAGAGGTGCAGATGATGGCAGGTTATTCGACTGGTAATTAGTATACTGGGGATGCTGAATGCTGAGAGGTTGAAACAGACGAGAGGGGAAATGAGATTGCTGCTGATGTTGTTACATTTACTGCGATAGCCTGTCGCAGCAAAAATCTTTGGTCTTGTTTAATTCAGCATTTATTAAGAAACGACAGAGGGCTCAAGATGTTTGCATAATACTGTATAAACAACAAAACACTCCATGTTGAGCTGCTGTGGGAACATAATCAACAACAGGTGTACAAAAGTTAGTGTTACCAGCATGTGTTTATTCCTCTTACAATGCAGCACTTTTTTCATGAATTCATAATTAAATAATAAAATTTTGTTTCAATTTATTGTTTATTGTGTGTTTACTTGATATTATAGCAGCTATAAACAATATATAACTTATGTTTATCATTGTACTGTATATTCCACTCATTTATTCTGTATAAACTATATCATACAGACTTATTTATATACACTACCGTTCAAAAGTTTTAGAACACTTGCAAATTTCTTTGTTTTTGTTTAGTGATTTATTTTCTACATT
>JAQQZT010000016.1:2469359-2479921 GCA_030068275.1 Clarias platycephalus | reverse complement strand
GGTGCCCTGTGTATTACACCCACTACCCCCCCACCCACACACTACACCCCCACCCACACACACTACCCCCCCACAGTGTGTGATATTGTAGTTTTTTCTTTTTTTGCATTTTTTTTTTTATCTGATACTTTAAAATTTTTGTTCTTTTTTTCTGTCAGTTATGTTTTTATTTAATTATTATCTATTAAGGTTACTGTTTATTTTTTATTATTATTTATTATTGAGCTATTTTAATGCAGTATCTTTTCTTTCGTTGGAACTAGACTTCTTGAGCAGAAACATTTGATTGTGTTGGGGCTTGTGCAAATATAATATCAGATAAGCCCACTCCTCAGCAAAAGGGTCGGATACGTGTACAGCCTGTACGGTAAGCTCATGGAAATGTTGGAGATGTTCGTTTAGCACAGGTTCTGCCTACAGACCAAAAGAAGAGCTGAGAGACTCTCACCCGGGGCGGGCCGATGATCGTTCCTCTCCAGCGTGTGAGCGTCATGTCGTCGTCGTCCTCTAATCCCCAACTTACAGTGCCATCGCCCACGCCCTTCTGACCCTCCTCCAGCTCCTCTAACAGCCGGAAGTTACGTGGAACTTTGATGCCTGAAAGAGACATGAACATCCCTTTAGATATAATCATAGATGCCGGAGTGGGGACGTTTATCCATACATGCAAAGTACATGCAGTTGCATTGACTCAGAGCATACACACATGCAGTGGTGTTATAAGTCAGGCACGCTGAGGAATGGATCCCTAAAAATTACACATATCAGTTGTCCACAATGCATGCATGCAAATCAGTGTTTTCCCTTAATGCATGCATAGATAGCTGTGCTATTTCCTGTAATTCACACACACACACACACACACACACACAGTTTCCAAAATGCGTACAAGAAAAGAAAAAAAAAAGTTTCAAAAACGTATGCATGAAGAAAATGCCACTTTCAGACATATCCAATGGTCAGAAAGCACGCATATTCCCTTAGAACAGGGTTATCCCTTTAGATGCAACATTTCCCACAACGCATGCACGCTGCTGTATCATTTCCTATAATGGACATAAACTATTTTCCAAAATGCAGGGATGCTCATTGATTATTTCCTGGAATAAACGTGTGCTGATGCGTTATTTTCCACAATGCATTGCATAATTCCCCAGAATTCATGCAGATGCACGCGGGCATGTTCTTGCTCCAGCTTGTTTTGCAGGTTCTGTAACATAACTGTATGTGTCATGACGCTGCAATGACTTAGTTAGTTACCTAGCTAGCAGGCTAATTAGCGTTACAGGCTGCATTACAGCATTACAACATTCATTTACTACACAAATTGCTTGAATTTTGAACGAATAAAGGATGAATTTGTATTTATCCTACAGGTGCAGGAAAATATTTAATAATAATAATAATAATAATAATAATAATAATCTAATATACATGGGCAAGTTCCTCCCCACCCGTATTCCACAAAACCTCCGCCTCCTGCGCTGTGATTGGGTATTAGCTTGAGGTAGAGAGCCGATGCGATATAAACTATGATAGTCTTGTGTTTATATAAAACGCTAAAAACGTTTTATATTGACTCGGTAACTGTATAATAATATTTAAAAAGTCAATCACGTTAAATTCTAATCTGTAAAACCTAACCCCATTGACCAATTACAGCGAAGGAGTCGTACCTCTGTCGGCCAATCACAACGCAAAAGGCGGGACATATACACCGGAATATCGGTGTGGAAAATCAGAAATGCTAACTAGCTAGCTAGCCTCACACACCCTTAATTCTGGGGGGGAAAAAAACAATTACACAAACTTAATCATGGAGTTCCTAACGAGTCACACAAGTCATCATCTATTTATTTAAAGTAAAATGTTTGAGAAAACGTATCCAGACAGCATTTCAAGGAATCGCGGGGAAGAAATTTCACTTTACCTGATCCGGCGGATGCCGCCATCTTGTCGTTCAGGAGCGGTCACGCGCACGCTGCGCATTACGTACGTTAAGCATCGGGGACGCGCACGTACTCGATAAAACCTATGTGTGCACCAGATTAGATTAAAGTAGATTAGATTCAATTTAGCAGCACGGTGCCTTAATGGGTAGCGCTGTTTGCCTTATACCTCCAGGATCCAGGTTCGATTCCGGCCTCTGTGTGCATGGAATGTGCAAGTTCTCCCCGTGCTTGCTTGGTTTCCTCCCAAAGACATTCTAATTGACTAATTCTTAAATTTGCCTGTACAGTAGTATGTGTGTGTATGTCCTGTGATGGATTGGCGCCCTGTCCAGGGTGCACCCTGCCTCGTGCCCTAAGTCTCATCGGCTAGGCTTCAGGCCCCTTGTGACACCTGTATACAAGATACATCGGTATAGATAGTGAGTGAGGAAAAGAAGAGTTCAGAGACCAGGTGAGGTCCTCAGAGATGTGGACTTCAAGGAACGTAAAGCTGGGTACACACTCAACAACAGCTCCATTGATGTTTCAAGCTCATCTGAAATCCACAGAGACCCCCTTTGTCTTCTTGATGATGAGGCTGGATGTTTCTCATGACAGAATAAAATAATTAATGATGTTTTGACCTTTTTGTGAGGCACATATTTATATTTATAGTGTAATGTATCAGGCAGATGTACAATCCACAATGCTTTCATGCAGATGCACCACTTCATTTTCTAAATGCAGTTATTCTAGAAATGTAGCTTTGTGCTGAATTAATTCCAAATATGCACATGTATAGTTTTATATAGTGTATTGTTATACATTATATTTCATTATTTCCACATATGCATGTCAGTATGTTGTAATTCATGCAGGCAGGTGTATTCAGGTAGTTTATTATGCCACAGTTATAGTTAACTACTGTCAGGCCATGTTTTAAAATACATCAAGTTCATATTATAAGAATATTATAAGATAGTGCCCATAATACATATTGAAAAATATCCCAAATGTGCATTAATGGAGGTTGCTGAAATGCTAGGTAAAATCACATGGTAAAAATTGTTTAGTAGAAATCAGAGCTGTGTTAAAAGCATTTCCATACACTCACACAATGTGATGAGATCTCACAGGATTGGGACTAACCAGCTGTGTGTCCATAAGAAAACCACTTGCTAAGCTTTATAGATCGGACTGACTCTCATGTAGTCAAGATCTCAGCTGAAAATGTTGTGATGCTGTGCAAGTATGTCGAAACAGTGAAAAAACGCAATGGCAAGTGACATATTAGAGTGCATTTCTTTTTCTGTGCATGGTGTTTGCTATTTAAAGTAAATTGCAAAACAACACATCCACACATCTGTATTGTAAAACAACCTAGGATATTTATTGCACATCCACTGGTACTGACAGCATACACTGAAACAAGAGCCATTTGCAACACATATTACAAATAATATGTAATTATTATTACACCTTGCTTACAAGTTAATTATAAAAAAGAGCTCAGGCATGGTGGGTGTGTATCTGCATAGGCTTCGAGAAACTTCAGATAAACATTCCTGCCAAAAACTGATCTCAGAACAGCACGGGAATTTATCTTATATAAATACTGAGTAAAAGATGCGTGGCTTCATTAGATTTTTGATCAATTTAAAAAACTTATTCAGAAACATTTTGAGTACACACTTGGCTAGTTGTGCAAAAAGCTTCTGCTTGACACTTTATTCTTTTTTCCACTTAACTAAAGTTGTTATCCATAACATGCAACAACACTGATCTACTGTAGTGACTGAGAAATGTGTTTAATAATAATAATAATAATAATAATAATAATAATAATAATAATTATTATTATTATAATAACAGGCCAAACACATCAGTACCTGAGATATGATGAGCAATTAATAGAATTATCTTCATGTAATATTTGTGGATAATAAGTTTCTATTTTGAAGTTATTGCTTCCTTTTTCATTAAGTAAATCTGTAGATTTATTTCTTTAGGCTGCACAGAAACAAATTTCAGGCCTGAGAAGTCAAAGTAAAATTGAAACAGCAGGAAGAATGTCGATCATAGACAAAATATTCCAGCTGAAAAAAGTCGTAAAATAATTGTTTTGGTGGGAATGAGTTAAAAGAAATGATCAGTTAGAAGTAAAGGGTAAATCATTAGAAAACATAGAAAATAATTATACATAACCAACAAAATAAGGATAAAAAAATTATTTTAAAAACAACAGAGCTAACTATGGAATACACAGCCATCGGAATTCTGTATTAAAATGTTTTCAAAACTTTTAGTGTAATGCCAGATATCAAATTTAAATTTTAAATTCAATTTCAACATTTTACAAAAGACCAAATAATAGTAAAATAAATATTTAAAATATATATTTTTTGAGGATCTTAAAAGCATTTAAACATGAATAAATGCTGAAAATGAAAACAAAATGAATGAAAGCTTTATTAAATTTTCCAAAAAAACTTTATTACAGTTATCACAAGTGAACACTGTGTTGTTACTATTATTATTATTATTTCTTTTATTATTATTATTACTACAGCATGGAAATTATTTTTCCTGCAGTGAATAAAAAGACCATCAGCAAATTTAATCTTCTTACATGTTCAAATTTGCTAAATTGTAAGTAGCAATACTTTCTACTTGTTACCTGTTTTGAGTTTAGGCTAGTTAGCGTTTCACAATGCTAACATTAGCTTGAAAAATATTAATGGCACAGTTCGTTCAAGCTCAAAAAAAAAAAAAAAAAAAAACCTTGCACATGATGAAGTTCTAGTAAGTACAGAAATAAACTGGGCTGCAGAAAATCTGCTGCTGTTTTGCAAGTGATCCGGTGTGAACTCGCTGCACAAACATTCTCATCTTGAAACGGAAAAAGATGATGTGTTTGACTCAGCTGATGGAATGAATGTACATTAAACCCATCATCATCTGAGTGTTACTCGAGGTCGTGGATGTAAATGCAACACATGCCAAAAAGAAAAAAACAGTAAACATTTCACATTGCATCACTCGATTAGTTTAGAATTACAGGAAAAAATTATAATATTTACAAAGTAGCTGTACATGGGTTATTAGTACAATGTTAAGAACATGCACAGTCCTAAAATTAGTTTTTTTTTTTTTATTAAATAACAAACCTCCCACCATTTATTTGATTTATTTTGCATATAAAAAATTCAGCTTCCTCACCACATTTAGACAAAAAGAAATCAAACATCTGATTGTAATCAAAAACATTTTAGAGTGCTCGTAAAATATCTTTTACAGATAACAAACTGCCTTTAAATCTAAATGAAATTTTTTTTTTTATGTACAAAAAACAGCAGTCAAAGGGTTTATGGCTTTACAGGGTCTAAAAAAAAACTCACTTGAGGACATTCAGTAGTTTACCTCAGTAGCAGAAAGGAGAAACATTTAGGCGTATTATGAATAAATTACAAATTTACAAAGAAGAAAAAAAGTTGAATCCAGAATAATGAAGCTAATCACAAAATCCAAACAAATTTTAGCTAGATCGTTTTTTTTCCTGACTTGATTATTTTTGGGTCAAAACGAAAACAATTTATTTGCAGAGGAAAAACATGTCCATCATCATCTCAACCTCATACAAATGTGTACAAGTTCCATCGATGGCTGGGTGATTTGATGACATAAGATCAATACTGTACAGTGATGAATTTTGTTACAGCGCACTCTAATGAGAAACTGCTGATATTAAATTTTTTATATCATTATTCCTTGATCTGATTGGAATATTGGACATCAACATTCTTATTAAAACTTTAAGGTATTGAAAATGGCAAATTTTTGTAGAGAATGTTTATTATTTTTTTAAACACAACGCTTTTTTCATGTACTATAGAATTTTTTTGTCATACTGTTCAGCCCTATTCCCCGCTTACAAGAAAAATAAAGTTGTTGTTGGTCTTTCGGCTGCTCCCGGCAAAGGGTCGCCACAGCGGAATATCCAGTCCGCACTACAACTTGGCACAGGTTTTTTACGCCGGATGCCCTTCCTGACGCAACCCTCCCATTTTTTATCCGGGCTTGGGACCGGCACTGCAACCAGTGGCTGGGGTTTGGGCACTGGCTGGGAATCGAACCCGGGCCTTCCGCATGGCAGGCGAAACACACTCCCGCGGGGCAGAAAAATAAAGCTGTGATTAAAAAAAGTATTTAAAAAAACTATAAACCTCACAACCTTACTAAAAAATTTGTTAACTGTATTAACAAAGAGTTTGAAATTCAATCATCTTGTGCAAATTTGTAACGATTTGCAAGTGTGAAACAGCCGACGTTTTATCCGACAGGAATTGAATAACTTGCCTGAAATTATTTATAATCAAGTTACACTAATGATGATACAACACATGATGTAACTGTTATGGAAGCATTACAAAATGATTAAACACACCCAAATTATAGCAGAAAATCCTTTGTGGCTAAAATCTAAACAATGAAACCGCCATTTAAGTCAATTAAAATCTTTCTGAATTTTAAAAAATGTAAGAAATTTATCAAAATAACAGATTTAACCTTCTTTACTACAAACTAAGTGCCAGGCGTGCTCTACCACTTCAGCATAAATAATAAAATGAAAATGAACACTGAAATGTTCAACAACTATAGAAGACGATCCATTTGTTTTAGTTTATTGGCTCCTGAGTGGAACACATTATTTCAAAATCTTATAATCAGCAAGTACAGAGCCAGGGTAATTTCAGTCGCCTTTTCAGAAAGGTCAAATTACTGGGATGCATCAAGCAAAGAAAACTATTAAGGAGATCTAAAATGACTGGAACTAGGTTAAGGATGCAACATTACATTATCAAACTGTAAGGATAGTGCTAAAAAACCCCAGATATCATTTAAATGCTTGGTGTAGTTGTACCGTATAGAACTGAGTAACAGGAAGAGCATTTCCTTACACACACAATGTGATAAGGACTTACAGGATTGGGACTAAACAGCTGTGTCCATAATAAAACCACTTGTTAGTGAGACTCTAAGCGAGGGTTCAGTTTGCTAGGGAGCATAAAGATTAAGCACTTTAGAGCAACGAAAACAGATCATGTGGTCTGATGGGTTCAGATTGACCCTATTCCATGGTGATGTGTGCTTCAAGGCAAGAAGGGAAGTGCATGAAGCGATGCAGCCATCATGCAAAGTGACCGCTGTACATGCCTCTGGAGGCAGGGTTATTACAGTATCTGGGGTCTCTTCAGCTGCTCAGGTCTAGTCTCAGCAACGTAATGTAGCAAGAAAATTAAGTGAGTTGATGACCTAAATGTACTGAATGACCAGGTTATCGCATCTGTGTGTGAACTGGACACCACATTGTGCACTGTAATGAAAGCGAACAGTGATTAAATGACAGTGATTAGAGTGTGTGTTGTTTTTTGACCAGGCACTGTATACACATGGTGTGATCATCTTTTGTAAATCTTACAAAATACTCAGGAACAGTAGTAGTCATGGCTTTGGAGTTTAATACACATTTTAAAAGCACTGAGTTTTTGGAACTGAGCTTATTTCATCACAGACACAGAGGAAAGTGTGTGAACGAGTTCATGACTTCAACCCAGTCGTGTTTAAACTCTTTTCAAAGGGAAAAACTTCTGAAAGTGAGCAACAGGGAGGTGCTCAGCATTTTTTTTTTTTGTCATGTGTGATGTGAAAATGAGGCGGGGGTGTTTTTTTATGGAACGATTCATAAATGTGAAAGAATAGAAAACAATCTTAATAAGCACAACCTGCTTCGTATGCTGATCTCTGCACGCCCCAGAACGATGGTATTCGATTTGGTCGATTCCGATTCACTCATGCAACAGTTCGTCATTGTCAGTTTTTAATAAACAGCTGCACTGATTCTGACAAGGATCAAATATTAACAACAGACTTTAGTGTAGATCTGTAGGGGCAAAGTTAAAGCCCATGTGTACTCCTGTTTCTATTCCTACTATTATTTAATATTTATAAAAACCTTATTTCTTAAATTTAGTTTGAATTCTTTGGCACTGTGTGGGGGTGTGGCCTTTGTACCTTTAAACATTAATAAAAGAGTTGGGGCTTCCTTATGTCTACATCACTTAAGAAAAAGAGTGTGTGGCCTCCAACTTCTAAAAAAAAAAAAAAACCCAACAAAAAAAAACTCTGAATCATATTGTAGTGAATCATCGGTTCATTCAAACATCTCTCTTATACACACACAAACACACATACATATGTATTGAATTGTAAATTGTATCATATCTTATGGCTGCACAATATTTACAGACACCATTACAGCTTCTCTCTCACACACACACACACACACACACACACACACACACACACACACACACACAATTCATTCACTTAAATTGTCGAATCCCCCCAAAGGGAATCATGATTCCCAAGTAAAATGCAGCGGCAAAATCTTATGTAAACATTTTGATTCAGATTTTCATCATTGTTAGCATTATTATATATACAGTACTGTTCGATCACATGACACAGCACTAGATCTGGAACATTTCATAGAGGAATTAGGAGAATATTCTCTGTTAATTAAAAAGGGATGATAAAAAAACATCAGTTGTATCCATTTAATTCCATATATGTTCCATGACGTTTTTAGGTTTCTTTTAAATAAAATGAATTGCACAAGAGTCACATTTGTTCTAAAAAAAATTTTGTGCATCCCATTTTCCCCAAAATTCATATCCAATTAAACTAAATAAATAAATAAGTGACTCAATAAAAAACGACATGCGAAAACCCTTTACTTTGAATTGAAAAGTAATTTTTAGAATTGAAACTAGAAAGTGGACCGGCCAGTTAATTCCTTTAGGATGACGAAAAATTGACAAATCTTATTTATTCGATTGTTGTTTTCATAAATTACAGTCTTATTCAGTTCAATTCAGTTACCTATTGCGATTCTTTTGTGTAACGATTCATTTATTGCCACACTAATCACATGACACAGCACGCTAAAATCGATTTAAAAAACTTTTAACTTCGAATTTTTAACTTGCATACTGTATGTTTGAATTCGAGTCAGTAATATGGTGCAGTTCTGCTATAATCCTATAGGTGGCGTGTTCTAAACTATTTACACATTAACAGGCAAGTTTAAGAATTGTAAGAATACATAAAAATTATTGATTGTGATATTTCTAAAACCGTGATATTTAGAGAATCGCAATACAAACTGAATTGGCACCGAGGTATCATGATAATATTGTATCATTTGGACCTTGGTGATTCCCATATCTATAAGTTAGCCAGTTAGCCATTGTTATTTAGCAATTCGTACTTTAGTTCTGTATGAGGTAACTCAATAATAAAGTGATCATGGATATAGAAATATAATTTATGCAGCACAAAACAAATAAAGGAAAACAAATGCTTTGATGCATGACAATGTAAACAATTTTTTTGCAAAGTTTGGAAATCATGAAAGTTTGTGGGCTGCATCTATTCTTGATCTTGTTGTCTCTTGTTAGATATCCAATAAACACTAATATCTAGAAATATCAACACTGCCATTTAAAAGACGCCTTATTAAAAGGGATGGGCTTCTTTACTTACTTTTCTTTACTTCTAAATGAATGAAAGTTTTGAAAGTATGGTAAATATGTCATAGCAGCCCTTTAATTAAAGAGTACCATAACAAATATACAAAACAACCAAAAAGCAACAGATAATGCACTAAATAATGTCTTTCTGCTTATCTTGAAGATGGGTGAAGGGGAAAAATGGATATGAAAAAATTAAGAAAGAATAATCTTTGGCACCTCATGGTGCGTGGCAGTACTCTGCTGGATGGAAAAACATACGACAGGATTCGTTAAAATTCTCATTTAACGAGGTCTATACAGGGGTTTGTTTGTACCATTTTGAAAAAGTTTTTTTTTTTTATCTTAACCACAAGCATGCATTATTTGTAATCGTAGCCAACGGAGTGTCGATCGCTCTGTAAGCTCTCACTTTATTCGCCACACACACAGGTGAGTACTGTATGAACGTACCAGCAGAGTCCATGCTCTCCCCGAGCTAGCTCTGGAAGCCCTAGAGGTTTTCTCCTGGTTGGTACTGAGGTTCAGTAGAAGTGAAATAGTCCTCCAGGAAACCTTGCAAATACTCGAACGTCGGCCGTTCCTCAGGTTCTTTACGCCAGCAGCTTAGCATGAGCTCGTGCATCGAGGCCGGGCATTCAGCCGGGCATGACATCCGATACCCGCGTTCCACCTGATCGAGCACCTCCCTGTTCACCATGCCTGTGCAAATATTCATTTTTAGAGATTTTGTGAAGTAACATTAGGTATGTTGGTTTATTAGTGACGTTGCTAGTGATTACACTAAAATCAATGTGATGCAATTTGATTTGCCAGCTTTATAGTAACTTAAAACACCCAGTGGCGGTTTTAGGCATGGGCGAACGGGGCAGCCGCCCAGGGCGGCGTTTTTTCATGACACGTGGGGGGCGGCACACGAACTTGGAGGAAAAAATAATAATCTGTGCTGCTAAGCGGTTTTCTATTACAGTGGTGTGAAAAACTATTTGCCCCCCTCCTGATTTCTTATTCTTTTGCATGTTTGTCACACAAAATGTTT
>JAQQZT010000016.1:2406731-2417590 GCA_030068275.1 Clarias platycephalus | reverse complement strand
AGATAGATAGATAGATAGATAGATAGATAGATAGATAGATAGATAGATAGATAGATAGATAGATAGATAGATATTCTCTTGATCCCAAAGGAAATTCCAGGAGTTGTAGTAAAACATTTCATTCAGATTGTTTAAATGTGCTGTCTGAAGGAGCAGTAGACAATAAACAGCCTGAAACAGCTACTGCTTATTATTAGTAGTAGCTGTTAGAGCCTGTTTATTGTCTACTGTTTCTCACGATTTTACTGCAAAGTGTTATTGAATCTGTGTGTGTGTGTGTGTGTGTGTCCGCGCACCAAACCTGATTCAAGATTTGGTGTGCAGTTAAATCATGAGGCTGTCTGTGAATATGATCGGAAGCATAATGCTTTGGCTTTAAGTTTTGTTTTTAATTTTGCACATTCCCAACTTTGAATACTATGTTGTTGGTCTTTCTCAGCGGAATATCCAGTCCGCACAACAACTTGGCACAGGTTTTACGCCGGATGCCCCTCCCATTTTATCCGGGCTTGGGACCGGCACTGCATCCAGTGGCTGGGGTTTGGGCACTGGCTGGGAATCGAACCCGGGCCTTGCGCATGGCAGGCGAAACACCTACCACTGAGCCACCAGTGCCCCCTGCAACGTTGAATACTATAAACATTCATTAAAAAAGACTAAAACAGACAAATAGTCCACCCAATGACAATGTCACATTAGTAGCATCAAAGACTGTAACATTTCTAGCAGAAAAGAGAGCGTTAGAGAGTTTTACAACATTTTTGAAGGTTTTTCTTGAGTGCAACATTGTGCTGAATTATATCAAATTAAAATTCTTGATGTTCCTTGTTTGCTAAACTCTGCGATGTAACATGCCTTAAATCTTAAATCATACTATTCAGGGTGGGATTCAGCCAAGGATTTAGCATCTGTTAAATCTGTTTAATCTGTTAGCATCTTTACTGTTTAGTAGTCTAGTGCAGCATCGTGTACTATTTAGTAGTTTAGTTTATTAGCTCTTAGTGTGGATTAAGCTCTGGATTTGGTAGTATCTACTGTATAGGTTGTTCTCATAGATACTAATTCAAAGCCTAAATCACAAGACACATGAACTACCTTCAAACTGCTGCAATTCACCTTTGACTCATTTCTGAACTGATTCAATGTCATTTAAGCTGATGACAACATTTCAAATCTTTGGACATGGGCGAACTCTTTTTCATGCTGAGACCTCTGACAAACTTCCCGATGAAACGCCTTGCATTTTTCTATGATATTGAGAATCCACTGAACACGTTCAGGAATGCAGGGAAGGCACCTCAGCTAGCTAATTTACCTAACTCAAAAAGGAGAAATGTTTTTAGCATTAATACTTTTTAAAACAACTTGCTTATAATAAGTAAAGCAGCTACTGTATACCAACCAGCGTTATGTTATTTTTCAGTTTCTCCACTATTAGGTCTTTGTTTCTAATTGTCTGACGATCATAAATGTAGCCCTGAATGTAAGTACTCCAGTGTAGTTAATTTAAGATGTGACTTGTATCGTAGCTAGCTTTAGCTGCTTGTGTTTCGCTTTAAAGAAATTATAGATCGGTAATTTCACTTATCAATCAGTTTCTTTCATGCAATCTGTATCCTGTATCCCAATATACAGTAACTTAATGTATAAAAGATATATTTGTAGGTCAATGAACAACAACAGATCTCGAATCAGATGGGTTAACAATTTAAAACTCTGATCGAGGCTGTGGTGTAAGAGGAATGAAAGGTTAGAGGGATGTAAATAATGTTAATAAATGCTTCATTCATGTAAGAAATATTTTATTGGACTTATTGATGCTGTATGACTGACCCTTTCTGTATTTGATTAACACTGGGCCTCAAGAGTCACCTCTCTTTCCTCTAACTGTAATTGATGTCAGATCGCGTAACTTCCGAACACTCGGCTGTGACGCAGTGCTGTAGTGTGTGTACAACGCGCCAGTCATCCATTAGCATTACAACAGTACAGTAGAAAGGCACTCATGTGGCTGTTTGTGTGTGACGTTGTCATGGCAGGCCTGCGTTTATTGAATCCAGAAGGAGTCTGCTTGTGTCACTTTCTGGAGAAACTCCTGGTTTTGACGTGACACAACATGTTTTATGGAAGTTAAACCCCGGATCTCATCGTGATGCAGCAGGGCAGAACGCTGGGTGTTTTCTGTTGGCAGTGTGTGAACAATGACTACAGAGATAAGGTCTTGTACTGTATTGGATTCATTACTACAAATCAACTTTTTCTTTTCTTTTAAGGTCATCAATAATTTCATAAAGCCGCCAAGCAAATGCTTAAAAAAAAAAAAAAAATACTTTGGCAGTTTTAAAGTCACTGTTAAACAGCTGCTTTTCATTTGGGTAAATCATAAATCATTTATTTTTTACTAAAAACCTGCATTTATTCACAGATCCAGGGATGCTGATTCACAAACAAGATCAGCATTGTGGGAAATATTTCTTTTGAAATTAATTTGTAATTATTTTTCTCATTCCGTATTATTCCTAAATAATCCACTAATTTCATTTATTAAAGTTAATTTAAATGGAATTAGTAAACAAGTAAAGGAGCTTAAAAAGGTAAACATGCATTTTGTAGGAAACGCCTCAGTGTGGAACTTGCATCTATACCCAGCGGTGAAGTTGCAAAGCTAAGTGTGTTATTAAATTCTTTTGCTTCTCTGATTTCTGTCGTTTTACCTTCTGGAGTTGATTTTTAATCTCAGCATTAAAAAAACAAAAAAAACAAAACAAAACTACATTTTAAAACATTATAGTTATAATTTGGTTCCCTGTATTTTATTTCAGCTAGCTCAAGCTATTTCTCTAGCTGTCCCTGGGTTGTGCATACATACAATTTGGATTAAAATTTATTTTATTAACGCAGCCAAGATGTAACTCACATTTAATATCCCTCATCTGTTTTTGCACTTGAAGAACAATAAGCAGCCGATTACAAACGCTCAACAATGAACATCAAAGAGTTCTCTGTGTTTTAGAAAACATTCATTAAATTTAGTTTAAAAAAAAAAAAAACTTCCTTTCTGTAAATGTGCTCTGAAATCGATCAGGCTCTCATGCTGTTCATTACAGATTTGCAGTACTGGTTTGAAGATCGTTATCTTCAGGTGCGTTGTGGAAACAGTTTCAGCTACTCGGTAAGTTCCCTTGGCTTCACTGACGCCAGATTCAGCAAATTAAATTGACAATGTTGGAAAAGATCCATCCCAGCAACGACTTTGCGTTTATCTTTATTTATTACTCTATTCCACCACGATTCTTTTCCCAAAGCATTTTCTTCATACTGGTACGACCTCTCACAAGCCCTGTGTGTAGGCTACACAACTGTAAAACATCACTAGAAATCTTTCTGAAAACATTTCGAATAATTTACAATGGTTGGCCCTGGGCAATGTTTTCTTCTTCTTTCTTTTAATGATGTGAATGCCTTGCTATGTGAAGAAGCAGCGTTTCACCCCAAGGGCAGAACATAGGCATAAAAATACCCTTAAACACATCCCAGATTAAGGACATATATCTGCCTCCAGATTTCAAACTTCTGTTGACGTATTTTGTACTTGGAGAGAAAAAAGTCACATTTTTTCCCAGACAGAGATATTTCCTGACTTTTCCTCTGAGTCCCGGGCAGAAAGCCTTACAGTCACAGGGACTCGGATGGATCTTGATTACAAAGACAAATAAAAATAGCATGCTCTTATTTTTTTATTCATGAATAAATGCCAGAAAAACATAACTTTAAAAAGTCATAAGTTTCTAATTCATGTAAAAACACCAAGAACTCGACTTTGAGATGAAAATGTCTTTTATTTATAACAGAAATGCCTGTTCATAGTTATGGCATCTACATTCTCAGACAAAAAGGGTGGATAATTAATGGTCCTTAGCTTTTTAAAAATGGTTCTACTCAAAATGCTTTATCATACAGCAGGACAAATAAAGGCTATACTCTATACATATATATATATATATATCTATATCTATATCTATATATATATATATATATATTTATTGTTTTTTTTATTTTTTATATAGTTTTGATGAAAGAAATATATAGATTTCAAAATAAGAAAAGCCCTTCATCAAAAGCAGCACATACAGTACAGATTATCCATAAATGTGTGTGTGTGTATATATATAGGTTTCATAAATGCATGCACTCCTTCGCTGTGAGGTCATGGTTTTTCAGCTTTAATGGCCATTTGTTTTTCGTTCCTGATCTGTCAGGGCACTGATCTCGCCTCCGCAATGATCTCATAATTTATTCCCCCCTTACAAAATAGGAAAAAAGGAGCACAACATCGCAGGTGTCTGTGATTGACAAAGGGAAAAAACGAGTGAGGCGTTTTCTTCCTCCGTCTCCAGCGGATGTTTAAAGTCTTGTCTAAAATCCAAGGAAACATGCCATCAGTGTGGGATCTCCAAGAAGAAGAAGAAGAAGAGAAGAAGAAAAAAATCGTCAACCCTTCCGATTATCGTATTGCGTGTATGGGTCTGGGTTTAAGCACGTGTGAGTGTGTGTGAGTGTGTGTGTGTATCTTTTAAGTGTTGTTGGCAACCAGCAGCCCACCTGCATCTCTGTGTGTATACACCCTCTATTAAAGCTAGAAAGTCTGCACTCTCCACCAAGCAGTGCAGCTCCCTTCTAAGACTTGGGTGGAAGAAAGAAATCTTTCAAGAATCTTATCATTGCTATGCAACAAAGGCTTCAGTTCCCAGAAGCTCTGTTTTGGATCGCCCACAGGAAACTGTAGTGGCATCTGCGGGTTTGATGGGTCACATCCAAACTTTATCTAATTCAATACACTTTCTTTATTCGTAAACATGTTTGCTCAGTTTTCTGGACCCACACGATATTTCTGAGTGAAGTCATGATTTGGTCACGGTGATGGCAATCAGTTACTTGACTGAGGCCTTTGTTATTGATAATGGAGTGTTCTGTGCTGGTTTCACACCTCATAGGTATCGCAACAACAATAACAACAGCAAAACTTTGGTGTCCGTTTTCCAACACAAACAGATCTAAAATCTAAAATCACATCCTGTGAATTGTCTAAATATTTTTGAAGAACGTGACACGGGAGTAAAAATAGTTTTTATCTCATCAAGTGTTAAATATGTTACATTCTGAAAAGTATCAATTAATCATGTTTAACTCCACTATCATTTTTTTTTTTAAGAATTACCAAAACAAAATGATTCTTCTTTTGTTTGTACCACTTCCTAAAAAGGTCTGCTGAAAAACCTTGGGTGGAAAGATGTTCCTCGACATACATGGTGCTGTGAGTAAGATTGCTACATTGGGAATGTTTCTCCAATCGCGGGAAGACATCTCTGGAACCGCCATCAAAAAGAACATTTCATACATCCGTGGACGTGTTTTAAGATGTTCCAAGGACATCATTTTGTTAGTTGAGTCGTTACTCACATGTTCATTCATCTTCAGTTACCATTTAAGAGCGAAGATGGATCTGGAGTCTGTCCCGGGGACACTGGGAGTGAGATGGGAAAACACCCAGGATGGAAGGGATGCAGGGCTGGGGTGTTCCTATCAGGACTAAATGATTTCAACAAAACACAATGGATATATTTCCATGAGTCTTGGGATTTAGAACATAGGGAAAAAATGGGGACATTAGAATGTTTGCTGGAAATCTGAGAAACAGGACAGGTGATGCTAAACCTGACACCTACAGCCATGCAAATTTGCACCAGAAATGTGTGATTTGTTAATGTTATTGCTCTTGAGTGGTAAACTCTTAGAAGTATTTTCTTACCAAAAATAATTCTACTGTCTTTGAAAAATAAAAGTGTAGGACCAGTTGTAGTTTTAGACTCGACCTTGGACTTAACCTTCTTCTGAGAGTATACTGCGTAGTGTTTTACTTTGGTCTTGTCTTACAGTATTTGTTGTAATATTTAAACTTTATGTACACAGGTCTTAAAATGCTTTACTACATCCCCGTATCCATGACATTAAAATAAGCAGACAAACACACTGTACATGAGATTGCCTTGAAAAATGTGACAAACTTATCGGAAGAATTGGAGGACTGGAATAAAAGGTTGTTTAAACGACCTAATGGTATGACAGGGGTACGCGTAATTGTTCAGTATTGCACCAAATCCAGATCCATTTGGGATACTGATATATGCGAACATCCTTCCATTCACAGAAACTAAATATTTTTCTGTGTCTAATGAAGAAACTCACAGAAGAGCAAATGAATCTACAGTATGGCTCCATCCATCTTCAATCTTCTTTTTCTTTCATTGTTGATATCAAGGGATACTGAAGATCCCTTGACCTCGCTAATGCCTTGGTAAAGTACAAAATAAGTCTACTGTATTAGCATCCGGGCTTTGTCTAGATATAGCGGTACAGTAAGGACAAAAATAATTGGGACCAACCGTATGGTGCACATATAGAAGCATACCTTAAAAGCTTTACAATAAAAGATCGTTATGATCCAGTTATTTGCCTTTAATGTAAAAGGTGCACTATATCCACATTTAAGATGATGACTTCTGAGTGGAAAGAAAACTAGACTAGTTTTTTAGGTTATTATTATTATTATTATTATTATTATTATTATTATTTTTTTTTTTATCTTATCACTGATAACGGCTAGAGATAATTTTTAACCCCACTGTAGTCAAGTAACTGTAGCAGTGAAGCCGTGACCTAATGACTACAAGTTTGATGATATTTCTCTTCATGGCTCTTCAAGCTCTTTTCTTCAAGCTCCTGTCCACAGGTTCACCACCTGTATAATTGAGCATTGAGAATACCCCTGTCATTTTGAGTTGTTGATCATCACCTTTTAGTATGAGCTGAATAAAGCTCTGAACACAGGTTAATACAGTACTGTTAATTTTTTTTATATTTAAGTGTTTATATGATTTTGTGATGTTCCAAACAGTTTGTTAAATGGTTCACCAAGAGTTTTTTTTTTTTTTTTTTTTTTTTTTTACTATTTATTTTAAACCCGTCAACCAACTGGCATTGTTTAAAAGAACCTGGAGAATCCAGAAGAAACATACGCAGGGAGAATTTGCAAAACTCCCACAAGTAAACGGAATAAAGATGTGAGAAAAGACAACACTGAAAAAAACCAGAAGACTGCACAATTTAGGAAAACACCAAGTATTTTTTTTGTCAAAGTGTTAGTCACAAAAATATGACTCATTTTTCCGAGTGTATCTGTGAGCTCTTTATCTAGTAATTTGCTTGATTATTTGCAACAGGATCTGAAAAGAGTCCAGAATAAAAGAGGGAAACTGCCAAAATTCTCTGTTTATTGCCAAAAGCCAACATGAACTTTGTACACCTGATCTTAAACAAAGAAAATGAAATAAAACAAGCCAACTATAGCTCAAGTTTTAGAAGTTGGGAATCCTTTATCATTTTGTTAGGGCGATTAATAATCTTATAGCCGACCTGATTGTAAAGCTGGATTGTAAAGATGCTTTAAGGGAAGAACCATGGTTAAAAGGGCTATATGAATAGAAATTCATTGAATTAAACTTTCTTAAACATTTTGATGCCCCATTGCTATGGAATATGCTCAATCTGGATGATCAGACCACATGACCTTTTTCCAAGACTTCTGATGAGACTCACTAACAGTAGTCCCAATCTTGTGTTTTCTCATCACATCGTGTGTGTGTGTGTGTGTGTGTGTGTGTGTGTGTAAATGCTCTTACTTTCTCTATTAAACATTGTTCTAATTTACCAGTTACTTCACCATTTTTTACCATGCAACTTCTCCAAGCGTTTAATTTATCTCTAGTTTATTTATTTTTATATTTAATAAATAAGACTGATGAGGTCTCACATATACTGTAGTAGTTGAAGTTTTCACAATTGAAAAGCATAAAAAAGAGAGTAAATGACGCTGAATTGGAGGACAGGATAGAGTCCGAATCTCAGGTGGCACATGGATGTTTCAACGATAAAAGTGTGATGTGTAATAATTTTCAACCATGTTGAAGGAAATGCATTCTCTCATCAAAATGTTCGAATCATCAAATCAAATTGGATTTAAAGTGTTAAAATTGCTACAAGTGTTAAAATAATGTGTGAAAAACATATTTCAATCTCAGTCATTTCAGCATTATCTCCTTAATTGTTTTCTTTGCTTGCTGCAGGCTTATGATTTGCACCACCTGAAACAAAAGGGTCTTATTATTCTGCATTCTGATTGGTCACAAGGTATTGAGTAACTACCTGACAGCAAGTGCACAGCAAATCACAGGTGTATATTAATGAGCTTGTTTAAAAACATTGTTGTTGCTATAGCAACAGCATTCAACTTTGGAGCGGCAACAAGAACTCCACTTCACCACACTAACCTGTTGTTGCTTATATTCCTACAGTATAACAGCACCACACCCATCTGATATTTTATGTGTTTTTGTTAGATTAAGAATCGCCAGGTGTTCACAAACTGAATTATTCTTTAATGTTTAAAGTTTATGCTTCATTTGATCGTGAAAAACAAGTCCAACAATGTGGGTGGACATGCACAGCTTTAATCACAGAACTGTGTGCACTTGACCAAGTCCAATGCAGCAAAGGGAACAAAGGGAAATGTAAACACATTAACAATAAGGTTCAGGGTTTGCGCACTTAAGGACAGGCCAAGATTTTGCAACGGATAATGGCATGGCAAGAGAATTAATCAGAGACAGGTGTGGATTGGGCGATACCGGAGTCTAGAAGTTCTCCAAGGAGGTGTGACGCATACACTCCAAATATCACTTGAGTAAAATTTTGGAAGCGTGCTTCAACTTTTAATTATTTATTTATTTTGGGGCGGGAAACCCCTAATATAAATTTTATGTATATCATGATTGAAATTTATTTCCTGTATTTGCTATAAGGAATTTATGCAAAAGAGGTTCTTGGTGTCCCAGGTTTACCTCGAGAACTAAAGCATTTGCAATGTTAAAATTTTCCTTTAGGGCAATAAAGCATTTCAACACAACGTTCCACCCAAAGATTCTGTTCGACACTTTTAACCTGTGTGTTGGGAGTAAATTAAATTACAGCGTGTCATCCCTGTACAAAGTAGTACTGTTGAGTGTGTCATGTGAAATACTGCTAACCGCAAGAGATAAACTGCAGGATGCCATGTCATAAAAAAAACACAGGTTAAAAAAAAAAAAAAAAAAAAGAAAAAGTCAGACGGTTGCGGTTTTACATTCCTTCAAAGGCCGCTTTCCTCAGAAATAATAGGAAGAATCAGACCTTTGTTGGGGGTCTGTGTTTCGGACGTGACTCAGCGTGTCATGTGTGCAATGTTACAACTTGTCCCGATTTCCTTTTTCCTCAATTCCTTTTTTCTGCTATACATTCCATGTCACTCCCTTATGACAAAGATACATGGCGAAAACCACGTTCACTGATTCCTTTGCTAGGAATGCGGAGTGGATGTATGACTCAGAAAGGAGAGATTTAGTGATCTGGGTGAACACAAGCACAGCTGAATGGCTCAAAGGACATTTGCTCGCATTTTTAAGTCAGGCTTGTGGAATAATTACTGCCAGCTTCTTCAACAGCTCACTGCCAATTTGTGTCCTGTGTCATACAGATTTCAAACTCCAAAATCAAAAGGCAAAAAAAAAAAAAACTGTACGAACTTTACTTTGAACATGATGTTTGGACTTACTGCAGGGTCTCACAATCTGGGCAAGAAATACAAAATTCTTTCATCACTGTGTAAATAAAAATGAAGGTCTAGTGCTACCATGGTGCAGTGTTTAACTAATTAGGACAATCATGTCCTCCATGGTTTACACACATGATCCATTAATTATTAAGCCCGTTAGAGTTAAGCTTGAAGTAAGTATTAATTATTTAAATTCTGAACATTGCTGTGAGGTGATGGCTCAAACACCCTGGCATAACCTCCTAGGGTGTCACTTATTGATTTTCTTTCAGGTAGCAAAGGGCTGCCCCACCACCAATTTCAGTTGTTTCCATTGCAGAAGCTGTAATAATCTGTTGAGCAGTGTTCAATAAGGTGGGAGACTGAAACTGGAACTGATCCGGTGGGCCGGGTATGAGCCTGGTTTGGGGGCTGTGATGAACCTTGCCACAGGGCAAAGGTGCCAACCTACAGTAGCTCCAGGAAGGGCTGGTGTGGGTGCAGGGTTTCATTCCAACCAAGCCAAATCTACTCTTGATTCCACCTGTTTTGGCTTTCAACAGAGTAGGAGGTGTGGCATTGGCTTGGTTGGAATGAAAGCTGGCACCCATCCTGGCACTTTCTGGATAAGATTTGACACTTCTGGTGCAGGGGCAAGGATGGAACTTGGCATGGGGGCTCGACTGGGACTTGCCATGGGAGCTATGAAGGAGATTGTTATAGGGGATGGGATAGAACTTAGTATGTGTGCCGAGTTGCTGCTTGGTGCACTAGGATTTGGTATGGGTGTCAGATTAGGCTTTGACTATAGGGCAGGAGAGCTCACCTTGTGGGCCTTTAGCAAGAGCTTTGACTGCAGAATTTCCAAAACTAATACTAAGTTAGTATAAAACAGGTGTATTTTAATAACATAAATTAATAAATTAATAAGAGACATTTTTTTATGTCAAGGACGGAATGTTTTATGAATAAAATGATAAATGATTTAAAGTAAATTTTAAGCATGGGATTATTTTAGGTTTAAAGGCAAGAGTTTGCATTTAGCCCTGTCATATTTCTGCTAAAAAAAAAAAAAAAATGGCATAAACTACATATATAAACGCCCCTTTTTCAGGACTGTGTATTTCAACAATAATGTTGTAAAAATCCAAATAACTTTACAGATCTTCATTGT
>JAQQZT010000016.1:2380726-2394414 GCA_030068275.1 Clarias platycephalus | reverse complement strand
TACTACAGTATTGCAAATGTGTTACCAGTACACTAAAGGTGTTTAGGATAATTTACAAATGCTAAATGCATTTTCTAAACTACAGTATAACATGTTTTTGAAACACATTACATCAGTAATTATGAGGCAGATTTTATTCATGAGTTCAACGGATTTAATTTGCACAAGGTTACAAAAAAGCACTACTATATACAGTATATACTATATTTATTTGTGTTCAACAAAACGTGTTCACAAACACACAAACTAAAATTGAAACTGTTGTGTGAACACAGACAGACTCGGCGCCGGATCTAGTCTCTGGTTGGCTGGAATACAGTAGTTGCAGACTTATAACGCTGCTGCAATTTGTGCAAGTGTAGCTTTATGACAGTGAGCGCACAGAAGAGTGAGAGAGTGCAGGAACGAGTCTAAAAGTGCACACGCACGAGAGAGTTGTGCACTAAATATAAGTACATATGAATAAGTACATTTAAATTTCTGTACATTTGTATAATGATTATTTCGAGCATATATATATATTTTAATATACCAAAAATACATTGAAAAACATATATTAACTGATAGTACAACGTTTTGTTAGTATATTTGCAATGTACTGTATTATCGAGGATTTCAATATATTTGTAATACACTAAAGTGTATTTTTTTTTTCACTCGGGATCCTTTTTTGAGTCTACCTTATTAAGTTTTTCCAATAAGAAAATAACTTATTTTGAATAAGTTTATATATTTTGCTTGTTTAGAATGGTTATGTTTTGAATTGATGTAATTAGAAACACAACAATAACAGTCTCTGAAATCATTTATTAAATTTACTAAAGGCTTACAAGTTACCAAGGTTTCTTACACGTAAAGGGCAGAATATAAAACATTTGCATAAGTTTTTAATCACATTAATAGAAAATAATTAATTAAGGCAAATTGAAAGGCACTGTGGTAGGTTTTTGACATAAAGGACCAGATGACGTGCCCATTAACATGATGGAATAATTAAAAGTGTGTGTTTGCGTGTGAGAGAGAGAAAAAGAGAGAGAAAATCATTTATCCCCTGAAAACAAAGAATAAAACAAGTATAAATAAGAAAAAACTGTTTTAAAGAGCTGATCTATAATGAAAGGAATTGCAGCATGACTGACATATAAAAGGTCAAACATACATATAAACTGTAAAAGTATTCATTTTAAGTATTCCAGTTTACAACAACAACAAAAAGAAATAAACAAAACAAATGCTGTATAAAATAATTTGGCTAGTTCCATTTGCCGAATTTTTCAAATAATAATAATAATAATAAAAAAGGTTAAGAAATTAGCCCTATTATCCTTTCATGACGGTGTTCTTTTTTCAGAGTGATGTCTAGACAGACTGCATCTTGTAACTTGATCGTATTTCTCTTTTGTTTTTTTATTTATACAATGCTACGGTTTGTTATTTGATATCATTATAGATAATCATTATAAAAAGTGATGATTTAAGTTTAACTTTTTCAGGAACACCGCTTCTCTGATGTCTACATTTAAAATATTCATTAAAATAAGATAACATAATGCTTTATACTGTACAATATATTTTATTATGTCTAATATTAAAATATTTTCAGAGCGGAAAATAGCATTCATAAAATCATCATGACAATATGATTTAGACAATATAGACATACAGTTTCCCACAATGATCTGCTTAAGCCTGCTGTAATTCTCTCTTCATATCCATACTGTTGGACATTAAATGGGGCAGTATGCATAAGATTCTATTCATGTTCACAGGTTTTATGTAGCTGTAGATCTCAGTAATTGAAAGGAAATCTGAATAATCTCAGTATTTCACTATGGAGTCAATTGCAACTACTCATAACGTTCACTTTTTTTTTTAAAGGTTCCTCTAAAACAGCTTTTACTTTTACTAAAGTGGATCAACTTCAGTGGCATAGCAGGGAAAAGCTAGAAACTTCTTTATATATATTTAGTTTCCTGAACATTTAATTTGGCTCCAATAGGGCTGCTAAGACAGAAATAAAATGGTGGAATATAAAAACCCTAAACAATAAAAACAGCATTTTTCCCCAGCTGTTAAAAAATAACTAAACATTTTGAAAATATCACAGTAGAAGCATCAGCAATAAAATAATGTGCTTTGTAAAATTCCAGTCAGACAAAGAGATGATGAAGATAAAATCAAATAATAATAATAATAATAATAATAATAATAATAATAATAATAATAATGACAGCTCCATTGTTTATGGCTTTTTTCTAATTCCATTTCATGAATATAATATTGTCAGAGTCTGAGCAGATCCTGAGGGATGAGTGGATTTAAACTGCAGCATCTTCGTCTTCATCTTCATAACATCGGTTCCTCTTGATCATATCCTCCATGCTAAGGGATTCTTCTGCTTCTTCTCCATCCCAGAAACCAACATCTTGAGACGTCCTGTTCGCGTTGTCCTCCTCAGCTTGTTGAGGTGATGTTTGCTTAAGTTCAAGGGGTTTGTTTGGTTTCTCCTCAGCACCCATCTGGTCATCTGGATCCTCCGTTTTGGTTGATTGTGACCGTTTCAGGATAGATTGTGGTATTTTGGGTTTCTCGTCTTGTTTTAGAGGAACCTCCACTTCATTGCTATGTAAAGCCTTGTATTCTGACTCTGAGGGTTTTCTTGGTTTTATGCCCTCCTCATCATTCTCCTTCTGGACAATCTGTATCTTGGAAGTGGAACGGAGCTCCAGAGATCCACGCCTCCCCAAAGAGGTCTTGGCAGGGAGGTCCTGACTGGTGGACTCCAGCCTTGGTGCCAGTGAAAAAGGTCGACTTCGCTCTTTGAGAGATGCACTGCGTCTCAGATTCCTCAACTCCACTCGCTCTGTGCTCTCCGCATTGGGTTGAACCTCATCCCCTGGTGGCCATTTTAGCTTGAAGACTTTAACTGGGCTCCTTCCTCTTTCCAGAGCAGAACTGGAACCTTCAGCACATGGTGGCCAAGTGAACTTCAATCTTTTTGTCTCCACAGAAGCTGCAGGTTTCTCTACTTCCTTAACTGGTGGTTGAGTTTTGGTTTCCAAACATGTAGTAAGATCACTGACTTTGGCTATTGGGGTTTCCTCAACTGTGGAACTTTGATCCAAGACTTTTTCTGAACAACGTGGCTTAACTTGGATGGGGTCAGGGGAAGCAGGTTTTGGCTTTTCACCCTCTTCGATCTCCTCATTGTCACCTCGGGCTGTCCATAGTTCCTTATGGGGCCTGTGTCCAAAACCCTCGTCATAGTTACCTTTGGACTTAAAGAGCTGGTTGAAATGAGGTTTGCAGTAGATGCTACCATGCAGGCAGGCAAAGTTGGCCAAGCTAAAAGAATATTTAAAGAATTTTCTTCAAATATTAGTTGTTGATATACAATAAAAGAAGTGATCTAAGAAAGCACAATCCTATGAATTATTCCAAGCATTAGAATTATTCCAATTTAACTAATACCTCAACTGACTTTCTAAGTGTCTCTGCATGTTAGCAAGCACATAAATAAGCTAATGAGCATACTCGCATAATACTCCAGTGAAATATAATTCATGCTAACACTATTAATATCATCATTCCAGTTCAGTCCAAACTTTACAGACTCACCTGAGTTTGGTGTTGCAGTGAACGCAGCGGAAACAGGCTTTGTGGAAGGTCTGCTGATTGGCCACCAGTTTCTCCAGCGGGTAAACAGTCTTTTGGCAAGCAACACAAGTCTCTCGCACACTACCACGAAACTTTTGCCCCTAAAAATAAAAAAACAACAACAATTATTATAAAGTAATAACAGGAATAAAGCAACTGAATAATTATACAAACTAATGAATAATGTCCAGCATCATGGTTTTAAATGTTTGCTAGCTAATCAAAAAATATTCTAATCAAAAATGCTCTACTCAACAATACACTAATCAACAAAAAAGGCAGTCAGATGTGTCCTGGCCAGGAAGAGAAAATAGACATTTTAATGAGTTTGCAATAACTAGTATAAAAATATCTAATATATTTAATATTAATTTATGTAGCACTAATCAGATATGAACACCAGACATCTGATTCCTATAAATGTCTGAAATTGATATAAAGTCACAGAACATAAAACTTAAATTTAAAAGTTAAAATTTGAATAAAAAAGTTATACAAGGTTACAATATTTAAATTGAGACAAATAAAATTTCACAAAAGACTATAATTACATTAAAGGTGACATTTATAAAGGATGTCTGGAATTGAAACTCTTTTAAAGATGTTTTAATGCCATTTTCATACTGTAGATGTTTCTTGAGACACTAAATGTATCCAACTATACACACAAAACATGATCATATCCAATAAAAACAAAAACTTTACAGGCTAACCATTAGAACCCAGAGCATTCATTGACATTTTGTGCATTACAATGCTTTAATACATAAAGTATATAAAGGCTAAATATACATGAGCAATTTGGAAGTTTTATATTTAAGTCATTCCAATATTCATTTTATAGCTCACTCACCCGGACAAAATTGGAGGTGTTGGTGGTTTCTGGCTCAGATGCTGATGTGCCAAAAATTCCTGTATCAGCTAAGACACCTTAAAAACAAAGAAAAGATTTCAAATCAATCTGTTTGAGTTTGAAATAAATAATTTTTGAATATTAAAAAGCAACTTGAGGTGATTCCCAAAAATGCACTTTTTTAAACCAAGAACCTTTTAACATACAAAAGAGCAATTCATATGTAAAAGGTATTTTTGCATGACTCACCATTGGGTGTAGTGTTTGTCAACTCTGAAGCTGAGTTCTGTGGGGAAAATCAAGAAATGGAAACTAAAATAAGTAAATATATAAAGTAAGACTTCAATCTTTGTGGTGCGTCCCAAAAGAAAAATTTATGCTCTTCTTTTTTGGCCTACTGGTGTTTTGAATAAAGTTCATTTATTTATTGCAGTTTATCAATAACATCCTGGATAAAATTATAAAATACTTATTATTATATGTTAATTATAATTATACTTAGTTGTTTTCTGAACATTTGTAAACTTTTTAATTGATAGTGTTTACTTTACATATTACCATAAAAGTATTCATAAAAATTCATAACCAATAAATGTCACTTTTATTTATTTTTACTGTGAATAAAATTACATAATTATTTATAAATGTAATATTTTACATCAGTAGTTACTCAGCAATGATTTATTCCATACCTCTTTCTCAGACTGTTCTCCATCACTAGGAGATGCATTCTCATTCAGATCCACTGCTGTACTTTTGATCTCGATCTCAGCCGGGGTTGACTGTAAATATAAGCAATTCATTACCTCAATATTTATTGATAATACAGTGAAACCTTGGATTGCGAGAAACCTGGTCTGTGAGTATTTTGCAAGATGTAGCAAAATTTTCTAATAAATTTTAACTTGTTAAAAGTTTGATAACTTGATAAAAGAATCAACTGAGGTCTTGAAATACAAGTAGCACACATGCACTTTGTCTGCCGGGCATCACATGATCACAACCGAGCCAGCGGTTCTTCTCTCTCTGCAAGATTGTGGGTAAACGTCTCCCATGCTATGTCTTAGTGCACTTACGTCAATCGTATAGGCAACATCTGTGCATTTGTGTACTGTTTACTATAAAACAGTTATAGTGTTTTATTTTGTGTCCAAGTGTAGTGTCTGTCCTTAAGTACTGTAACTGTAATGCAACAACGGCCTCCGTGAAGAAGAAGGTTGAAAAAGGCTGTAGCAGTGCAGGAGATTAATCTGTTTAACGACAATACAAAGTCACAATTCGGCGAAATCCTCAAAAGGAGGCAAAAGCAAGTAGCATTAGAGAGATTCCTTGTTAAGAAGTTAGAAGCCAAGGGAGCAGTGATTCCATGTGTGTGTGTGTGTGTGTGTGTGTGAAAGTCATCCTACACAGTAGCCCCCCTCCTCCTCAACTCTCTCGTGTTACTCCAGTCACAATTCTTTTCAAAGGTTACATGTAAGTTATTTGTTTCACTTTTACTTTATATTTTATATTCATTATTTTAATATGAATAGTTTTGGGTTGTGGAACGAATTCTCTGAGTTTCTATTATTTCTTATGGGGAAATTCACTTTGATAAATGAGTGCTTTGATATACAAGCATGCTTCAGGAACGAATTATGCTCGCAATTCAAGGTTTAACTGTAACTTTATTATTAAAAGTCAGAGGTGCATGACTAAATGTTCCTTCTCTGACCAACAAGTCTTTGAATGAACCTGCGTCAAACACTCTGGAGCTAGGCTGACTCCTTTAGCAATCTCTGCTGAACTCAATGTCTATCAGATTTTATTGATTATTGACAATGTTAGTGCGATGTTCCTTTCATGAATATGATTAAATATTTTTTATCTTTTAAAAACTAACTGCAGGAACAAATTCTCCTCTTTAAGAAACAGCTATTAAGTAACTTTCCCCACTATATAAGTGTTGTTTTTTTCTCTCTCACCACAAGCTGAGGCCCCCGGGAGTCTTGTTTGGACACGGCAGCCTGATACTTCGCCATTCTGTTCCTCAGAGATTTGGATCGTTCCAGAGAGATCAAACCTGTGAAAGGAAGTTTTAGAAACATGAACATATTCCACACAGTTTACACCCGTGTTTCAACACTGCACCTGATAATTCATTTGTTTATTATCAACTATTTAATTTATGAACTAAATCAAATTAAACAGTCTAACTGGACTCTTTACAGAAGAATGGTGGTGTAATATATTCAAGATTACAAAATAGCACTAGAACAGGTAGAGCACGTTCATCATTCTGTTACACATTTAAACCATTTTATACCACAGTGCAGTTAAATGTTTAAATTTGATTGGTTGGAAAGTGTGCATTATTTTTGCACAGTGAGCTCTGGCTGTAACATGAACATTAATATCAATGCACTTACTCTAATACGTTATGGTTTCTATAGTAACAGCTTATACACAGACACATGTACAGTACCATGAATGCTATACATGCAAGTGTTTTTTTTGTTGATGTTGAACACTTCAACATTTACAGATAGCAAATATCAGTCTTGGTTATGCATTACTTTTTTCTGTTTTTTCAACTCAGCTGCCCTTTTATTTGTGTGTGTCTATAAGAAAGAGGGTTAGGTTAGTTGGAACAGGAACTAACTTATCCCTTAGATGTTTCACTTTAGTTTTAACTATAACAATGTGTCATTTCTTAATAAATTAAACATCATGACTGTTGGTAAATGGCTGCTGTATAAGTGACACAACCCACTCGGGTCTGTGTGGTATAAAATAATGAACTTCAGGGAATTAGTGCCAATCTAGTTTGCACCAATTTATATGGCAATTTAGACATTACACAAGACATTAGGCAACCATACGACTAATGGCAAGAAAATCTGCAGGATTGTTCCAGTACCTCTGTCTACTGGTCGAATATCCGAGTCTTCTGAAGTGCTGTTCATGCGCCGCACCTTAACAACGGTGACAGAAAAAACATTTTCAAACCTTTTAAAATTGTCCAAAATAAGATTACATTTTAAATTCTGAAAAGTAATTAGAAAAATCAGCTCTCAAGAACCAAGATACACCTGAACAACAAGACGAATTGGAAATGAAAATAACAATTATACCATGCTAGAGTATGACTATATACTGCACTGCACTTTAGTTTACCATGTTAATGTGCTGAAATATAAATTCTATTGTTTAAATTCAGAAATAGACAGCAAACTTGCAGTTAGATCCCTGATACTCCTGAACAAAAGAGAATAAGATGTTTTTAAAGTGCTTTAAATTTAAATGACTTAACATTTTTAATCCAGAAGAACAGATGCTATTAAACAGTATACTATAATTTAATGTCACACCTGAACAACATAAAAATATCTACCACAAGCCAGATGCAAATTAAATCGTTCATCAACAGACAAAAATGAAGCAGATTTACTATTCAAATCCAGAAAAGCTCAAATAGTTTAAAAACTATTAAATTAAATGTAATTAAAACACATAATTAAATTTGATGCTGTACCTGAATAGTGATGAAAAGCCTTACACAACACTCTTAACACTTTATTCAATCGGAAGTGGAGAATAAAATGTTATACCATGAGGGTTAAAAGCATCAGCTGGATTTAATGTCTAAATACTGAAAAATGTTAAATTCAAAATCACCAGGAAACAAGCAGACTTTGGTTATCTACTCAGCACTGTTAACATCACAAAGAGTGAATGAAATTCCAGAGTCTACAGTACACAGTCATCTTTTGTCTTTACACACATTAGCATAACAATGAGAGTTTTTCACATGTGGAGTCACACCTCCTTATTAACCACCACAGCATACCCTTTGTTAGGTATTTTATTACAAAAGTGGATCAAGCTAAAGTGTACCAAACTGAAGAGAACCCTCGTGCATTTGATAAATTATTGTTTTATGTAACGTTCAACCTGATGGTCCACAGCCATATTGTTTTGTTGTATTGGTGATTGTTCTGTCTTGCAGTCTTTCCACATTTGCACACATGCACTCTTACATGCAATAGCTTCTTGTCGTATTTCATTTTAGTTCTGTGTAATATATTCCAGGTTGCCAGGTCAACATAGTTAACTGCACACTGAATTTTGTACCTGAGCTTCCAACAATGAAAATTGACTTATATTAACTTAACCATTATATTAAACTGGGCAGCATGGTGGCATAGTGGTTAGCACTGTCACCTTGCACCACTTTTTCCTTGTCACCATCCATTACCATCTGATAATTATAAGTTAGACATGTCTTCACATTTCTCTCACTCACTCGTCGTCTTTACCGCTTTATCTTGTATTCAGGGTCGCGGGGTCCGGTAGCCTATCCCTGTAGACTTAGGGCACAAAGAGGGGGAACATCCTGGACAGGGTGCCCATCGATTGCAGGGCACACACATGTAGACAGACACTCACACACTCATTCACACACTACAGGCAGTTTAGGAACACTAATTAACCTAATCTGCAGGTCTTTGGACTGTGGGAGGAGTACCTGCAAAAAAAAACCACCAAGCACGGGGAGAACATGCAAACTTAATACGCAGGGAGATGGGAATCAAACCTGGCCAGTAATCGAACCCGGACCCTAGAGGTGCAAGCCGACAGTGCTAACCACTACACCACCTTTCGTCACATCTTTTAACCTTACTTCCATTTTTTTATTCTGTAAAGCTGTTATGTGATGTTGACTGTTGTTAAAAGTGCTATATAAATAAAAAAAATTATTTGTAGGTGAATTTAATTGTTAAGGAAGAAGTCTTGCAAACTCATTGCTAAATCATGACAACTTACTAATCAAGTCCTTTTATTTGCTGCCACCCATACTTAGGGTGTTTATTGAGATCAGCATGGCCATAACCTTTAATTTAAGAACTTTTTGAATGCTAATGTGCTTAATGGCTACCAGTTCACTTTATCTGTTGCACAAAGGCGAGGAGAAATAAAAGATAAAGTGGGAGACGTGGAGTCTGGCTTAGCAGCAGGAGCTTCAATTTCTCAGGGCTTTGAGTATGTTCAGAAGGGTGAAGTAAGTGAGTGTGTGTGTGTGTGTGTGTGTGTGTGTGTGTGTTTCTAAACATGACTATCTTTCATGATAGAAAATCCAGAACTGAAAACTTCCCCTATTGTCATCTAAAGAGCACTTTGCTGATTCAGCATATTTTTTTTCAAGGCTCAAGCACAAGCGTGTCAGTGTGATGGAGAACAAAGAAACACTGTCTCCATTGCACATGGTACTTTTAGGGGAACTTCTGAACAATGAAGGTTCCTAAACAACAAACCACACCTCAGTAACTCACTGGAATAAACTCCTAAAACGAGACAGACCAAAAGAATGCCAATAAACAACAGAAATTCTAACAAGAAATGTGCTTCACTCTCGTTTTATACATAAGAAATAAACCCTTATGGTGATTTTTAAAAATGGTTTAAAAAACTTTTAAAATGTGCTGACACTGCAGACGTCTTCCATAAATGTTAAATAATTAACTTATAACAACAGGAAACCAAACTGTACCATATCAACAGTTAAACATTGTACACAACCCTGTGAATAAACTGCTGCTATAGAAGCCATAGTGTATCATAGTGTAAGATTTGCACACTTCCTCAACACCTTCTGACCAATCAGAATCCAGCATTCCGCAGGAGCGTAGTATAAAAAGTCAGGTTAAATCAATTTGACTCACTCTAGCATGTCTATGGTTTATTTTTATCTTAATACAAACTGCAGCGAGACAGAACGCTGCGTGACAGTGGAATGTGAGTGAATTTCTGACCCCTGGAACAATTAGAAAAACACATTGCATTCATTAACTAAGTCCAGAGGGAAAATTTATAAATGCAACAGCAACAGTGATATTGAAATGGAAGTGTGTGTGTGTTTTACTTTTTAAAACATTTAATTTATCTTAACTCATGCGTGCTTACAAAATATTTTGTTGATTAACTAAATCACATTCTTCACTGCAAATCTATGATTTGTCAGGTCTGGGGAAAAAAATCATCTGTATAATCCAAAAAGAAGCAAAAAACATAACCAAATATTTCAAATATTCAGCAACATCCCAAAGTAATCTCAGTCTCTAGGTTCCTAGCCGAGAAACTTGTGCAGGGCTTGTGTATGGTTCATATTTACAAAATAATAATAATTTTTAAAAAAAATCCCCACAAGCTCATTTTCTGCATCAGACTTCTGAATTTTTTTTTTTTTTTTTTTTTTTACAAAACTATGCAAAAATGTTTGAGAAATGTTTACATCTACAGCAGAAAAACTAATGATTTAGCAGCTAAGAGGGAGGAAACCTCCCAAGCAACAAATGTAAACCATACTTGGATCTCTTCAGGGGCTATTAAGTGTAAATTCATGAACTAATTTACATTTGCGAGCCGTCATATAAAAAAATGTAAGCTTGAGTTCTAACGTTAAGAAATTACAATTACGGCAAAAAAAAATTTGATAAATACCTTGTGTTCTTTCTCCGTCAAAAGAATTGAGAAAGTTTTAATCCTACCCATTCATCTTAATTTTTAATAAATTTAATGGCATAAGGCATTTTAATGAATACGATCCAAGCTGGTTGCTCCAGGTGTGATAAAAAACCCATGCGGTTGGAGAAGTTATTTATAGAAGTAGCAATGAAATCCTACTGTCAAAACGAGGCTCTGGGTTCCCCCTTTCCGAATCATCATTTAAAAGTTCTTAATTTTCAAGACGTTTTAGAGGCCCTCCTCATAAACTCACCACTGGCCGTCTCTCAGGAACCGGACAATATTCTCAATACACAATACACTTGGGATCAAAAGGGAGCTTATTTAACCAGGAACCTGAAAATATGCAGAACTTGCACACATTCTCAGACAAATTACACACTTTTCACACGTAAATATAATTAATCAGGTGAGCCATGTTTTATTAAGTGCTGCCAAATTTGTTGTTTAGTTACTGAGCTGTCTTGATAATTCGCATATTAAAATGTGAAAAGTGGGAATAAGGGCATTTTTATTAGTGGAAAAAACAACAATTTAGATTTTGGTCAATTCCATGGTTATGACACCACAAAGTACATAAGCGCATTATATTCACCAAAGAAAAATTAACTAGAGATTTTATCTCATAATTATGACTTACATTAAAGTTTTGTTATTGTCTTGTATTGTATTTATGTTATCTTCTGTTATGAGAATTAATTGTTGGAAATCGGGTGCTTTTTTTATTATGTCATTGCCAACATTTAAGGTTTATTTTTATTTGCATGTTTATTTTTTAAAGATGTACATATTCACCAGTTCCCCTGATCTGACCAGTATCCCCTGATATTTGACCTTAATAATTATGCTTACATTCATCATCATCATAAGCAGAGGTCTCCATGATGTTCCTCTGTGATTGTAATCTACATCTATAAATTTTAAATTATATTTTAAAAAAGAATTTCAAGCATACGAGTGAGGAGAATAACTAAACAGCAGGAAACAGATATAAATTAAATAATTAGAATTTTTTTCATTAATGTCTGATCAAAATATTGCTAGATAAGTCGCTAAGCACTTTTTAAAACTAAAATCAGTTATTTGGTTTAGCATCATGCTGCTCCTTTCCAAGGTTTTAATTGTAGAGTAAGGAGGAAGTGTTCCCAAAGATGATAACGTTTATATCATAAATATCTAAATCGGTTGTACACCATCACTAATAATAATGTTGAAATTTTTTTTTAAAATGGATAAATGAAATTTTGTGTTGGTATTTATTCACAGAAAAATATTGCAGCTGAGATTGACATTTTAGCTATGTCCCATTAGCATTGTAGCTCAAATATTGTTGTTCTATATTTCTTCATATATTTTCTATATTGTGTATTTTTGTTGTACAGTTATTTGATTTTAACTTTAATTTTTACATTTTATTTTATCCTAGTTAAATTTACCCTTTATTTTATTTTTCATATTTATTTCCTATTCCTATTCCTAGTCTTTGATTTTAAGGTCACGAGCAGTTGTCTAAGCATTTCACTGCATATCGTACTGTGTATGACTGTGTATGTGACAAATAAAATTTTAATTTGAAGTGCAAACTTCAGTCGTTAAACACATCTCAGCATTATTTTATGTTGATTGGCTATTTGAGTCATATCCTTCTAAACAAATAATGAGTAATATTTTTACTACCTTGGGTTCTCCTTTCTCAAACATCATCTTGAGGCTGTTAAGAGCGATGCTGGGTTTCTCTGAGCTGGTGGGTGAGATTACCTCTGCTTCTTTCTTCTGCTCTTTCTCCACGTTCTTCTCTTTCCCCACTACCATCTTCTGTTTCATCTCCTGCTTTATTTCCGTCACTGTCTCCAGCTTCATCTCCTGCTTCATTTCCTGCTTCACCTCCATAACTTCCTCTGAATCACCTTTCTTTTCTTCCTTGACCCTCACAGGTCTGATGCTGTGGGAGCGAGCCAGAGGTCGAGGTTCCACCAGAGGTGCCGGTGTGGACACAGACGGTGTGTTTTGCCGCTTCTCCTCCCAACGCTGCTTTAGCATACTCAAGTTCCCAGAGCGAACAGCGGACGGCAGGCTCTCCACGGGCTGAAAAGAAATTATAAAAAAAAAAAGTAAAATAAACGTGATTGTGAAGAAGACAGGAATTGAAATATATATATATATATAAATAAAGATTTTAATATGGAAAATTATATAAATATATCAAAAGATCACAAAAAAGGAAATGGTAAAAAATTTTTGTGAAATTGTGGAAAAGCAATAAAACATCAGATATTAAGGCAGAAAATGGAAAAATGGAGACACCATATTAACACAATGTATAGTAAACCATGTGAAACAAAGATGAATTAAAATATTGATGGTAAAATATGTTTAAAAGTTGACTTTTAAAAGTAAGATTAAAAGAAAAGAAAAATATGTTAAAATATTTAAATAATTATAATATATTTAATTATATTATTTATTATATTTTATTTAACCGGTTTCCTCTTTTTGCTTTAGACCAGTAACTAATTTGTTGCTTTTTATTTTCTTTTTTACTGCATTTTTTTTGTTTGTCTTTCTTTTTACCATTAAAATACATTTATTTAAAACTATAAATTGTTTAATGTCAGAGAATCAAACATACAAACAAACAAACAGGATCCATCCATTAGAACCCCCCATCCACTCC
>JAQQZT010000016.1:2307599-2328456 GCA_030068275.1 Clarias platycephalus | reverse complement strand
AATAAATACATAAAAATAATTAACACAAAATATAAAGTAAAAATAAAACAAATTAACCTGCACTTTACCATTAAAAAAAACATTTAAAAAAATCCCGACAGATAAGTGTTTCCGTTTGTGCACGCAGGCGCTGTGTGTGTGTGTAAAATGTGTGTGCACACACATTAACGGAGAGACCGTTTTTAAAACCGTTTAAAAATTAGTAAGGAAAATCGCTAGTCACACTCACGGGAGCGCTTACTAACGGAATCACTGCTTTAAAGTAAAACAACAACAACAAATTAATGTGTGTGTGTGTGTGTGTGTGTTGGTGTAAGTGAATGAGCCCGCGGACACACACACACGCTCGCGTTTACAGCCCCCCTTCTCTCAGGTTCCCAAACAAACACACACACTCTCTGCCTTACACAGACAGTTGTTGTTTTACTTTACAGCAGTGATTCTGTTAGTATGCGCTCACGCGAGTGTGATTTATTTATTTATTTATTTTTTATAAAGGTTTTAAAAACGGTCTCTCCGTTAGCGTGTGTGTATTCACCCAGCAGGGGAGACGATTACCTACAATTCCGCACCGCAAGAGAGAGAAAAACCGTTGGCTCAGTTGTGATCACGTGACGCTCGGCGTCAAAACAAGAAGCGCATGCGTTATACATGATACTCTGTGCTCGTAAACTAAGACAATGCTCGATTTTCAAGTCAAAATTTATTAAAAATCTTTGCTCATCTTGCAGAACACTCGTAATCCGCGTTACTAGTAATCCGAGGTTCCACTGTATTTAAATACTTGCAAAGCTATAAATTTAATTCTTCAGTGTCTGTAAAACCGAATTGATGGTCTACTCATATGTATTAGAGTGACTACAATTATAAGGCATCAAAACATTTCTAAAACGGTTTCTAAGTAGAAATGTCCTTGGCAGACACGCGTATCTATAAGCAGATCACATGGGGTCATCCTCAGCAGCAGTATGTGTCTCCATGTGGTGACCAACCAGAAGTTGTGGATCGGGATGAGAATAGGTCAGGACCAGTGGTAACTCCAGGGGCACCATGTGTAGCTCAACAGAGAAAAAGACAGAAAGCTGGGGGAAAAGATGATTCATGTATAATAATCTTTATTTCTGTCTCCCAGTCTGTTGTGGTGGATGAGAACGGGAACTGTCCTCTTTCCAAAGTGCAGAAGAACTTCATCTGCGATCACTGCTATGGCGCCTTCAGAAGCGGCTATCACCTGAAACGACACATCCTCATTCACACCGGTATGACTTGCATTTGTTTCAGTCCAAAACATTAGCATTCTCTGCCTAGTGTTAACATCATTGTTAAAAGGGCTCCTTAGTTTTTTTATGTGTATTTTTATTACTAAAGGTTTTAGGTTAAGAAGTACATAGAATTCTAGAAAACTATTCAGCTTCCAGCTTCTTTTTTTTTTTTTTTTTTTTTGTTTCCTCTCACACAGGGGAGAAGCCATTTGCTTGTGCCATATGTGACATGAGGTTTATTCAGCGTTACCACTTGGAAAGACACAGCCTCACTCATACTGGTATGAGAATCACTCCTTACATTGTTCCTCCCTATAAAATCAGAGCAGATTTTAAGCTACAGTCATGACACATAGAAAACGTGCAACAATCCACCTAATTAATCTTAACAGGAACTGACATAAAATGCTTTCTACTGCATTATATCTGACCTTTTAAAACACAATTAGAAAAAGGAATACAAAGTATTATCTAGTGTAGTGTATCTAGTGAAAATCAAACTAGTTTCTAATGTAGGTTAGCAGAAATATTGCATTATGCAGTTAATATATAAATATACTAATGTTTTAGAGCTCAATAGTGCAAATATTTTGTTCAAGCTTTCTTAGTTATTAACAACAATTGAGTTAAAAACATTAAGGTGTTTTTTTTTATTTTATTTTATTTTTTATTGTTTTTTTACTATTATATTTTTTCAAGAATTTTTTTTTTGTAGAAGTAGATAAAATTTGGGGGCAACAGCATAAAGTTTAGTCAATTCTACAAGGAAGTGATTGACCAACTTGGCAGAGAAATTACGTAATTTCTTAAAGATTCAAAAAAGCAAGTTCAACAATGATTTTTATCTAATAAAAATGTATGAATCATCAAATTAAACTCCACCATCAAAATACATTATATATCCAGTTCCTGCTCTATATCCAGTATTTCTTATGCATTCAGCATTATGATGAAACTATTTGTCATTCCAACAAAAGCTTAAATGTTGCTTAATAAAAAGTGGATGTAAGTGGATGAATTTAGACAATCTGTGAGAAAAATAAAATAAGGAAAGCATTTAGCTAAACTGATCTCTAGAATGAAATGAATCTCGCTCATTAAAACTCCTTATGATTCTTCTATTCTGGTATGACATGTTATCTTACCTAGCACAATAGCCAGTATTCGCACTAGCTAGTCCAATTAAATGAAATGAATCTGACCAAGACATTCTCAAGCTTTATATATTGTGCATTTAAAAAGTATATGAACTTTCCTAATTAAATTTTTTCCCTGATCACTGTTGCAAAGCATAACCACTTTTTCAGTTTCTTTAAAATTGGGAAATGTTTTTTTAATTTAAGCCTTCTATAGGGAAAATAATAAAAATAAAAAGCATGATGTCAAATTATTCACCTTTAGACTTAAGTCTTTAAAATCTGGGAAACTTGAACATTTCTGCAGCTTTGATGGTCTAGAAATAGCAAGTAACTTCCATGATTTTTTAAAGTAATGAAGTTTGGAACCAAAGCTATTTTGGAATCTTGTGCCCAATCAAACAAAGCAAATGTGGAAGAAGAGCTTTGGTCATCGAAATGACCAAAGCTTTATTACTCTGATAGTGAGCTGGAAGAACCTTCCTGGAAGGCAACCATCTCTGCAGCACCAGAGTCACCAGTCGCAACTTTATAGTCGAGTGTTTGACAGACAGAAAACAGTGATGTTAGCATGATGCTGTGTTAGATGCCTATGACTTATAGAAGGACAAACTAGGAGGTTTTTTCCAGGATTGAGACAAAACCTAATAATGCTCTCCATAAAATCAGACAGATCTCGACAGGTTCTGCATAGAACAAATCTGTGTTTGATGACTTTGTTAAAAGGGTCCACAAATCTATCAACTTCTTATATTATTCAAAAACAATTGAGGCTGTAGTCAATGTCATGGGGCCTGATAAATCTTTTTTTAATAAAACAAAAGCATGAAGTATCCTTTGTGGATTGATTAGAAAAAATAAAACAACTGGGTCTGACTATGTTCTGAATGCACCGTTACACCACGATCGATGTCTCCTAGTTGTCATGTTTCTCAGAATAATTCAGCTAGAATTTCATATTTTTTAGGGCGTATGATTTATATCTTGCTCTGTGCATTCAGGCGTGAAACCGTATGCTTGCACCATGTGTGACATGCGGTTTTTCCAACGTTATCACCTTCAGAGACACAGCCTCATACATACGGGTAATGAACCTCTTATCCTAATCCCTCGCCCTGTTTTGCTGTCGCAGCTGGCTGCATTAAAGCACTTTACATCTTGTTATTCATTTTCGTAACCATTATTTGGTTAGTAAGCTGCTCCATATATTCCTGCTTTCTTTCTGCCTACTGCAGTGCATAACTTTCTGCAGTATGCCTTTTCCATTGTCTGTTTGGTATGTCTTTCCCATGTCTGTCAGCATGGCTTCTGCTTTTTCTAAAGCAATCACTTATCTGTATTTTGTGATCCATACTAAATCTTTTCCCCCAACATGATTAAAATAATAATGCAGGAAGCAGTGGTTGTTCCTTTAAAAACCCTTTACAAATGTGTGTTTCTGGGCAGTTATTCTGTAAAAGTATCCACAATATTCTTCAGTCATCAATCATTTGTGTGGAACACATTTTAGGGCAAACAAAGGCTGACAGTAATTGTAAAAAAAAAAAAAAAAAGTTCTAATGCAGATTGGGTGCAAAACATCATTAGTTCTTCTGTGTCCTTTTGAATGGCAATCTTTTAATTAACAAATGAAAGGTCACATAACTTAAGTCGTTTTACTTTAAGAACGAGTGAATTTAGTAAGACTTCTCAATTAAAAAAACAAAAGTAAATTCTAGCTATTGCTGTTACTCCCATGGGACCAGGCAGCGCTGATGTATCACAGTAAGCCAAGGCAGTATAATGCTGTCTGCTCCGACACACCCGTGATTGGCTAATGTCAACTTTACTGAGTGGAACCTTGGATTACGAGTATAATTTGTATATCGAAGCGAATTTTCCCCATAAGAAATAATGAAAACTCATTATTGTTCAACAACCCAAAAATTTAATATATAAAAATTATTAATACAAAATATAAAGTAAAAATAAACCAAATTAACCTGCAACCTAAACTTTATCTTTTAAAAAAAGTAAAAATAAATCCAAACAGAAGTGTTTCCGTTAGTCTGGCTGTGTGTGCGTTCGTGTACATAAAGCTAAAGTAAGTTGAGAGGAGGAATGACTCCATCCCCCTCCCACCTCTCGTCTTACAGAGTAGCCCTACTGTGCGGGACGACTTTTACATACACACTAACAGAAACGCTGTTATATCTGGAAAATTAACAAGCAACATCTCTAATGACACTCGAGTGTGCGCGCACACTGCTCTAAAGTAAAGATAAAAGAAATTAATTAGGGCTGAAACGATTCCTCGAGTAACTTGAGTAATTCGATTACAAAAAATGATCGAGGCAAAATCTTCTGCCTCGAAGCTTCTTTTAATTAATTTTAAAAGCTTGCTTCATGGTTTTGCGCAATAATTTGTTGATCGCGCGCTTTTGACAAAGTTTGCTTCCGGATGCAAGCCGCCAGTAAACACCAATGAAGAAGCAGCGCTTACGTCACCCAAAAACCGGAAGGAGACGCAAACAATTAGCTGTGTATTGATTTGAGGGAGCGCTCTGTTGTGGCTACAAAATGGAACGGAGCGATAAAATTATCAGTGAGCCAAGAGATGAAGAAACCAGCAAGAGAAAACGAAAGTTTTCAGTAAAGGCTTATATGTTATGCCTGAGCTGTAGATTTTGAAACTTTTAGTTCTGAAAGTTTAGTTGCACACTTTAGTGTTTTTGTATAATTATTTATTTCAATGTGTGCCTTAGTTTTTTGATACTTAGTCATTTGAAATATCTTTTCTTTTTTTTTCTTTTTTTTGCATCTGTTAAAAGGCTTTAAAATAAGAATGTATGGCACTGTAATGCACTTAATTAATCTCAGTCAACTTTAATACCCCTATCTCACCTTCGTGGTTTTGCGTGGTGGCCGGAAGTACGCTTCACGATGATCCACCGCGAGTTTTGGCACTGCGATCATGTTTTGACCTTTCCGTGCGAAAAATAAAAATTTTAACGTGGTCAAAAATGTTTAAAGAATCCTCCCGGAAGCTTGCAGAACTTCGCAGAACGTCGGCGGGCAATCGCGGCGGCTCACGGCGCCTAACATTGCATCTCGCCGCAAGTCAAACCGCATAGGTGTGAGAGGGGTATAAGCTATTCCTTGTATTGTGAATAATGACTGTTTATTTTGGATAAAATGCTGCATGCATTTAAAAAATAAAAGTTGATTTTTCTAAAAACAAAACCAATTAATCTTTGTTTCTCTTAAATATTTTACATTTGTGTAATTAAAAGTAAATTTTATCCGATTAATCGAGTACATTTTTGGTAGAATACTCGATTACTAAAATATTCGATAGCTACAGCCCTAAAATTAATGCACTTTACCTTTGAAAAGAATCGCGACAGAGGAGTGTTTCCGTTACTGTCTATGCGCGTGTGAGAGGAGGAGGGGAGCGGCACACTGTCTAATGACACGCGTACGAGCACATTCTAACGGAATCAGGAGAGAGAGAGAAAATTGATCTTTAGCCTCTCTTACAAGACTTTTGCTTTATAATAAACACATGCGCGTGAAAGGACGACTTTCTCACACACACATACAAACAAAATAAAAGATGCTTTACGTGCACACGCATGGTCACAGTGCTAGTAGTATACTGTTTACTAGAACACGAAGACCGAGCAGGGAGAAGCAGGGGAGACGATTACTCACAATTCTGCATCACGAGAGAGAGATGAACCATTGGCTCAGTTGTTATTGCTCAATGCTCGGCGTCAGAACAAGAAGCGCATGCGTGCCACATGATACTCGGAAGATACTTGGTACTCGTAAATCAAGGCACGCTCGTCAAAAAAAATTTCAATTTATAAAAAATACAAAAATTCTCGTCTTTCGGAACGCTCGCAAACTGGGTTACGAGATTGCGAATCTGAGGTTCCATAATAAAGTGGCCAGAATGTGTCCAGTGTTGCACTCATGGAATTTTGGCCATAGATGGCTATAGCATTATTGTGATTCGAATTTGCAATCTCCGGGAAATAAGATGAACGCTTTTCTAAAGCCCTGGTTTAAATCAGCAATGATCTGTAAGCTTATGTGGTGTTATCTTAAGAATGAGGAAATTGGCCCTTTTGTTATAAAAGCTAAATATAGATCAGTGAGGCATGGTTTAGTTCTCAGGATTATTGCTTAGTCTTCTAAATGGCTTCCTGATGCATTTAGGGACCTACTTGATGGATCAGGCTTTAACGAGAGCCTCTTAACACATCAAGTACATGTGCAAAATGCTGAAATATTTGTATTAAACTGTACACAGAATTATATTAATTTATTTAGTTGGCTTATTTGGTAATTGGTTACTTCTAATTTATTCTCTTAAATGGTTGAACATACTTGACATACACTACCTGGACAAAAGAAAAATTACAAACTCTAATACAGTGGAACCTTGGATTGCAAGTAACTTGGTCTGCGAGGTTTTGTAAGACAAGCAAAATTTTTAACGAGTGAGTTCTCGACATACGAGTAGTATGCATGTGCTTATGCATGCATCACCTGCCGGGTGTCATGTGACCACGACTGAGCCAATGGTTCTTCGCTCTCTCTCTCGCGCGTGCTGCAGGATTGTGGATGATCGTGTCCCACACTCAGTCTCAGTGCGTGTCCCTCACTTGTATAGTCAACATCTGTGCACGCGTGTACTGTTTATTCTAACATTGTGACCGTGTGTGTGTGTGCATAAAACAAAAGCAAGTGTCATCGGAGAGATTCCTTGTTAAAGAAGTTTTCTGACAGAGCAGTGTTTCCGTTAGTGTGTTTTTGGGTGCGTGTGTGCGAAAGTCTTCCTACACAGTAGCCCCCTCCCTCCTCTTCTCCTCTCTCGTCTTACTTCAGCTTTGCACACCCACAGAAACACTGATATCGGGATTCTTTTTGAAGGTGAAGTGCAGGTTATTTTATTTCATTTTTTTACTTTACATTTTGTAGGAATTGTTTTTATATGATTTTTGGGGTTGGGGTGTGGAATGAATAATCTGAGTTTCCATAATTTCTTATGGGGAAATTTGCTTTGATATACGAGTACTTTGGTATACATACACGCTTCCCAAACGACTTATGCTAACAATCCAAGGTTTAACTGCATTTTATTAGAGTACTTTTTAGTTTTTATTAGCGCGCACAATGTGGTGTCCAGTTCATATGTGAAAATGATTCCTCATGCTCCCAGAATCACTCTTTTCACTGTCCGAGTCCTGGAATATGGCTGTGCCGTAAGGAAAGAAAAACCCCTTAGATGTGATAACCTGGTCACTCAGTACATTCGGGCGTCAGCTGACTTAATTTTTTTGCCACTTAACATTGCAGTGACTAGACCTGAGCAACTGATTCAACCCCAGATCATAACACTGCCTCCAGAGGCTTGTACAGTGGCCACTATGTATAATGGGTGCATCGGTTCATGTGCTTCTCTTCTTACCCTGATGTGCCCATCGATCTGGAATACGCTCAATCTCGTCTCCTCAGACCACATGAACTTTTTTCATTGCTCCAAAGTCCAATCTTTATGCTCCCTAGCAAACTGAAGCCTTTGTTTCTTTTACTTTCATTATAAAACTCTGTAGCTCTGATTTCTGCTGTCAATTTTTACAATGCAGCTTCATGAAGTGCTGTGATCTCCTTTCATTGTTTGTTTGACCTCATTTATTTATTATTGTTCGACATTTCTTAATTCCAGACTATTTAGTAGTTTGTTTGATGCAGTCCATTAATGTGAAAATCCTTTTTTTTTTTAAATTTATTTTGGCCTGGTAGTGTAGCTTTAAAATAAGAGGCTCATTTCATCTGTCAAGTTCTAAAGAATTATTACAAATTATGACGCATCATTGGTTCTCAAGTCCGGTTGTGGGGTCCGGTCATTTTGAATCACTGACTTTAAGAACTGTCTGAATTAGCTTTGTAAGGATAAAAAAAAGGTATAGGTAAACATAATCTCAGTTTATTCTGTAGGTGTCACATTTTTATGATCCAAAGCTTATGGTAATGTAGAAAGTCAACTGTAGTGATACAGGGGATTAAATTGTATTGTGTATTAAAGGACCAGTTAGGGCTTGGATTTGAAAAAGAATAAAGTGATAAGGTAACAAATATAGCTTGGGTACAGTAAAGGGTCTTGGTATGGTAGTGTGTGAAATGGGACTGAGCTATGGTACAGGGTCAGGCGGGATTTAGGGATGGTTAAGGCATGGGTATAATCTGGGTTTGCTAAAGGATCAAGCGGTCTTTGAGTACAGTATAGGGCCAAGGTGGGACTGCTCTGTGGTAAATGGTCAGGGTGTGACAGAGCCATGCTTTGGCAGGTTTAGATAAGTTCGGGCACAGAGAGCCGCAGTCCTGCAGAGTTCAGCTTTTATGAACTCTGCTTAAACCTGCTCTTTAGGGTTATCTGGATAGGGACCATGCATTTAATAATGGCTAAGGTTAAGGAGAATTTTCAAATTAGACTTTTTGACCAGCATTATGCCCAATAATTGTTCTCACACAAATGTTGCAAATATTGTGGATACCTCATGTCTGCTCGCTCATGTGTACAGCACTGTGAAAAAAGCATGACATTTGACCTTGATGGCTGTAAAACTGACATGGAACCCTGTACAAATTGAATATGTGTTGGATAAAATGGGATTAAATGTCTTTTGAACCTTGACTAGGAGCTAATCATTTGCTCTGTGCATTTAGGGGTGAAGCCCTACGCTTGCTCCATGTGTGACAGGCGTTTTTTCCAACGCTACCACCTGCAGAGACACAGCCTCACTCATACGGGTATGGGTCGTCTCTACTTTCAAATTTGCCCTAAACACCAGGCTATTATAATGTGCAATTTAGCACTGTTGCCAACTTTTTTGGTTTTAAAAGTATTTGGCTATTTTTCCACTTTGGCAGTTGCATGTGTTCAGGACTTGGTCTAAAAACTACAATACAAGAAATCCTGTGAGGTCTTCAAGATTTTCCAATTGTTGCTGAGCAGCAAAAAAAGTAAAAGTTCCCATCAAATAGATGCTTGAAAGTTAATCAGGTTTTATAGGTCAGAAGTTGACTAGCAGTGCTCATCTCCAGACTGAAATTCATGTTTATTTGTGCACCGTAAAATTATTGGTTTGACTTTCAACTTAACAGAGTTGGCAACAATGCATTTAGGTTTCAGCTTCATTTGTCACACTTTGTTTGGTGTACTGCACCTTCAGTGTTTTGGCTGCAGCAAACTCGATTATGGATGTGCTGATTTGAAGATAGGTTGTGGGAGGGTTGTTAAACACGTTCTGTACTTTACTGTAGTTTGACTGACTGCTGAATCTTGACATAATGGTACTCTGTATGTCTAGGGGTGAAGCCGTATGCTTGTTCCATGTGTGACATGAAGTTTTTTCAGCGTTACCACCTGCAGAGACACAGCCTAACCCATACGGGTATGGGTCGTCTCTACTTACAGATTTGCCCTGTTACACCTGCCTAAGCTTGTGTACAATTTAGCACTGTTGCCAACTTTTTATCATTACAAAAGCGTGACTAGAACTTTATAGATTTGAAAATACACAAGAAAATCTACAAGGTGTCTAAGATTTAAAAATTGTTACAAAGCTTTAAAAAGCTTCGACATTGAAAAAGCAGCAAAAATATACAAGGTCCCATCTAATTTGAACGCTTGGAAGTTAATCAAGTATTTATAGGTTTAAAGTTGACAAGCAGTGCTAAACCCCTGTCTGAATTACAATCTTATTTCTCCACAGTGAAAATTATTGGCTTGATCTTCAACTTAACAGAGTTGGCAACAATGCATTCAAGTCACAGCATCATTTGTCACACTTTGTTTGACACCATGAATGTTTTGGCTTTAACAAACTCGAGTTTGGATGTGATGGTGACATAAAGAAGGTCGCTGTGCAAGGTGTTAAACTTGACGAATCACTGCCAAATCTTGACATAACGGTACTCTGTATGTTTAGGGGTGAAGCCGTATGCTTGTTCCATGTGTGACATGAAGTTTTTTCAGCGTTACCACCTGCAGAGACACAGCCTAACCCATACGGGTATGTGTCTTTGCAACTTAACTGCTTTGCTGATTTTCTTAACCACTGTCTCGAGACTTTACAGCGGGACTGGTTAAGTGCATGCATTCAGTAATTGCAATTAAGAAATTGATGTTAATCTAAACCACTTTAGTGCTGAAATGAAATATTGTAGTTGCCCCAATTGGACAAATATCCCATATTTTTTATTGAATGTATTATTTTTTACATTTAAAACAGCTCCTCATGTTTGGCTAGAGAGTGGCCTTGAACTGAGGGGGAAAAAAAATCCATGCTAATACAATGATACTCTATTTAGGGGTGAAGCCATATGCTTGCTCCATGTGCCATATGAGGTTTTTTCAGCGTTGTCACCTTCAACGACACACTCTCACCCACACGGGTACGTGTCAATTTCCTGTACCAAAACATAACTTCTTAAACCTTTACCAAAACCGCATGTCTTTTTATAATATTGTCAGTTTGGGTTTCGTGAATTTACCGTTATATTTTTACTTACTCTCGTATTTAGTATTCTTGATTTTAATTTCCTCCTTGGACTTTTTGGTGTTTGCCAACATAAATACAACCCAAAGTTTGTCAAGGCACTACATTCACAATGAATGCATCACTCATTTCCCTGCTAGTAATAAGAGGCCAAGATGTGTAAAAGCTACAATTTCAAGCTTGGATAGAAGTTTAATTTTTGGTGAAGATTAAGATCGCATACTCTAATATTAGTACTCTGCGTTTAGGGGTGAAGCCATTTGCTTGCACCATGTGTGATATGAGGTTTTTTCAACGCTACCATCTCCAGAGACACAGCATCACCCATACGGGTATGTCTTGTCTCTTTATACTCCGTCAACCCCAAAGCAAGCGAGCTTTTTTAAAAATAGAATTTCTATGTTTGTAAAAACTATGATCACATAGTTGATCAAATATTCTTTAAAAAACTTTATCCATGGGATTTCTAACTAGGACTAGAAATGGGTAGTTTTTCTGCTTAATATTTATAGGTAAATTGTTTAACTGTGTTCTTTATTAAATGTAAGTATGCACAAAAACATATATATATATATAAATTCTGCAGTTTATATATTTAAAAAAATTTCTATTCTTTACTGTGTGTATAAAATCTATAGATCTATATCTAATATATACATATGCGTAAGCTGTCCTTATGGTTCTAGAGCAATGTCTCAATTCTAGTTAGTAGGGCAGCAACAAAACAAAAAAATATTAAGGTTGTTGTTTTCTTTGATCGGATTAATGAAGAGAATTATATATTGAATTTCTTTTTTTTTTGCTTTTGGTACAGAGATTTAACATAGTTTTCAAAAAGATGTCAGGTATTTTGTGTCGTAGCTTTTTAAAATTCAAAATGTAGCTTTGGAAAAAGATACAAAAAGCTAGGCTTCGTCAGGTTAAATTGTCATATGTTGCTATGTATGAAAATAAAATTCATGTTAAATTCTGCTTGTAAAAATTTTTTTTTGATAGTTTGAAACTGACCACTACGAGAATATATAAGTGAGCGTGTTTTTCGGCATAGTGAATGCACATGACTAATAACTTGCTCTGTGCATTTAGGGGTGAAGCCTTACGCTTGTTCCATGTGTGACATGCGTTTTTTCCACCGTTACCATCTGCAGAGACACAGCCTCACTCACACGGGTATGTGTCATTCTACCTTAACCTTAACCTCTTCTATAAACATAAACCATACGCATGCGACCTGAGCACTGTTGCCAACTTCTGGAATTAAAACATTAATAAAAATTCTTGTATGATTGGATGATGAATTTATAAAAGCTTAATACAGTTTCTGATTATTGTACAGATTACTCCTAGATAGTTATACGCCAAATAGATTATACATAGAAAATTGTAGCAGTTTAATACTTAAGTACTCTAGTAACAATTCACTATTAAACTTGTATCTACAGCCACGGTCAAAAGTTTGAGAATGACGACTATTAATTTTCAGAATGTCTGCTGCTTCAGTGTTTTCAGATCTTTTTGTCAGATGTTACTGAAGTATAATTCCAAGCATTTCAAAAGTGTCAAAGGTTTTTATTGACAATTACATTCAGGTTATGCAAAGAGTTAATATTTGCAGTGTTGACCCTTCTTTTTCAAGACTTCGTCCTGGCAAGCTCTGTCAAATTTTGGGGAACATCCTGACTAATGGCAGCCCATTCTTGCATAATCAATGTTAGGAGTTTATCAGGGTTTTTGTTTGTTTGTCCATCTTCCCTCCTGAGGATTGACTGCAAGTTCTCAATGGCATTAAGGTCTAGGGAATTACCTGGCCATGGACTTTTGATGTTTCGTTCTCCAAGCCACTTAGTTATCACTTTTGCCTTATGGCAAGGTGCTTCATCATCCTGGAAAAGGCATTGTTCATTGCCAAACTGTTCCTGGATGGTTGGAAGAAGTTGCTCTCAGAGGATCTTTTTGTACCATCCTTTATTCATGGCAGTGTTCTTGGGCAAAATTGTCAGTGAGCCCACTTCCTTGGCATTTCAAGAAGGGCAGCAAATAAGCCACTTCTCTCCAGTAAAAAAAAAAAAAATCAGGGACAGATTGATATTCTGCAAAAAGTAAAGGGATTCGTCTGATGAACTCCTTTCTTGATTATTTGGGGAGTACAGAAAAATGCTTGTCTGGAAGGGAGGTGAGCGCTACCGTCAGCAAAGCATCCTGAGACCATTCATGTGTCAGGTTGCTTCTCAGCCAGTGGAATTGCTCATTTGAAATTTTGCCTAAGAACACAGCCTTGAACATCAAGAATGTAATACATTGTCAATAAAAGCCTTTGACACTTACGAAATGCTTGTACTTATACTTCAGTATACCATAGTAACATCTTACAAAAAGATGCCAAATGCCTAAATGTAAATCCAAAAACACTGAAGCAGGAGACTTTGAAAATTAATATTTGTGTCATTATCAATCTTTTGGCCACAGGTGTATTTCTATTTAGCTTAATATATTTACACTTAATAGTATAACCCCCGCTCACTCACTCATCGTCTAATCCTGAATACAGGGTAAAACTTGTAAAATATAATTGTATATATAGTATGTAAAATAGTTGTAAATGTAGTGTACTACCTATGTATGTAGCTACTTGTAGTTATTCCTATATTATACATGTAATATGAAAATATTTATGTAGTTAGTTTTATAGCCAGCTTATAATTAAATATTTTTACAGTATACTTACATCTACTACACTTCTTATTGTATGCTTTATCTATCCTACTTCCATAATTATACTATTACTACATACTACAAGATTATTATATTCATTACATTTTTGTAATTATACTTAGTCTATTGATCATTATACCGGAGTGCAACACTGTATGTTACTTATTATATAATATAGTTCATACTATCTGTAACCATCTGTGCTTAATTGTATCTTAAGTAAGCAAATGTATTACTTGTATTATTTTAGAATGGTAGAAATTGTTGCCCTTTTAAGTAAATTTTTAACTATGCTATTTGTGCTATATTTAAAGTATTTATGTTGTCTTTGCTTGTAAATTTTAATTACGATTGAAGTTGGCAACACTGTTATGACACATCAGCATGCTTAAGTGAACCTAAATGAACCACACTTTTCTTGCTGTATTTTAGTTTAGTAAGTTTAAGTATTTATGTTCTTAAATGCATAATGCTGATGTTTAGTTTTAACTCACAGTATACTTTTAGCCCATTATTTAGCCCACTGTGCACCAGCTGTAGTGTTTTTCATCTTGTTAGGCAACCTTTTTTTAGATTAGAAATGGACAAAAATAGCCATAATCTTACTCACCAAATGATTGTATTTAGCCATGTGCCGATTTTTGATTGCTGTTTTTCTTTTCATATAAATATGTACAGTAATTTTCTTTACATTTATTCCAAGATTTACAGTTTTTTGTTTTTTTCCCCCCTCTATACTGTATGGAGTAAAGAATTACTTATGTGGTTGATGATAGCTTGCTCTAAAGCAACCCCGTGCCTTGTTTTTAAATGTCAAACCTATGACGTGAATATTTTTTTCATAATGTTATCAAGTAAGCTGTAATTTTACTAAGCTGGTTAAACTTGTTAGAGCATAGTGCATAACTTTTCAGTGAAACCACAATCATTGTAATTTATACAGTAATATTATTGCAGGGGTTTTGTACTTTTTCCGGCACGTGCCTAAATAGAATACTTTTGTTACGTGCTCTCCATAACCTTTATGGCCAAAATTTGTTTATAGATGGATTAGTTTGCTGATTTGTAGCTAGTAACCTTTCTACATACCTATTAAATGTTTTAAGTTAGGGTCAACTTGCCAGGTTGCTGATATGGCTAATACAAGGTTTTATTTTTTTTGTTTGTTTTTTGTTTTTTTTGTGCACTTAGGGGTGAAGCCTTATGCTTGTAACATGTGTGACATGCGTTTTTTCCAACGCTACCACCTGCAGAGACACAGCCTGACCCATACGGGTAGGTTTCGTCTCTTTATGCCACTTGTGTAAGACAGACATTTAAAAGCAGCACAACAAACTCGAGTTTGTAGCTATAGTAGATTTATATGCCCGTGCTAGTTTGCCAAATTCAGTTATAGAAAATGTTTATGTTCAACATTTCAGCACTACACACCGTAACTATGATAACTAAATATTTAACAGTTTTTTTTTGGGGGGGGGGGCGGGGTTTGGGTGTAGGGTGTTTTTGGATAATTCTGGATAATTACAATCAAATTAATGTTTTGGTCTTGAATTATACATTTTGCCAGGTACATACTTTTACTTTTAACAAAACCTTCAAAAGAAAACGTATCATTAAAACAACTTTAGAATCAAGTTTCTGTATTGTAAAAATATTTAGATTAAAAATGGGTAATTTATAATGTTAAATATTAAAATATTTAAAAGAGCAGAAATTCTCTCTCTCTATCTCTCTCTCTCTATCTCTCTCTCTCTATATATATATATGTATTTATTTTTTACAAAGTTGAGAATTGTTTTCTATAACATTAGCTACATTTAAATAGAAAAATATTGCATAATTTCAAGTTAATATATTAATTAATTAATATAATATTTATATATTTTCATTGACATCTGACAATAAGCTTTTTATTAAAACGATTAACTTTTTATTCAATATTATTTAATTTAAAAAGATAAATAATTCCCTTACTTGGTTTTAAGCAGCATTGTGATATATAGATACATCCCTTGCATTAATTAAATGATGTAATAAAAAAAACATCATTAATGTGATATATTTTTTTTATATTATAATATTTTTTTGTGCAGCGTGATGAGTTCAACTACGAGCATATAAATTCATATACAGCATATAAGTTTGTTGGCGAGTTTAGATGCTGTGTACGTAGACTGGACGAGGTAAATGTGAATGATTGGTGCTCTGTGTATTCAGGGGTGAAGCCGTACGCTTGCTCGATGTGCGACATGAGGTTTTTTCAACGTTACCACCTCCAGAGACACAGCCTCACTCATACGGGTATGTGCCTCTCATCGACACGCAAGCAAACTTAGCTTTTATGCACTTCCTGTTTTAATTTGTGATGTGAAATCTTGAATGACCGGTGGTGTGCTTTTTTTGTTGCTATGCAACATCATAACAGATTTCAGTCTTGTGGAAGGTGTCGTGAGTCACACTCTTACACACTTTCCTATCTGGAGTTTCGGATATCCTGTAACATGTTGAAAGTTGTTTTAAGGATCACTATTACAGAGCACTATTACAGGAACATGCTATTAATAGCCATCAAAAGCACATTGCTGTAAATTTTAGTGTGGAATGTGCCCAGGGCTTTAACAGACTTATGAGTAATACTGTTCTTCGTATCAGTTTGCGGTAGCTCTTGTTAGATAGTTTCATAAACTATGAAATATCAAGGCTTAAGAAATGTATCTCTTTTATCCCTCCTGCTTTTCTCTTTAATATGGACAGAAAGTCTTTTGGTCTGATAGAGGCACATTTGCTTTCTTACTGAGACTAGCTGGAGTTTAAGTTGAATGCAGCAGAAGCATCACTGACGCACTTCCAGCTTGACTTTTGATTTTGTAACGGTTGAGATTGTAGTATCAGCAAAATACCAGACAGGAAATAATACTAGTTTATATTTAATTTGTGAGCAAGTTTAGTTTGCTGTTGTGTCATACCATTAGCAGGAAATACCGGAGAGTTAAATGGGATATCAATAAACTAAACCATAACTTAACTAAACAATGTCTCTGTAATCATACTAATGGGATTTAAAAAAAAAATCTTTTTTTTTTTTAAACTATCTTTCCAGATTTTACCACTTAAATCACTGTAGAGTTTACAGTGCTAAACTAATCACCAGAGCCTGTATGAAATTAGGTATTTCTGTAAAATAGACCAAAATAAACAGAAATAAAATAGACCCCCCCCCCCCTCCAAAGTTGTGTACACTTGTTCACATTAGCCAATCTAAAGTAAAATTTTAAGGGACAATTACGTTAGTTTGTCTCATTTCTATACCAAAAAAAATTTAATTTAAAATACCGATGTATGTAAGCACTTTTTTTATTTTATTTATTTTAAATTTTTTTAACAAGCTACGGCATTTAATCGTTTAAAACATATTATTTAATCAATGCCAGTAAAATAGTCATTTGTTTTGACTAAATGTTCTGGACAGAGCTCAGAGTCTCTACCTGAGCGTGTTAGCTTGAAGATGTGTTTCAGATCAAGAACCCAAAGCTCTGTTAGATTTAGATGCTCTAAACATAATATAAATAAGCAGTTTATCCAACACAGAATATTTCGGATATAAGTATTCCAAGCAGTTATATGATTTGATGTCATTCAATTGAGGTTTTCTCTAAGTTTTCCTGCATGTAAAATTAGCATGTATAGATTTTTCTAAATTTACAGGAGTTTCTTGATTTTCTGCATGAACACTAGTGTAAACTGTTTACGTCTGAATCTTTTTGTCTGCAACTTTGTAAGTCAGGCTAGTCAGGCATCTTAGTAGGGAATGGGGGTGGACAAAGCACTGGCCAAATTAATCTGAGGATAGCCCGTGTTGGAGTTTGGGCGTATCACGAGCCTCATACACCTATATAGTATGTTTTTCGAATAAATTTGATCTTTAGCTGTGTTTTCATTTTACGGTTATTTCAGAAGAGCTAGCTCTGTGAAGGGCCGGGGTGATCAGTGTGGTGGTGTTTCCAATGCTGAGTGTGTCTGAGAACTGGTACTCTGTGCGTTTAGGGGTGAAGCCGTACGCTTGCTCCATGTGTGACATGAGATTTTTCCAGCGTTACCACTTGGAAAGACACAGCCTCACTCACACGGGTATGTGTTCTTTCCCTATCAGTAAAAACACCTGCCCTCCAGGTGGATAAAGATCAATTCTGCTCATTTCTATCATCATTGTGAAGTGCATGGTGGCTGTTGGGTGGTTGTTCGTTTTTTTTTTTTAAATTGCATACTGTGTAGTAGTGGTGTGTAGAAGAAAATAAAATAAAATTCTGAATAGAAAAGTTGTAATTAAGCACCACCTGTTTTTTTTTTTTTTTTTTTAACAAAAAGTATTTAATCAGTAATTAACACACAACTAAAAATGTTATATAAAGATTTTGATCATTTATGTGGATAGTAATATAAATAATCTTCATTTTTATTTACAGATTTATTTATATTGTATATAAATCACTAGTGACCACTCATCACGATTTTACAAATATCCAATTCAATATTGCATTTTCATGAGAATTTTAAACAAACTTCACAAATAATTAGCTTCTACCACAAGGGGACGCAATTCTGCCTGCCAACTTGTGAATAGTTTAGAGTGCCACCTGTAGAATTATAAGGGAATGGCATCTTTTTTCTTTCTTTTTTTTTTTTCTACCTCTATTGCAAAAATATATTAATTACCATTTCTTTTTTAATGTTTGGATTTTAAAATCAGTGTGCCGGTACATAAATTGCCATATGAAAGAATTTGCAATACATCACTGAGTCACTTTTATCTCCCTAATCTGTATTAAATTCTGTTATTTTTGTAGCAATATTTACACAAATATTAATAACTGGGCATTTCTGAGGGGGAAAAAAGCATAATTTTTTTTTTATTTCAATATTTTTTTATGTATTATTTTTCTATCATATTTTGATATTGACCTTTTAACAGTTCCATTTAGTATTTTATTGATTATTAAATTTAGCATTTCCTGCAGTGTAACGGTTGAAAATGATCAGACTGGACTTCTCAGTACAGTTCTAAATCTGCCACAGTGTGCCTCTTAGGACTTTTATATCAGCATTCACTACAAACTCGAGTTTGTGTCAAGTCATTCTGTGTTTTTGTTCTCTTTGTTAATAACGAAGGGACTTAAATATAATACACAAACCCTTTAGAGGACATTTTAGAGCATTATGGTTTTGTTTGTTTCAGAATTGTTTCTGTTGAACAACATTGTCGATGATGCTGAGGTTATTGAAATGTTTGTGTGTGTGTTCAGGTGAGAAGCCGTTTGCATGTGATATGTGTGACATGCGCTTCATCCAGAGATATCACCTGGAGAGACACAAACGGGTACACAGCGGAGAGAAACCCTACCAGTGTGAGCGATGCCAACAGGTAATCCAGTGTGCACAGGAATATCAGCTTGATAAAAGAAAATGGCATTACACATTACAGTACATATGTTTAATTGTATTTTTCACCTCATTGGCCTGTACACAGTCTCATTATAACCTAAAACATGTCAACCTATTTGCCATAGTGGTTTAACTTTTAACTTTTTTCTTTTCCTTATTTAAAGTGGTTTTACCACATAAAAATAACCCTTTATCACAACCTGAGCTGATCTATTAAAATTATTAAATAAATATATTTAAATTACCAGCAGCACACCTCATACATTAATCTTAAATTCACTAAACAACCCTGTACAAGCCAGCCGAATGTTTATTTGCTAAAGCAGGCATCACTAAATGGATCCTGACCGAATGACAGTTCTATCCGGACCCTGGTGTTTTTCTGATGAATGAGAATAATTAATATACCAGTAATCTTCAGAATAAATATTGATTTAAAGATTGTTGTTTGTATTCCATGGAAATACAAAGAAATACAAGGTCATCAAAGTTCAAACTGTCCATATGTTAACATATTATTTAAATATTTTAAATTGCCTTTTTTGTTGTTTTAAAAGACTTACAATGACTGCAGATATAGATCTGAATCCTAACACAAAACATGAAATTCTGACCTCAGCTCAAAGAACATTTTAGTGACCGGATCGTCTTACATTTTTATTTAATACCCCATGCAAACGTTTCCTGCTGAAATCGCAGTCCTAGCGTCGTCCTCAGTGATATGGGACCAGGAGAATGCAATGGTGGAAATTTTGACTTGGAAAATTGCTATGGTTCTTGAACACGGAGTAACTTTCTGGTTATTATTATTTTCATTATTTTCAACATGTTATCGTTCTGGAAAGCAATGCCCTGTTTGTATATGTTGCATCGCACGATCATAAAATCATCACGGTTCATAAGCTGCATAGTTTTGATCACCATTTTTACACCTATGCTGCAACACCTACCATGGTCAAGTCTCAACACGCATACAAGCACGCAGTCAGATTTACATATTTAAGTTAAAGTGCTTAGGTATCAACTTTTTTACTGATTAATGAGGTATGTTTTTGGATACTCTATAGGTTCTAAGCTATTCAGTCAGGGCCATAAAACTCATTACTGAACTGAGTGTCTTAGTCATGAGTATATATGCAATCTATACAGTGGAACCTTGGATTACAAGCATAATTCGTTCAGGAAGTGGGCACGTATTCCAAAACACTCGTAAATCGAAGCAAATTTTTTCATAAGAAATAATGAAAACTCTAATTATTCGTTCTACGGCCCAAAAAAAATTAATACATAAAAAAATAATTAATACAATATATAAAGTAAAAATAACACAAATTAACCTGCACTTTACGTTTAAAAAAAGTAAAAATAAATCCCGACAGAAGTGTTTCCGTTCATGCGCGCAGGCGCTGTGTGTGTGTAATTAACGGAAAGACTGTTTTATCGGAAAAATTTGCAAGGAACATCGCTAATGACATATTAACGGAATCACTTCTGTAAAGTAACAAAAACAAATGAACCTGCACTTTACCTTTAAAAAGAATCGTGACAGAGCAGAGTTTGTGTGTAGAGCAGAGAGAGTTGCGTCTGTATGTATGTGACAAGCTGAGAGGAGGATGGTTGGGGGGGGGGGGATGTAAAGGCAAGAGTGTGTGTGAAGGAGCACGGTGTCAAGTTACGCGCGCACACACACACACACACACACACACACACACACACACACACACACACACACACACACACAAACACACACACACAC
>JAQQZT010000016.1:2291262-2306174 GCA_030068275.1 Clarias platycephalus | reverse complement strand
CACACACACACACACACACACACACACACACACACACACACACACACACACACACACACACACACAAAAACAACAACAACAACAGGCTGTGACAGAGAGGGAGAAAATGGATCTTTGCCCTCTAATGAGACATGCTTTAGCTTTATATTCGCGCACACACACGTGTGTTATAAGAAACAATACACGAGCGCTGTCCACACACACGCTTACAAAGATTACTTAAGATAATATACAATAAACACTTGATAATTAAGTGATTAAACAGTAAGTCTTTACATGAAGAAAGTTTTTAATCTATTAATCCTAATACAACTCTACTACTAACAGAAATATGGACTTTTTTTTTTTTTTTGCCCCCCCCTCCCCGCAGAACTTCTCAAGAACAGATCGGTTGCTCAGACACCGGCGGCTATGCCAGGGAAGGGGTGTGGCAAAAGTGGAGGCTGCACCCTGCTGTGAGCCTCGCCCATTTTCTCAAGACCCACTCCCGGCCCCACCTCCAGCTCCACCCAACACCTGGAGTCGACTGGCAGTCTGACATTCCATCACACCAACCAGCACGAAAACGGGGGAAAAAGAACCACGAGCACAGTCCTGGCAGTTTGCCTGCTGCCTCACCCTGCCATGGAGGGAAGATATAAATAAATAAAAACAAGATTGATGTAACAGAAGGAGAACGATGAACGAAATGCTTCTTTACCTTATTTGTGTTATCAGTCATTTTAAAAGAGGGTGGGACCTGTTATGGATAAAAAAAAAATTCATTGTTTTAACAGTTATTAACATTATTTTTAAGAGTTTCAGACATTTTGTTGGCTCAGTGGTTAATTACGATGAATTGCATTTCGCAGAAACTACCTACAGTTTTAGCTCGTCGCAACCTGACACAGATTCGTGAAACGTGAGCTGCATTTCGTCTTCAGCTTAGTGTTTAGAAAGTGTTGCGTTTTTGTTGTTTTTTTTTTTTCTTTTTTCTTTTTTTTTCAGTTTTCAGATATCAAATTTATATTGTTTTTCCTCACCGCTTCAGCAGCTCACACTTGGCACTCGCTGTGTGCATATGTAAATAACTGCGTTAAACGAGTTTTACCGTAACACTCCTCTCCACACATATACTGTCATATAACTGTTCAGTGTGTTACCCATTAGCTAGCGATAACATCTGAATCTAAATGTTTGATGGTCAGATATTCTTTGCCAGTCAGAGTACTAACTCGGCGGCAAGGGAGTGTTTTTATGAGCAGTGCTGCACTTCTTTCCGATCATCAGATCACTGGTTTGACAATTCAGAATAAATTTCGACCTGTACACATTTCAGTGGTGCAACAAATAATAATCTTGTCATAGACAGCAGATTTTTTTGGATTTGCTTGTTGCTACTTAAAAGGAATTTTGTTAGCAATGGGATTGGCAATTCCCAGGACATCAATAATTTTTAGTCTTCAGAAATGCCAATACTTACAACCCTGATGGAATTAAGTTGGTAACGCTGTTGCCATGGTGATGACACAACACCCCTGATGTCAATTCCAGTTCTGTGTTCTCTTAGTGCTGAAGGAATGCTGATGTTAAGCTCACATCCAGATGTTCTGGGGTTGAAGCGGAGACAAGGCTCCACGTGAGGCGCCTGTCAAGACTCCTAACTCCAAATCACTTTGTTCTAATGGACACATTCTCTCCGTATGAAATCTACACATTTAAAGACTTCACATCTCTCATGTCCAAGTTTGTTTTCTTGTATTACCTTGTTTAATGGATATTTTGCTAAAAGCTTTCTTACTGTCATAACACAGTGACTTTGTAAGACTACGCATCCCATTGTACATTTCTTCACAGCCTGATCACCTTCAGCAGGAAATGAAGAGAACGAGTGCATGGGAGAGAAGGTGGTTTCCTGGAGGTTTTATGAAGCAGAAAGACTGAACTGCTTTTACTCAAGTTATTTCCAGCTCTGTATCATGCTTTAAATGCAGTTTGTACTTTTGTTTATAATTAGGTTTTGTCCTGTTTTGTGTATGTGTTGGTTAATATTAACACACAATCCTTCTGACAAGATCTGGCAACCTGGTGCCCGCTGAGTACGGGTCAGGAGCAAGGCTTGTGCCGTTAAAAAAAAAATTTCTCCCCCCAAAGAAATAATGTGGAAAGTGTTTACTGCAGTCAAAGTGACAATTTTAAGATTGCTTTGTGAAAATACTAGAGAGAGAGAGAGAGAAAAACAACGCTAAAAATCCTCCATTAGAAGAATTCTGTGTTTAAATATCGTGATGTATCGTGTCACCGATTGTCAGCACATTCCTCATAACGACTCACGCCACTTGTTTTTCTCACTGATTATATTTCATTTATGTTTCATGTTATAAAATATATAAACTGATGGACTACAACAGTTTTAGTTCTGTAGCAACATGCTGTGTATTTTTAATGTTTTTTTTTTTTTTTCTTATATAAATTTAAAACACTGGAGTGAAAAAAATTAACTTTTTGTTAATTTCTTTTTGTTTTTCTCTGGTATTAAACCTAGCGTGTAGTTGTTTAGACAAAGTCGTCTCTTGGGAACCAAACGCTTTCCTCACGCTGCCTCCGTAACCTTCATGTAGGGATTTAAAAAAAAGAAAAACTTTAGAGAAGTTTCCAGCCCGGTGTTTTAGTGAACTCTGTTTAGAAATGTTAGAAAAGAAGGAAACTGCACCAGTCATAGCTAACAGTAGTTCTGCTCTCTTGCATGTCCTGGCAGTTTTCACTGTTAAAAAAAAAAAAAAAAAAACTTTATATTGGTTTTTGTTCTAAAGACATGTATCGATGATAAGTGTAAAATAAATCCAGACCACCTCGTGATCCGACCTTGTTGTGTGCAGTGAGAAGAGGGGCTTTCATTACATCCAAATAAAATCTCTCAAAAGAAAACTGTGTATTCGTGTGTACGCACACCCAAAATATTTTATATACTGTATTTTACATACAAACACATTGCATTTCTAATAAGCTAAGAAATAACCATATTTTTACTTTGTTATTTAATAGTAAGTTCTTTAAGCTTTAATCACAGTTGTGTCTTACAAACAGATACTTTAGGTGTATTCCACCTCATGTCCCCAGGCCCCTTGGATCGGCTCCAGGCTCCCCCAGTCCCACCAGCGCCCCCCACCCCGGCCTCGTTACCCAGTACAGGATAAGCACTATAGAGGATTAGTGAATTCTTTTCAGAACCCGTGTACATTTTTCCATGCTCGTGTTAGTTTGAACTGTGTTTAAAACAGTGTAAACAAAAACTGAAGCTAAAAGTTACATAAAAACTCATTTTGACATTGTCCTACAGAAGGATATTCAGTGCTCTATAAGTCTTAGCAATGCAGTAAAGATGCCTTTAAAATGTTCTAATTACACTTTATACATGTTTAATAAATTATAAATAGTAAAGTAAACAAAATCAGCATTTGGTGTGAAAAATCATTAGCACGCTCGGGTTTCAGATTCCAGCACAGCCTTTAGTATGTCTTTGATCTCAAAAACACTTTACTACATGTTGCGTTCTTTACAGACAAACATTTTTTTAAACAAATGTCTGTCTCAGTGAGAACTCACTAACACAAAAGAAAGTCAATAGTGCAGTCAGGTAGATAACCTAAGAAACTGCATTTAGGTGTTTTCATCGGATATTAAAATATTTATATAATAGTTTGGCTATTACTCCAGAACTTCATTATAATTATAATACTTACAGTTTGTTAAAGACTACAGTATCTGGATTAAGTTACTGAACACAACAGCTGTTAATTTGGAGAGATTTTTGTTATATAGAGGGATTTTTGTTATATGGAGAGATTTCACTCTGCAGAGTGAAATATTTTTAAGAGTAGAGTGGCGCTTTTATAAAACACACCACCTGAGGGCACTCTTCTCATTCTGACTCTGGGATGAGATTTGATACTGTAGGTCCGTTCCAATCGGCCTGGAGTATCCTGCGAAGAACACTTCACATGGTGTTCGGCCATGTTAAGTGTGATTGCAAAAAGCAGGGAGCGAAAATGTTCAGTTCAAAGGGAACTGCGAATGGTGCATCAGGTAAAACATCAGGTAAAAATTCCCATAAGTCACTGCGTCTCGCTGGAGCTCGAAAAAGGATTTCTATATTTATTTCCATTATTATCGAGGACGACATCATATTAATAGGACACAATAATTTACATTTTTAATTTCAATTCAATCAAGAAATCCGTAGTATTATATAGGCTAGTATTCTGTAAAAAAAAAAAAATCTCTGCACATCTATAATCAATTCTCTTATTATTATTTTTTATTATTATTAATCAATAATTTATTTACAAGTTATACACGTTTCAATAGTATATGTTTTATAACGGTTTCACTCAAGCTGCGTTCCATTTCGGAGTGTACTTCACAGGGTGCTCCCTACTCCCTGCTCCGTTTGGAACTTCCCTTGACAATACCACAACATTCGGAACACCCTGCGAAGCCACCAGCGCAGATGTCACGTCCTCCGTGCGTTACCATGGTAACATTAGTACCTCGGATACCTGTCACAGGAAATTTAACACTACATTAAATTTTGAATATTTACTATAAAATATACTATTGAAACGTGTATAACTTGCAAATAAATTACTTATAATAATAATTGATTAAAGCTGTACAGATATTTTATTTTACAGATTACTGGCCTATATAATACTATAAGAATTAAATTAAAATTGTAATTATTGTGTACTTTTAATATGATGTCGTCCTCAATAATAATGGTAATAAATATAAATCCTTTTTCGAGCTCCATTTTTTTTTCACGCTCCAGCGAGGCGCAATGACTTATGGGAAATTTTGCATTCCTTTAACGGGGAAGTGAAGACTTTTTGTTCACTCGTTCCCTACACCGTTTGCAGTTCCCTTTGAACGGAACATTTTCGCTCCCTGCGGTTTGGAATCACACTCATCACGTTAAGCTTGGCTCAAAGCCTAGCGCCAGAGTCAGGCGCCAGAGGTCAAGGGTCACAGAGGGTTTTGTCCAAACAACCAACACATGCACAAATATTGGCACTGGGCGATTATTATTATTATTATTGTTGTTGTTGTTGTTGTTGTTGTAAAGAGCATCTATAGCAGGATTAATTATTGTCTCATTTCTAGAAGAAACTCTTAAAAACTTGCATTATTGCTAAAGTTTTGTTGTAATTCATTTGTTTATATTTATTGCATTTGTTTATATATTAATTAAAGTTTTTTTTTATCATACAGTATTTAAGTACTACTTTTCACAAAAATTTTGTTCTCTCTTTAAGAAAATAATATAATAATAATAATAATAATAATAATTGTTTTTATTAAAACAATTAAAAACAGCTTTCTTATTCCACATTTAACAGATCACATTATAAAATAATGTAAAGGAATGTAAGGTTTGCAGTTTACAAATGATGTGTTCAGTGTTTAAATCATTGCGTTTTTTTTTTTAAATTTGTAATCATGATTTTATTAAAAGTATGAAATTACTGTTCACACTGAACAGTGAGTCATGAGAGGACTCAAAAAGAAAACAGACACGGCCTTCTCCAACACGCACGCGCGCGCACACACACACACACACACACACACACGCGCGCGCGCACTGGTGTCCTGGGTGGTGCATTTCGAGTGTAATGAACTGATGTAAATTAAAGGCTGCTGTAAACGTCAGGCTGTAAAATGCTGCAGGAACCAATAATAAATGATGAACAGCCTCATTATAATAATAAAGTCCTGCTGAAGCGAGCGCTAGAGCAGAGAATCCTGGGAAATTTATGCATGTTAATGACTGTACTACATTACAGTGATAAAGAACAGAAAGCTAGACTATTCTCTTATTTCTGTGGATTGTAAAATAAAAGTTAAAGGTATAATTATTAAATCTGTTGCTACATGACACTATGATTATTATTACTATTATTCACCATATTTTTCTTAAAGTCCAAATACTTTTTAAAAAGTCTCAGTCATCTGTAAACAAGCTGTTTATAAACATTTATAACTAGAAATTTTTGCTTAATAAAGATGCTTGGGCATGACTGTCATACTGTTCACCCTCACATCCTCAACTTTCAAGTAACAGGACTGCAAATTAGAAAACCATGAATAACATTTTAAGAAAATTAGCCATAACTGGTTAGCAAACTGATAGCTAATTAGCCCACATGAAGCAGATTTCAGAGTCAGTTCGGTTTCAATATCGTCCAGGTACAAAGCTATGCCGTAATTAAATGTTCCCATAACAACAATCATCTTTTTATTTGCTGTATTTAGAAATATGTTTTATGTTATCACATTTCAATCCTCTACTGATTTTAGTAGTGAGTTCATACGAAGCTCCGCCCATAAATTAGTGCCAGTACTGAGAACATCTGGGTAAAATTATCTAAATATTAAATTGTATATTGTATATAATTATAACAAGCATAAATTAAAAATTTATTATTTTAATTATTTTTTATGTGAATATTTGAATGTTTGAAAAAATTCTAATTGCTGATGATGTCACAATGTCTTCCACAGTAGGTGACCAATCAGTGCTTTGACCAGGAGCTGTAAGCTTTTTTGGTAATTTAATTTGTATTGTTTCAATTAAAAAACAATCAGGTGCTTTTTTTTAAATAATTTTATTTTTTAATGTATTAAAAAAATTAAAGAAGTAATAATAATAATAATAATAATAATAATAATAACATACATATGTAATAATTTTACACTTTACTGTAATTACAGGATTGTCTACCGTAATCATGCTAACACAAGGATAGATAAAAATTCTAATACATATGGCTTCGCAGACTAAAACCTCACATTTTGCTCGAGGCCAAAAACAATGTCCTATAACATAAAACAGAGAGTAGATATAAATCTTCTGAGCCTCAATGGCTCCTTGTGGGAGAGGAAATTTAATTCTGTCCAGAGTCATAAAATCCGCTTGGAGACACTTCCACATCAAGCCTGCAGCATTTCACAGCATTTTATCCTAGCTCATTTAAATTCTTGTTTCATTCTCCTGGCCAGAAATTATTACACGATCAATGATAGAAAAGGAACAGACAGAAAAATATTAATATTTTATCATTGCTTTTAAAAGCGGTATAGGATTGGAGTATTTTTCCATGCCAAGTCTGTGATAGAATTTATTATTATTATTATTATTATTATTATTATTATTTAATTAATTCATTAATTAATTACATTATTTATTTATTTATTTATTTATTATTCTTTACATTTCTAAAGTTCTATTGTTGACTTGTACTTTGACTTTGATGATAAAACTTTTATAAAGTTGCTTATTAGTCTTGTAGAGTTTACTGATAATTCTTTTGACTTTTCATAATGCAAAATTCACAATTCTGTTCAGAATTAAATTTCCTGACTGAATGATTACATTTTTTTTCTTAAATGTTCAAGATTCAATATTCTTCTCTACTTTCAACATTGTTTGTTGTAAATGTAAACATAAGCAGAAGCTGTAAAAAGACCCCAAAATTTTACATTTGTATTGAATATTTATGTAACAATTATAAATGGTTAATAGTTTAAAACCTAAAGCAATTTAAATATTTGTACAATACAATTTTATTATCAAGTTTTTAACTCTGGGTTTTCACTGAAATGACCCATTGTTGTAACATTCTGAGGGGAGGGCCAAGTGCATAGGGCCAGAGTGTTGAGTTAACCGATAAATTGTAACTAATTATTTTAACATTTAACTAGTCATACCTTTCTTAAATTGATCAATATTACATAAAGTTATGCATTCATGTATGAATTCAATTATGATAACCTGCAATAGTTTTAGCTGTTAAAAATAGTTTTCAGCATCAGAGCTTCTGACAGGTTTTTTCTTTTTTAGTGACCTCAAACCTCAAAATCTACTGATACAAGGTGCTACCTACACACCACACATTTCTTAGGAAATCAGTGACACTAAAACTGAGGATATATTGTAAACTTTTTCCTACTATTAATGCTGATGGAATATAAAAAAGCTTTGATTTGTACTGGATTTTATTTGTTATTTTCATAATTTCATGGATTTCATAATTTTTCCAGGATTTTCATTTGGTGTTTTTTTTTCTTTTTTCTTTTATAGTTTCGCTCTTTTTGATTCAGCCATTAAAGATCAAATCATACAATTTACTTAAAACTATTAAATGTAACTTTGATATATGTATAGACGTGGACATCGAGTTTGTTTGTTTGAATTTGAAGAGAAATTATTAAATGTACGGCCACCGAAACAGGAGAATTTTAGATATTTTCCTGCTCTTTTGTTTGCAGTGGTTTTCTGTCCTGCTGCAGCTTCTCTTCCATTTCTGTATGTTTTCCTTTGTGGTTTTAAACTACACACACACACACACATACACACACGCACACACATTTTTATGGCTGTAATCTGGCTCTGCTTCTGCCTCCCATCAGCTCTGTGGCTGTAACTCACCTCTAACCGGGACATCGACCAATCAGGAACCAGCAATAAATCCCCACTGTCCAATCTCAGCCTATCAGGAGCAGGCATTAAATCACAGCTGTCTGGTAACGACCAATGGCACGACAGCAGCAACAAATCTATCAGCAAGTGCACAGAAAGAGTGAATTACTGATACTGCAGTACTGCAGGAGAGAGAGAGAGAAAGAGAGAGAGAGAGAGAGAGAGAGAGAGAGAGAGAGAGAAAGAAGCAGAAAAAAGAGAGAGACTGATAGGGTGAGAGAGAAACAGAAAGATGGAGTCTAATAAAGAGAGTTAAAAGGAGAAGAAATTAAACAGATGAAGAAGGTAGAAAGAAAGATTAAAGGAGGAGAACAGAAAAAAATAAACAGACATATATGGAGATAGAGAGCAAGAGAGAGAGAGAGGAGCATGAAAGAAAAAAATAGGTAGAAGGTAAAGAAGAAATAAAAAAGGAGAAGTGATTAAAGTAAGAGGAGGGAGATACAGTAAAAAAAAAAAACAGAAAGGGGGAAAAGTGGGAGGCACAGAGAAAAGAAAAAGTGTAAAAACATGACATGCCGAGAAAAGAAGAGAAGATGAGAAAAAAAACCTTAAAAGGTGTGAGTGAGGATGAATGGAGAACCAGAGCAAAGGAAAAAGAGAGAGAGAGTATTACCTGAATAATTGTTTTTCATTTTTGTAAATAATGTAATTAAGTAATTGTACAGTTTTACATTTCAGATTCCCAAAGTAGAAAAAAACGGAATGGTTTGAAATGAAAAATGTGTGGAAAATCAGATGACATTTGAGAAAATCAGAAACACAGCAATCTTTCACACAGTAAAAGTCTTCATGTAGGGTTTTGGATGATCTCTATATGAACACATGAGGCGGCTGTGCGACTAAGGGTCATGACATTTTTATCAGAGCCTGCAATTATAAAATATTGCTCTGTGGCCTTGTACAGAGGAGGAAGAAGACATCATCAAAACTATTTTCCCTCTTCAGTAGCCTAAAAATCCATTAACAGTGTTTGAGATATTGATCAGCATTCAGCGGCTCTGTGTGTCCAGTTTTATGTCTAATTAAGCATAGCACATCTACACAGAAAATTATTTAATTTGTATTTTCCCCTTAGGGATGCAACAAACACTTCAACACACATGAAGCAGATTTCATGCTTGATTTTCTTTCAGAAATGTGTCACAGCAGTGTCTGGGCATTACAGCAGGGGGCACCATAACCAGCTAATGGCAGAGGCAATTACATAAATTGGGTTAAGAGCTGTACACATTTTTAAAAACCTGGAAGGATTGTGCTGAATTCTCAATGTCAAAGAAGAAATGTCAGAAAAAATGTAATAATCAGGTTTGGTGTGTTTGTAGATCACTTAAATGCTTGGTGAAGTTGCATCATTAAAAAAAACCAATAACAGCTGAGAAATCCGAGTTGTATGTAATAGTGGAAGCAAAAGCCATTTGAATACCACCTGTTAGTGAGACTCACCAGGCTTCAGTTTGCTATTGAGCATAAAGATTGGATTTGGAGATGCAGATCGACCCTATTCCAGAGCGAAAGAAGGGAAGCACAGGATGCACCCATCATGCATAGTGGCCACTATACAGTACTGAATGTACTGAATGACCAGGTTTTATGGGGTTTTTCTTTCCTAATGGTATGGCCATATTCCAGGAATCAGAGTGTGAACGAGTGGTTCTGGGAGCATGAGGAATTATATTCACACATGAACACGAGAATCATTACAAGATCCAGATGAAAATGAATGCAACACTGGGTAGAAATACAGTAAATGTTGTGATGTTTAAGAAAATGTGAAACAGGGCAATGGCAAACATGCACTGTAATCAAAGCTTCCCAGTTAGCTAAAAATCCTGGGTCAAGTCTGGATTTGGGGTTTGGCCAGAGTGTATGCTGAATTCAACTTGAAAAGACATTTGAGTAAATTCTTACATAAGTCTTATTCACCAAAAGGGGCTTTTCATATAAAGCTGACAAACATTCAACCACTTGTCCTTGAGATATCGTGCTAGTGGGAATGTCACACAGACACATTGGTGGATGGACACCATTAAATCATCACTCCTCCATCACCACCCAAGTAAAAAAAAAAAAAAGTATGCTAAGTATATTAAATCCTAGCATTCCAAAGCATACTTAAATGTACTTGCTCCAGACTAACGACTAGTATACTTGAAGTTTGCTATTTTGGAACAACTAATGTTGTACTAAGTGTATTTCAATTGTACAAAAACACAATTTTAAGTGTATTAAGTATACTTTTGTGTGCTAAAGTGGAACAACTTTAAGTATACTTAGTACACTTAAAGTATATGGCTGTGTGTGTACTAACGTACATACCTGATTTGTAATTAATACAATTTAAGTATATATTTAATGTATTATAAGTACATTACAGTTATTTTTACTGTGTTACAAATACAAATTTGCAGCAGTAGCAAATACTAAAAAAGTACACTTTGTGGTTAATACAAATATACTTTATTGTATCATACCTTCTATACTAAAGTATTGCAGATGTGTTACCAGTACACTAAAGGTGTTTAGGATAATTTACAAATGCTAAATGTATTTTCTACACTATAACATGTTTTTGAAAAGCATTACATCAATAATTATGAGGGAGATTTTATTCATGAGTTCAACAGATTTAATTTGCACAAGGTTACAATAAAGCAGTTTTTATTAGTTCAAACCTGGTGTGTTGATTCTGTTACACAGAAACTGAAAACAGGCGGAGAGCTACGGAGCCATTATACCACAAGCATAGTACTGTACATAAGATTTAGCAACAACACATTAGACAATATATTCTATAGCTTAAAGTATGTACTTAATTACAAATTACCTAACAAAAACCATAAAATTTACCTCATGCCGATGAAAATAAAATAATAACGATCCGAACTAACGCACGCGATGATGCAGCTTCCAGCCGTGGATTGAAACTAGAAGCGGAGGACTGGGGAGCCAATCAGGAAACAGACAGTCCGAATCTGCCTGCCTCCAGTTTCTGATTGGCTAGTGTGGCGCCGATTCTAGTCTCTGGTTGGCTGGAATAGTTGTTAGTTATAACGCTGCTGCAGTTTGTGCAAGTGTAGCTTTATGATAGTGAGCGCACAGAAGAGTGAGAGAGTGCAAACATAAATTATCTCAAACGCGCAAAAACGAGTTTGAGAGCGTGTGGGCGTGCGAGAGAGAGAGATTTAGCGTGAAAAACGAGTCTAAAAGCATGCACGCACGAGAGAATAGTGCACTAAATATAAGTACATATGAATAAGTACATTTAAATTTAACTGATAATATACTGAGACTACCGTATATTAAAAATTGTATTCTAAGGTATACTTTCTTGTACAATGATTATTTCGAGCATATTTAAAAAATATATACCAAAAATACATTGAAAAACAAGTTTAAATAAGTATACTTTGGAAATTAGACCAACCTTTCAATTAAAGTATATTTTCCAATAATATATTTTTGGAAAGTGTACTATAATACAATTATTTTTAATAATTATATTTGAATAATAATAGTATATTTAAAGTTTAATTCCTAAATTTGGTAAAAGCATGATATACTTTTTATATATTAACTGATGATACAACTTTTTGTTAGTATATTTGCAATGTACTATCGAGGATTTCAATATATTCGTAATACACTAAAGTGTATTTTTTTTTCACTGGGGTTGGTATCGTTATCATTTTATTTTCATATGCATAAGGTCAATTTCATGGTTTTTGTTAGGTAGTTTAAAATTAAGTACATAGTTTAAACTGTAAAATGTATTGTCTAATGTGTAATTGCTAAATCTTATGTACTTTGCTTCTGGTACAATGCTTCGTAGCTCCTGGCCTGTTTTCAGAGTCTCTGTGTAACAGCTAGAAGCAACACACCAGGTTTGAACTAATACTATACAGTACAGTACCTGTATATTCGAATACTAATGTCTGTACATTTTAGTTTGTGTGTTTGTAAGGTAATCTAACGTTTTGTTGAACACAACTAAACTATAGTACTGTTTTTTGTAACCTTGTGCAAATGAAATCTGTCGAACACATAAATAAAATCTGCCTCTATATTACTGATGTAATGTGTTTCAAAAACATGTTATAGTGTAGAAAATGCATTTAGCATTTGTAAATTATCCTAAACCTTTAGTGTACTGGTAACACATTTGCAATACAGTATTATATAAGATTATGTGTACTATATTATATAATAAAGTATATTTGTATTAACCTCACAGTGTACTTTTTTAGTATTTGGAATTGGACAGAATTATAACAGCATGCTACTGCTGCGACAAGAATATACTCATAGTATATTAATCATGTATTTGTAACACAGTAAAAATGCTATAATGTACTTATAATACATTAGATATATACTTAAATTTCATTAATTACTGTCAGCTATGTATGTTAGTACACACACAGCCATATACTTTAAGTGTACTAAGTATACTTAAAGTTGTTCAACTTTAGCACACAAAAGTATACTTAATACACTTAAAATTGTGCTTTTTACAATTTAATTACAACGTAAATACACTTACAAAATTTGTTGTTCCAAAATAGCAAATTCCAAGTATACTAGCTATTAGTCTGGAGCAAGTACACTTAAGTATGCTTTGGTATGCTAGGATTTAGTATACTTAGCATACTTTATTATTTTTTTTACTTGGGTTGCACTAGGATAACTGTCAGATTAGATTAGCAAGAAGAGCTATCTTTATTAGCTATACAGTATGTAAGGTCTGTGAACTTTCCCATGTCTCTATGCCCATAAAGCAACCGCATCGTTGCACTTCCTGATTCTTTATATGGTAACACTTCCTATGAATACACATACAAATAGCTTGTGGCTGCTGAAATCCTTTTGTTTACCCGTAAAATGCTAATGTGTTTCCGGTCATCTGTCTGGGTCTCTCTATGGCTTACATGTTAATGACTGGTTCTTTCAAAGTATGGGATGTATGGGACACAGGGCATCTTAAATATTCTAATAATAAACAATCCATGTGTGTTTTTTATGCCTCTCTCCTGGGTAGGAACACTGCATCGAGGTGCGACGGATGCATCATGGAATAATTCTTCTTCTTTTAATTCATCTTAAATTTGGGCACACGTCTTCAACCTGACACTATATACTGTATTCACTCAACTGAAGCACCAACACTATTACTTTCTTTAAACAAATTCTTTGTAATATGTGTACACTTTTCATGAGAAAAAGGCATGGGAAATAACCATGCACATTAGGCTAACTAGCATTCCCAACTTGCAAGTAGTGTGTAAATGAGCCGTGTATGGATTTGCACCCATTCAGGGTGTACACCGCCTAATGCCTTAAGTCTCCTTGGATAGGTTTCAGGCCCCTGCAACCTTGTATACAGGATAAAGTTATCACTTGATAGACGTTGAGTGACAGAGAGACCTAATGGGGTAAGTGTTGGATTGTGAGGCACAAATGGTGCACAAAAATAAAAGAAAAGAACAAAGCCATTGGGAACATGTTTGGATAGCTGTTAACAACAACAATAATAATAATAATAATAATAATAATAATAATATTTAATAAAGGCACATATTTTATGTGCATTTGTATAAACTTATTTTTTCCTAAGTGCAATTTCAGGCTAACTCTACATTGAGATTTATATTGTTTTATTCGAAACTAGCGTTAGTACTCGTTGTTGAAGGTTAAAGAATTTGTAGAAATAGTTAAAAGGTTAAAGATAAAAATAAGCTGATCAGCTTTAATGCAATCACTCACTCATTCATCGTCTATACCTCTTTATCCTAAATATTCAGTTTAGCTTATTCCAGGAGACTTAGGGCACAAGCTGGGGTACACCCTGGACAGGGTGCCAATCCATCGCACACACATACACACACTCATTCACACACCCTGGAGGTGCAAGGCGACAGTGTTAATGTAATCAGTTATATTATTATTTCAGGTTGAAGCCCACGTACATGTCTGCATGTCTCTTTGTACGGCAGAACTCTCTAACTTGTTCATACAAAGAAATAAAAGTTTGTAAGGTCGAGTATCTTACACCTTGTTTATGCTAAGTTGTACTTCTGTCCTCGTCGGCCAAATGCACTCCATATACAATACAGTACATGTTTGGACAAGTTTTCTCTTGCGTTTTCTCACTGGGGTCCGGGAACTGTTTCAGAGCACACTTGTCCCGGGACCAGTTGAAACCAGTGTGTTAAAATTCACTTACCACTGCAGTGCTGTTATTTAAATTCAGAGGTGGAAAGAGTAATAAAATGTTGTACTTAAGTAAAAGTACTGTTACTTTAGTGAACTTTTACTGGAGTACAAGTAAAGTTACCCTTATAAAAATCTACTCAAGTAAAAGTAAAAAGTAGCTCGTTAAAAATTTACTCAGAGT
>JAQQZT010000016.1:2218131-2233610 GCA_030068275.1 Clarias platycephalus | reverse complement strand
CGCACACACACACACACCCACACCCCACCACAACTCAAAAAAAAAAAAAAAAAGCTGTCCGGTCTATTGGCCCTGCTGTAAAATTTATGGCGGGTGTAATAGCCGACGTTCGGTAGTAAATCCGCCTGGTGTGTGTGTCGCTTCAAAGGATTTCTCTCTTAATACCGTCAAACATCACATAGCCGGCGTGACTGGTGGGCTTTAATGGCAAGCATAAAAGGAAAGTAAAACAGGGAAGGGAACATAAACAGAGAGAACGAGGAGAATGAGAGTTGTTGTTAATATGTGCTCTTTTATTCTCCCCTGTACTGGACATTTTAGCGGTTTCCTGATCTGATTTCAGCTGATCAGACCCTTTACAACTTGAAGATAAAATGGATGTGATAGAACAAGAAAATACTGGCGTGCAGTAAAATCGAGCGGGACAGTAAAACAAGGATGTGTTCTAATCAATGACAAGTTCAATCGGTGCAAAAATATAAATAAATAAATAAATAAATAAATAAATAAACAAATTAAATTCAGCTGTATATGGTTCTGGCTTTACGCGTTTGCCTACCTGCACTGGAGTGGATTTTCCTCATCCAGGGATACACCACTGGCTCTTTGCTGTTGGAGGGCAGTTCAGGGGCAGTTGTCTGGGCAGGGACAGCAGTCGTAGGTGTGTATGTTTTTGCCCCGTGTAAGTGGCCCTCGTGCTCGGGTATGCTTTCACACTCATATTTGCCCTCCTGGTAGGTGACACTTTGAGGATATAACAACTCCTGCTGGTAGTCGGCGTCCCGGGAGCGTCTGTAACATTCAGCACTGATGTAGTCATTTTGTGAATATTCTTCGCACGGAGGAAATTTAGGATCGATGTAGTTCGAGTTCATCAAATACGAGCTCATGATCATTAATTTAGGGAGGGGGAAGAAATAAATTTTCCTTCTTTGTGTCGTTTTACTGCTCTATAAAAGCCCTCCCCTCCCAACAGAGAAGCGGAGCCTGCAAAGTTTCTTTGATCACGAGATTCAGCTTAGGCCAATAGCAGGCACTGGGGTCAAAATTCCCGGATGAGGAAGCCAAGGTTTTCTTGGCAACATCCAAGCCCACTCAAGTATTAAGGGAGAAAAAAAATACACAATACTATTTTATTTATTTAAGCATCTTTATGATATTGGCCGCATAATTAATTTTTCATGTTAAATTAAATGTTTCTGGTTGCATTTTGAAAGTTCTCGCCTCTTTTCTACAAAAATTACAAAATAAAAAAATATATGAATATCCTGATTGTGCCACTAGGTCAGTTTGTGGCATTGTAAACCGCTTATATAGAAATTAATCTGTTGTATTTAAATGCTGCTACATCCTAATGAAATTCATTATCCGCCTCTGTCGTATCCTACTTATTTTTTTGTATTGATCGTGTATCCTACCATTTTAGAAATACACACAAACATCCTCCAGATAAATAGTGTAGGTGTTGAGCCTACCTGGGAAATTCGAAATTAATTAAACAATAAATTAATAACTTTCTAGACTTCTGTGATTACCAAAATATTTAAACTAGAGTATAATAATAATAATAATAATAATAATAATAATAATAATAACATCAACGGTGGATCATTGTTCTGCAGTGTGTTTTTTTTGTCCTTTTTTGATATTAGTATTATTAAAAGTGTTGTTTGTTCTCCCCGCTACTGCAATTAGTATAATTGAATAAGTATCATTTTCACACCTTTATTCAGGTACGTATCTACTTTCCAACTTAACGACCCTGTCCAGCAGACACGATACAGGATGTATTAACGTTTACACATAAACTGTATAGCATCGGGGTTAGAAATCGCCCATGTAGTCCCGTAGATGCGAATTTGCGACTGGCCTATTGTCACACAAATTCGGTTCTACAGGGTGCATATAGACGACTTACAAACAATTAGCTGCAAAAGACTCAACGGATTATTCTTATTCTTATTATTATTATTATTAATAATAATAACAACAACAATAATAATGTATACATATTATAAATAAACCGCTGTGAAATTTGTTGATACAAACACCAAAATTGCTCGTTTTAGCGAAAAATCTCAAATCAAATCCAGCTGCCATTTCATAGTTTCCATAAATCTTCAAAGCCAACCCATCCCCCATTTTACCCGATTACCCCCTCTCGCTCTCTCTTGCTGAGGACATATTTTAATATTAGACAGGATGACCGACGTTTCACCCCGCCATCAGATCTGTTTCAATAGTTCACTGCCAAGGAGTTATTGATGAGACTCCGTCAATGTAATTTGTCCCGATACAAAAAGCCATTTGTCCTGCCTTCATCCACACGACTGAATGTGGACTTAATATGCGTCAAGAAAGATGCTTGTCTGGGTTTTGTTTTAAACTTCATTTTAAAGTGTTTTCTGTCAGTAATAACTCGCAGGTACCGTTGAGACTTAAGAGTTCAACTAAATTACACGTATTAGAGATGTAGTGCACGATAAATTGTCGTAATCTTAATCCTCAATCCCCTGGAGCCCATAAATACATACATTATCATTTGCCCATGTGGCTATGGATAGTAATATGATAAGTGATACCCCAAGCGACTAGCTGCTTGTACAGCTTGTATTACAAACTAAAACATTTAACGTATACAAGGACATATAAAATATAATGCAAACGGTTGCCTTTGCCATTTATTATTATTATTATTATTATTATTATTATTATTATTATTCGTAGTAGTAGCTTTAGCTGTGTGTGTGTGTGTGTGTGTGTGTGTGTGAGAGAGAGAGAGAGAGAGAGAGAGAGAGAGACTGTTTTCAGCAGTAAGGTCTCGTGCCTCTTGGCCAACTTTTTTTTTTGTATTCCCGTTTGGTGCTCTCATTGCTAATTACCCTTTGGAAATTAAATCGTCATAATGATTATACAATGCAAAATGATTTAAAATAGTTGCTCAATCCTGAGTTCCGCTTTGTATTTTAAATCTGAGCATTTATTTTTTGCATGTAAGCCTATTGCCTCATAAACTAAAGTTAAGGTGCAAAACGTATTTAAAAGAAAAGAATAATGCTGGTTAAATGCAGAAATCACTTCAGTTAGTAAGTGGGATTTCCTGTCAGATATATGAGAGAAAGAGGGAGGGCATCGGATGGGAGAGCTTAGCATGTTAGCCAAGCCTAATAAGACAGATAATATAATGTTTCTTAATAAACTTAACCAAAAGTTAAACGTATTGTTTAATTACACTGAATTCATGGTCGATGAAGTGGTTTTGAAGATCTGACGCAATAAAAATAACATCAGTCGAAGCATAATATGATTAACCAAAGCATGTAAAGGCCTAATTGAAACACATTAGTTCGGGGAAGACCATGAGCATTTGATCAGGAAACAATAAATGATATTTTCTGAAGAAAACATTGAATTAGCGTATTAATTAATTCCCCAGGGTGGTGGAGGGCCTCGTGACTATTTCATTGCGACGTAGGTTATTAACTTACAGCAGCATATTTGGAGCAAAAAAACATCCAGAGGACCATCCAGGGGTCTTCTGTCCTCTTGCACCGACTTAACTTGAGGGTTGTTTGACATTTTTGTCTATAAACCATAAAACTTATTCTAATAGCGTCACGTGCTGCATGTGAGCCACTCACGCACTTCCTATAGGCCGCATTCAGGCTGCAAAAGTTTCAAAAAGTGGCTAAAAGCACACATACACTGGGTTTCGAGCTGTGGTCAGTGCTAAATACTTATTACCTAATGTATTTATTTATTATTATTTAAACATTTGCATTTTGATATTGTAGGCTTTAAACAACGCTGCAGTGGTAAGTAACCTGCATAATTTATAGGTCATTACAAACGAATAATATGCACATGTGTATAATATAAATCGTATTTTATTTATTTGTTTGCAATAGATACTGTTTTTTAATCACATGAGTAAGGTGATGAAACTTTCATACAAATGTCTGTATTTAAGGTTGGTCTACTAACGGTTCATTTACTTACACTAATTTAAAATGAATATAATGCATCTATTAAGATTTATTTGCTAATTTATATGTAATGTTTAAGCGATCATATAGTTAATAAAGTACTAAAGTAATTTAACAATGGTCATCAAAGTGAAAACAGCAAGAAGTCAGAATAAAACGTCTTCTCATTTCCCATCTGTTTCAATAGACAGGATATAACTGTCGTCGTTTTAGAGCCATAAAGTTTTATTAGGTGGCAGGGTCATAAAACGCTTTACAGGCATCTGTCTTTACTGTAAATAATTACAGATGAACTGAGAGACAGCTCGAGGAAAATAGTTAAGTTAGCCTTTTAAACCTCTTTCACTCTTTCTCTTATTTCGAGATTTAATCCAATACAGTAGGCTACCTATTCTTTTTTAAAACCTTTTGCGGAACCCTAGAAATTCTGTCCTGAAAAAAAGATTTTATGTATTGGTTAAACTTAGTGGAGCACATACGTGAAATTCCTTCAGCTGACAATTTGGAATCACCCCTGACACTTTGCGGATGTTGTTTTTTGACAAGTGACATGAAATCACTCAGTGTCTCTTTAGCAGCTGAGCATCGAATTAACACTCAACTCTCACAGACCGTCTCACACACCGACTCACACAAGTGGCACTTTAAGATCTTTTATTCAGTACAGCATTGGCATTTATTGCATTGCATTCAGTATTTGCACAGCCAGAAGAATTATTAAACATGTGTCTCTTAATATTTACAATATACAACATCTGCTTTGTTAGTGACGTACAATAAATAAGTTGTTAAAGAAAAAAGGAAAAAGTCTCTCATCCAAGCTCGTAAGTAAGACAGAATATCGAACATCAACATAGATTAAGGAGAAAGCAAAAGCTAAAACTGTGGTCATGTGCACTTATCTTGTTATAATCTCATAAATTAGTCAAAAATACATATTGGTAGGCTATATATTCATGTATCTCAATATTATCTCGACATTATATTTAAGTGCTCTACTTGCAGCATCAGTTAAGTATTCTTACATTTAAACCATTTACACTGCAAAATGACACAAAATAGTTTAATATCAGTAGTGGGCTTGTGGCGATCATTTGATATTCATATATTGTGGACATCATCACGCTCTCATGACAGTTCTTAGCATTATTTATTGTTTTGGAGGAGGATTCCTCACTAGGTGGCCATATTGGCCAGCGTTCCAAAAACTTCATCTGCCCTGTCTAGTAAGGCCTAATATGTAAAGGATACATATTATGAACCTACGTTCACCTACGAAGTTCAAAAGAAGTTAAACATGGCGGTCAGTCTGAAACATCTCAAGGCTCAAGACTTGATGGGATTTTTGAAATGTTTGCACACTTAGAAAAATAGTTCTAAACTGTAACTTTCCTTGTCTCTGTAAATACTTTTAACAAGTGGGGAAAAAATCGACAACGTACGTTTAAATTGATTTAATGTACATGCATTATACGGGCTTCAATTAAATTTAAAAGTCTTTTAAAATACTTAAACAAAATGTAAAGACTATTTTAGGTAGAATATGTACAGGTTATTAAAGGTGGAGCATCTGTACTTTTGAAGGTTTCATCCCAGCAACTAGGAATGGTACACTTGAATATTTTTTCCTGAGTCTTCAACGTCGTAATAGTAAGATTAGAGGCAATGTGATTATCACAATAAGGAATTGTCATATATCCACATATGTTATTAATAGGAGATTTTAATTTCTAAAAAGACTTAGATAATAAGATTTAATTTTGTATTTTCGTGTCTTTTTTCCATTTCATTCTGCGGTTCTGAAACCAGATTTTGATCTGCCTCTCATTCAAACACAGCGTGGTCGCGATCTCGATTCTCCTTCGTCTGGATAAATATCGGTTGTAGTGAAACTCTTTCTCCAGCTCCAGTGTTTGGTAGCGGGTGTAACTCGTCCTCGCTCGTTTCCCCTCCGATTCTAAAGTTTTTCCAAAAAAGAATAAACACACAAGTCTCTGTTTAAAATTGGGGTATTTCAGTTTTTCAACATGTAGCATTGGGAGCGTTTTGCCCTGCTGCATTGGTATTGTTTTTCATAAATCGTTGACACGAATTACATTTAACAGTGAAAGTGAATTCGCATACAAAACTATATATAGGCTATGTTTTTAATTCTTGGAGAATTAAATTTTCTCACAAGACGTTGAACTAACGTAGCAGTGTTTTAAACAATACCTTAATCATCTTATTCGTGCTGTTTCACCTAATTATTAATCTGTTGACTTAGTGGATAGAGGAAAAGCTGCAATCATACAAATCCATTTATCAGTAGTAATTACAGACAAATTTTTGGAACACTGGAACAAAGACATGAGATAAACACTAAACTACCTCACTAGCATTATAGCAACACCATAATAGCTTTAGTGCATCTTAGAAAGATGCTTATTTATCCTGTAGCTTAAATTATGCAGTATGTTTCTGCAATTGTTCGACCTCGAATTTTCCTGAAATAGGTTAATTCTATTAATTCCACTTTTTATAGTACACATGAAACATAATATTTTACCAACGTACATAATTTTATTTTTTAATTTATTTATCTATTTATCTAATGTAAAGTGTTAGCTCGGTTTGGAGGTTTGTTGTTTCCCTTATCCAATTAGGCCACCATAAATTTGGTCGTGGATGGTCTCTTGGTCGCGAGCGGACAGTTTTACGAGCAATTGAAGCCTTTTGTCATAAAAATTTACGACTGTCGGTTTTATTATTTCCGAATGGGGTCTATAAAACTCGGGGAAAAATAACAATGAATGAACGAGGGGGAGGAAACAGAGGAAAACACACGAAGGGGAGAAAGCGAGGACAGGAGAAAACTTTTTCTTTTACCGTGACTGGCGTCCAGTTTAGTCATCCACGGATAGATTTGTGGTCGAGTATGTCCGAGTTGCACAGCTTTCACTTTCTTTTCCGTGCCGCTTTTGGATTTCTTTTCGACATCGAATGCATCGCCTTGTCTCCCGTCTGCGTCCCCACTTTGTGGATCGTAAGCCGTTTCCGAGATGCGGTCATAGTCGTGGTGGCTGTGGTGTTGGTCAGGTGGACCGGAGTTCATCTCCCGCACGCGGTGACGGCGGCCGTGGTTGTAATGGGGGCAGGGCGCGCACGCTCGCGTGGACTACGTGGGCGCGGTTGTTGGTTTTTGTGAAGGCAGACTCCGCGTGACTCAGTTTCTTCAATCGGAAATGTAAGATGCCATCTTGGACAGCGTTAGAACGTTTTTACATTTCTTGCTGTAAATACGTGTAATTTGCGCCGTCATTGAAATGTATATGATTAATCCAGAATTTATGGGTGATTTTTTCCCCCTACTTCATTTGCTATTGGCCAATTATAAATCGTTTCAAGTGGATCACGTGCTCGTTTCCTCCAGTCATACATTTGGTTAGATCATGTCAAAGCTTTATTAATGAGGATCTAAAAACATAAGTTTCGCAACAGTGTGACGCTCGAAAAAAAGACCAATAGCGTCACCTGGTGATTAAGACTGTACAAGACATTCGACTTAATTTAGTTACTTAAATCGTGGAATCTTTTGGTTGCTTTCAAACCAACAGTATAGAAATAGAGAGATTTAGATTGTGAGAGAGACGGTTACCCATGAAATACGTTTCCTGTTTAAGATAAATAAATCGAATGCTTTAAAATAGGTTATACTTTAAGCAACCACTTTTATTATAAAGTATATCAAAGTCTTAGACAACACATAATAATAATAATAATAATAATAATAATAATAATAATAATAATAATAATGTAAGTAGTTAAGCTTAACACGGAAATTTTTTAAAGGTTAGAATACCTATTTTATAACTCTGTATACGTTATTTGATTAATTCGACTCAAAGCCGGCGCAGCTAGTTGGTGTAAATTGCGCCTCTTACTCTGAACCTCTGTGACCTTCAACCCAATTTATTTTTCCTTAGTTTTTGTTCTTGCACGCAAATCCACAAAAGATAGCCTTAGTGATAATCTAGACTTATAGCTTTCGGGACTTTAACTTGTAGGCCATTTGTCAAACTGTGATAAACGTCATTAAAATAATAGATTATTTAAAAATTATTTTAAAATGACAAAACATAGCAAAAAAAATAAAATAAAAAAATAGCAAAACGTTCATAAACATACGAACGTTTCTGTTGGAATATATAATACGAACTTTCAAATATGTCATATACTTTTGTTTCTTGTGTCATTTAGCTTTACTGCTGTACAGGTGCTTTCGTTTTTCGCATTTCTCAGTATACAACCTTATAAACGTTAAATCTCTTTAGTCGATTTGTTTCAATAAATTGTAATGAAATACTTTATACTTTATAAAAATTTATACGTTATATTTTGACTTTTTTTATTAGCAAAGTATGCATTATTGTCTAAATCTAATACTGAATTTCTAAGAGTAGGATCATTATATAGGTATCACTTCGTAATTTTCTCCTTCCGCGTCGGTTTAAGCGATAAATAAATGTTTACAAGTTATATCTTTGTTCAGTGACAAAAAAAGACCTATAGTTAATTGTAATGCTTCTTCATCTTCTTCTCCTTATTATTATTATTATTATTATTATTATTAGTAGTAGTAGTAGTAGTAGTAGTAGTAGTAGTTTTGTTTAGCATTTTGAAAGCAAGTCTTTGTAGCCTGAACACTGGTTGATGGTCCAAATATCGAAGTTAAATTCCATAAATAAAGAATGGCAATTCAGTGTGCAACTGTTTTTAAACATGTACATTTGTCCGATTTGGCACTATTTATTTAGTAAATTAAGCATTCATTGTCCCTAATGTTATACATTTTTGTTACCTGCCACTGCAGTATTTTAAAATAGGTTTATTTTTTTCTTTTGATCTACAGTTTTCTAATCTAGAATGAGTTCACATCTCTTATTACACTGTAAAATTTTTACATTGTGAAGTAACTCGCGCAATACTTACCGAAATCGTGTGTACAAATATTCCTGATTTAAATATATATTTGTACGTCAGTTTTATAAACAGAAACATTTTATCAAAATGATTTCTGACCGCTAGTTAGTTAACTTTTGTGTAATTTATCCAGTTATTTATTTATTATGTTGCCGTTTTCAGTGTGTGTGTGCATGTTTAGTTGGCTGAGTCATTGTTTTATGCAAATTAAACATTTTGACGTCTTTAAATACATTATGTATATAATTATGCTCTTTTAAAGAATAATTTCAGAAACTTGTGTAAGCTGTGTTGAGGCGTTTATCTTGATATTCTGAATCTTATATAACTATTGCTGATGCATTCTCAAATAACATGTAAGTGACAACGTGTGGACTCGTTGAGGATATATGTTGATGTTTATTTAAAAATCATACCAGGATAGGTATTAGGTAGTTTATTTGACCAAACATTTGCTTTTATGCATGGACGAGGCACACAATTATAGTCGATTTTTTTTTGTCTCATGGCTTTAAACAAGGCAATGTCATTTCATATAAACAACCTTCCATATATGTAGATGTGTACATAATAACGAATTATAACAATTTGTCTGTTTTCCCAACAGATTTTAATCTATACCAAAATTCGGAAGGTAAAGTCAACAGGTAGCTTATATATGTATATAACCATACTTATCTATATGAGGAATATGTGGCGTATACATGTGAAAAAGCCACAATTATGGCGCATAACAGTCTGTGAGGCAAAAATCAACAGGTAGTTTCGTAGGTAGTTTTAACCATATTTTCAATATACATATATAATGTATGTATGAAATATCACACGTAATTGTGGCACATGTTTTAGGTAGTTTCGTGTATATACAACGTGCCTGATGCAAAAAATATCTACTCCTTTGTATCATTAGTCGATCCTTCTGTAACTTCTTTCTGTGTTTCCTGTTCGTTTAGCGTGGAGGTCAGATTGTTCTCTTTTTTCCATTTCATCCTGCGATTCTGAAACCATATTTTAATCTGTCGCTCGGTTAAACACAGCGTGTTGGCGATCTCGATTCTTCTTCTCCGTGTTAAATATCGGTTGTAGTGAAACTCCTTCTCCAGCTCCAGTGTTTGGTATCGGGAATAAATCTGACGACCTCTGCGCCTGTCAGAGCCATAACCAACACCTGAGGAAAATAAAAGTTGATTGACGTCAAGGGATAAAGTATGTTTAATATGATACTTGTGGACAATTATCTGTTATTCATAGTGATTTAATGAGTTTAACACGCCATCTTATGGATCACTACTTAACTTACACATACATACATACATGTCTGAGATTACCTAAAATGTACTTAGTTTGCTATTGAGCATGTAGCGACACTGAACCTTTTTCTACCTACGAATATTAACCTAGTCTTTAATTTTAATTCAGTTCTCATTATCCGATAATTTCATGCTTGTTTTGAGCATAAGCATGGCCAAAACTTCATTGATAAACATGCTTGTCTACAAACAGTGCCATTAAACTCAATATTTTATTATTTTATGCTTTTGCTTTGAATGTTTTTTTTTAACCAAATGGGATTTATTTCCCTGGGTAATGTCAATTACTTCCTGAGCGACAGAAGAATTCTGTCTAATGCTTTATGGGGCAATAAAACGATAAGTTTTAGAAGTTGTAAAAGTAAGAGAATGCTTTACAGTCCATGCAGCTCAAACAATGTCCTTGTAAAAGAAGTATTGTAAACTCACCGCTGTGCGAGTTCATCCTTTGCATCCAGGGATAAATCTGTATGCTGCCAGTTTTTGGATCCTGGCACGCGCTTCTGCATTGCTCTAGCGACGGTGAAGTTGTGAATTCCTGCGCAAAGCTTTGTCTGCAACCGGAAATCGCGTCTTTGTCCGAGTAAAATGCATTGGAACCGTATTCGTACGGTGCGCGGCTCGCGCCGAACATCATTTCTTCCTGCGGCGGGTAGAAGGGCGCGCGGTACATCCGGTTAGCGGCGCCATATGACGACGGGAAATGGCGAACCACGGGGTCGTAGGTGCTCGAGTTGGACAGGGCCACGTTCGGCAAAACCTCATGAGCTCCGGTTAAGTGGCACGAGAGGGACGAGTTCGTGAAATAGGAATTCATACCGTCCACTCTCACTCACTCTCTCACTCCAAACCTCTCTTCTCCTCTTTCCCTCCCTCTCCTATGATCTTTCTATCTTTCTCTAATTTCCTCCCTCCCTCCCTCTTTCCCTCCCTCATTCACGTTTTCTTTCTTTCGTTCCTTTCTTGCAGTCTTTCTTCGTAACTTTTTATTTCTTAAATGCCACTGCTGTATGATGTCTAATTTATTTCGGGACACCAATGCAAGACTGCACGCGCGCAGCTCAACGTGTTTTCAAAGCATCCTTTCTAAGATGGCCGGGGACGACTGGGTCAGCTGACCACAATTCATCCAATGAAATACTTGATTATGGAGAGGGAGAGCGAAATGAAGACGAAATTTTTGACCATCTCTTCTATAACACCAGATTATACAGCTTTTGGAAGGATACAATTATTAAGTCTTTCTCTCTTGCACGCTCTCTCTCTCTCTCTCTCTCTCTCTCTCTCACACACACACACACACACACACACACACACACACACGCACTTGTTCTCATCTTACACATTTCTCAATGTTCTCCTCCGGTTAAAAAAATGCCATAAAACTCATTTAAAATAACTATTGTATTTAATGTATCGGTACAGTTTTGACTAAGATCCATGTTTATCTGTCATTTATCAAACTGATAGTGTAATATTATACAGCACTATTAATGTACTCAAATGATGAGTCTTATCCATCTGTTATTGCCGAAATAGAAAAAGGAGGGCACTACGTAATCTGGTAATAAATCATATATGATTTAAAAAAAAAATACTGCAGACGATATACAGTACAAGAATGAGAATCCTATGAAAATATATTTGTTCCATAAAATGTTGGATTGATTATTTATTTGCATAAAATTAAAATTTCTTCTTCTTCTTCTTCTTCTTCCTCTTCTTCTTCTTATTATTATTATACAACCACAGTATTAATAAACAATCTCAATAAATAATACATTAATCTTTCTTATTGAGAGTTGTCTTTTTAGCCCGTCTTTAACGATGTACTGTAGTAATTTATCCTGTGAATTTATGTTCAGGTTAATTCAAAGCCTTAGAAACGAAACTTGTTTTAATATTACGATCTTAATAAAGAGTCCTCTGTCTGTAAGAATAATACTTACATTATGCATTTTAGTCTTATTGATTCCGTGTCTCGAGCGATAGTACCATTTAATCAACTTGTGCTGCTAAACAAAATAAATTGCGGTTGATATCATCTTGGACAAATCCGAATGTCATTCTCGTGGCCAGTTTCATAGAAAATAATTTAGAAAGTACATATACTATATAATTGGTAAAACGACGAATCATACTTGGGTGTGTTGTGTGCATACTTTAGTGTGTGTTGACTCCTTTTGTTCAAAAGGGAAATTTATAGGGAGGCTGGAGGAGGTTTATGGCAGTTTTACTGCTTAACGCCTGAGCTGAAAGTCATAAAACCAGACAAACGACAACTTCCAACAAAAGCGTCTTTACAACTAGCGCAAAGACTCAGGCGTTTTATCATTTTTTCTAGAAAAGGATAAAAATTAAATTTAGTACGAAAGGAAATGCGGGACCACAGTGCGATTCATTTTTAGTTAAATTTGAAGAGTGAAAATTATTCTAATATCAACACACTTTTTAAACAGCACAAACGTTTTAATAAATGCCATATACTGCAGTCAATGCGCCAGAAATTCGAAGTTCCACAAATCATAAATTGATTTATTTTAAACGCCGTTTGCCAGAAATTAGTGAATTACTCTGAAGGAACTTGAAAAATCAATATGTCTCCTCTTAATCCAGCCTTGAAACATAACCATTTTAAGTAAAACAGTCATTAAAAACTTAGAAAAAGCCTCATGTGGGGGTTCTTAGATGAGCGCATCTGGCCAACAGGAAGAACGAGCCAAAGCACACTGACTGCAAAAAAAAACAGCAAAACGATTTAACCAGCAAAACGATCTTTGTCAAACAGCAGGTCATGCTAAACCTCCATCAGACCAGCACTAACCATGTAAGCAAGTTTGGACCCGAATGCAATGCAAGGTTGATTCGAGGAAAACTGCATGTCTGATTGTATTACAAACTGCCAATGTGAATATCAATACATTTGCTGAAGCTAAATTTGCAATATTTAATATAAGTAAAAACAACTTACTTTGTTATGTCTCTCTTATCTGTAACTTTGGGCACTTTATAGGTTCAAGTCCATACATGAAGCCATATGATTCACGGAGATCCAATCCGAGTATCTGAAGGCAAGACTCGAAATAAATTATTTAATTGAACTTACACAGCAACAAGTGCAGGTATCTAGGAGAGATTAGATTTATAAATAGATGGATAAATAGAACTTAGTCATAAACCGTAAACATATGCCTGCGAAATGAAATTTGCTGTAAGTTAGTTTTGATATAAATACAAATAAGAACACTGGTTAAATGGAAGTTAGAGAACACCACACAGAAATGTACTTTAACAATGAAATTGCATTCACATGACCAATGAAGAAGATAAAGCTTATAACCAGACATTCACCAAACCATTTATCAAAACTGAAAATAATGCTGTGTATAATAAAATGTACCCTTTTGTATATTAAATAGTTGTAACGCATGAAGTATTAAAGAGCACGCAACGTGATCAGCTTTTAATTGTTCACTGACAGTAAAAAATTATAACTATATTAAACAACAGAAAGTGTACAATACTCACGGTATATATGAATAACTAACCACAAGAGAGAGAGAGAGAGAGAGAGAGAGAGATGACTGCTCCTGTTTTACTGCATCCGCTTTTGAATTATTATTATTATTTTATTTTAAATTAAGTACATTTAAATAAAATCAAATGAAAAATGAATAAGGATAAGAATATTAATGAATATGACACAAATGCCGCTAGACATTGCACTTACGGCTGTTCAAAATCTAATGCGAATGTAAAGTACAAACAGAGAAACCGGCCTAATTTTCTGTTTACAGAGGTTGCTAAAATGTTCGATGACATCCTGCACTACGACCAACTGGCTGGTTTAAGATTTTCTTCTGACAAATAAGGTCATACACATGAATTACAAAACCATAACAACAAAAAAATACTACAATTGTACAAATAACAACAAAGCCTTTATTTCACATCATGTTTTAAAATTACGTAGCAACAGTGGTAATAAAAACTGCTGCAATATATGTTGTTCCTGATAAGGGCCACTTTGATTAGGTTGTGTTAATTGTTAGTTATTTCTTTGAGGCAATGTACACTGAATTAGTCATTAAAACACTAAAGCTCTTATTTGACCGATAATTGACCGAGGCGTAGAGTAATTGTGTGTGTGTGTGTGTGTGTGCGCGCGTGTGTGTGTGTGTGTGTTTGCTTCACATTTAGCCGGAACGCCATTATGAAGTGTCGCTGATGTTGGAAAGGACAACAGGAGGAGACTTCCGACCTTTTGGAGCCGTAAACTGAAATGTCTGTGATACCGTTCGCCCCCTGACAGAGAAAACATATTCCTGATCAACTGAACTTTGCTTTTATGTCTCTTTTTTTTTTTAAACTGGTTATCGTCGTCCTAGAACAAAAGATCCACAGTAAGATGTGAACGAAAGAAGGTGTGTTCTAAATCCGTTTAAAATCAAGCGCCTATTTAGTGAAGATTCCATGTCAGAAAATGTACCTTTAAAAATGTAATATGTGTATATATTTGTTTTAGTCTTCTTATTGTTGAATTTAAACACATATTTTACTTTTGCCTTTTTATATAATATAATCACTGTACTTTGTTGATGATGTTCAATAGTTGTATAATGTTGTGGAATAGTTGTGCAATGCTATTTATATGCATACAATTCATTTAACTCCGTATAAATTAAGTAAATGTTTATTGTGAAGATTAGTGTGAAGTTTTGAACTGCCTTTCAATGTAATAATACACAATTACATTAAATGAAATATACACACGTGTGTATCTCTCTGTCGCTCTCTTTGTGTAGGTGTGTTGTCTGATACACGGTAAAATGCATGATATAATGGAATAAAAATGTTATTGTAAAAAATGTACCGTGGTTTGGTGTATACGATATATACCTGGACACTAGATGGCAGCGTCAACGTCTCTTAACATAGGCGGATACTTCCAGTGGTATTGAGTTGTTAACAAAACGCACTGACACTGAAACACACCGACTGGACCAATAACCTCAACAATCTGTTAAATGTCATGCGTCGTGGGGGAAAAAAAAACAGAAATACTTTCATCTACAGTGAGAGCATTTTAATGAGAGCATTCCTTCATTCAGAGAGCAGCGAATTTTCTTAAATGTTCTTAGATGACACGCGCACACACACACACACACACACACACACACACACACACACACACACACACACACACACACACACACACACA
>JAQQZT010000016.1:2200618-2210834 GCA_030068275.1 Clarias platycephalus | reverse complement strand
TGACTGCAATGTTGTGGAGAATTGCAGTAACTACAATTACATAGCAGCTTTTGGACGGATGCAGCCCTCCGTTTGGTTACACTTGCAAAGTCCCTCCACTTGTTTCTGACTTCCTCTGGGCTTCTCTCATACGCATTTCCAGAAGCATGATTTTTTTGTGCGATTTCATTACAAAAAAATTTTTTGTCAGAATTTGTAACTGTTTTTTAATTTGGAGAAAAGCAAGATTTGATTGTTTCCCACCATAAGAACTGCAAGCTCTTTTTTTTTTCTTTTTTTTTTAGAAAATCGTGGTTTTCGTGTCATTTTTTAAAGTCAACTTTCATTAAACCATGGCTGTATGTCAAAGGGACTTATATAGGAAATGATCTTGAGCAAAATATGTAACAGGTGTTCACAACACAATCCCAGCATTTTCAAAACCCATAATTTCTTTTTATTTTAATTGTACTGATATATCAGTACCAAATAAAAAACGAGTTCAAATGAAATATAACTAACAGTTATAGACTTTGTGTGCCTATGGCACTACTCCGCCATTGTGTCGAAGAAGACGACGAAGAACATCATAACGACAGATCAAACCAACATCGTTCTAACGATGGATTTGCGACACAGGTACTATGGTTGACTAGTTAGTTAGTTTCTTCAACGTTGCACCGTACATCGTTGTACGGGAAACGCACCCCTGGGGTCGTATCGTCGATTTACTCAACCACATTGTTTTGCTGCCTCAAATGGGTCATTATTAAGAAAAAATAAAGTTAACTAAAGCATTGCCTTACAGCATTTCACCATTTTCGAGCCCAGGACGAAACTAAGCTTAACGAAAATCAAATTAGTTTGAGTAGTTGTGTTTAATGTAAATTGCTAAATTAACTTCGAAACTATCTGAGTTCAGTCCGAAGTCAGAGGTCGTTCTGCCTGGCCTCGTCCTGCTAAATATTTTAAAAGAGTTTATTTTAAACACTCTGTGTTCTAAATTTGATGGGGTTGTCCTCCATCTATAAAAGGGAAACCATATAATTTTTGTGTTTTGTTTTTTGTTTATTATTGTGTTTGAAGTATTAATTATTGTGTTTGAAGTATTAATGTAATCTTTCACTTTCCAAAAATAAATACACTTCATCTTGGATTCAGAGCACAAATAATGTTCAAATGCCCAAATTAATAAATAATATGTTTAGGCATAAAAAATAATGAGAAATTGATGCTGCGTTGAAAGTCTGATTTTCTAAACAAAATTAATGAATTTGGTCTCGTGACATCTACGTGAATGCTTACAATTCATTGCCGACTTTAAAGTGCAAATATTATATGAACTAAAACAATTTCAGCGTGTTAAGGTGTCAAACTAAATGTTTATTTTAGTGCATATAAGACTTAAAATAATGGTTATTGCAAAAATAAATAAAACACCAACAACTGAAAGTTTCAAACTAACCCTTCAGTTAATATTTAATAACCTTTGATAAAACATGTAAAGACGGGCGTGAATATTCTACTGTGTTTTTTCGGTAATAGAACATTGCACTGTATTTTTAATTAGAAGAAAACATTTTTTAATAAAATGTAAAATAAAACTGTAGTTGTATTTCAAATAAGAGTTACCCCTTTTTACTTAATATAAATGTCAATAGGCTATAAATGTACAGTGAACTACTTTATGTAAGTATACAAATATCTTACAAGTGTTAGCTATTTAAATAATAGCTTCTTAGCTATGCTAACTTTACTTAGGTGAAAATGTAAGTACTCATGACCTAGGTTTATCGCTGATTAAAAATACTAGCTAAAATAATAGAAGCTACACAATTTTTTTCATCACAGAGCATGATGAAAAAATATGCGGAGAAATGTAAACACAAAAGAGATTGCTTTATGCCCAATATAATAAGTCTTCGTGTTTAATACATGCTTTTCATCATTGTTGTGCTTTTAATTGGGATAATAAGGAAATTTTCCTATTTTAGTATTTTTTTTCGTATCAGATGTATATTACAATAAACCCAGTGTGACGCTCTCAGTTTTCTCTCCTGTCCAATTTTTTTTCTAATGTTACCATAACTTTTTATTTGCTGCACTTTAAAAGTGTTTGATTGTATTGCTGTTTAAAAGTATCGCTAAAGTATTTGTTTCAAAATAATGAATAAATTGTTTTGTGAAACTACTGTTCCTGATTTGTTTACTTTGTTTATTGTTTCTTTAAAAAGTAATTATGCTTTCATGTGATATTAATCATAATCTGTTTGTGCTTCACAGCCGATCAAAGACTTTGTGGGAAAAATGGTTTCTCGAAATACTGTGGGTACTTATGATGCAAATTTATAACCTAGACTTTATTTCTGAGTGGGCCTGCAATAAACTAGAACTAGTATACTCTTGTCCCATGGCGGAGCATGTTTAGGGTTTTTCATAGGTAAAATCTCGAAGCGCTACTTTGAGTCTTTATTGTGGAATGAATGTGAACCATAATATTTTACTGCATTTAGAAAAAAAGCCCAAAAGATTAAACTAAATAAAGACAATCTAGATAAGAAACGTTTTCATCCTCTGGTTATCATGACTAATCTCCATGTCTCCAGCTCTTCCTGCTTTACACAAAATCTTCAAATGTTTAGTCATTGTTTTTATTAATCACGTTCACTGTTTGCGTTCACTCTTATTAAAAGACATCATTACAGCTATCCAAGCAGCTGTGAAGATTATATATGCTAATGTAGAAGACAATTTCCCTCTTGCTACTAATGATTTTTTTTTAGTAACGTTTCCTATCTAATACCCTGCATAAAGAGCAGCTTACGTGTAACGTGAATTAACTTGATGAGCTGTTTTAAAAATATTACAATACAACCTACACATCTCATGTCGAGTCCTTGCAGTTGAAAACATAGTTATTAGGGTGCTTATTTGACATGCATGTCTGAAGCATTCATTGATGTTAGAACTCAACGGCTATGTTTATTATTCTCTTTATTTAAGTCCAGTTACACAAAAAATTCATTAACATTTCGAAAGAGCTACCCAATAGTCTAAGCGTAAAAGGACTTAATTGGAGAAATGTATTTTGTGAATGCAGGTTTACCGCGGTGCTATTTTTTTATATAACGCAAAAGTAGTGTAAATGTGTAAAAACGTTTCGGAAATGTCAATGCATATGTAAAATATTGCACTTACGAGTACATTAACATCACGTAAAAATTAACTAAGCAATAATTTGTGTTTATACGCGTTGCATTCTGAGCTAGAACCGCTAACCCCACCTTTCGCCTTTAACCTTAACCATTCCTAACTTTGACTCAGAAGTTGCCTGTGAGACTGTGCTGCCAGTCCAGGGAGTTCAGTGGCAGTGCTGAGGACAAAATCTAAGATTAAACGAATTAAACAAAACCTTAGGATTAAAAATAAATAAATAAAACTAAGAAAGAAATTATACTAATTAATCTGAAAATAGAATATTGCTGCGAATAATACGTAGGCCTACTGGTATTTTCCTTGGACTGGTTATTTTACTCATATTTAAAACTGACATGTAAAAGAAAATAAGCTATTGCCCTTACAATTAACTTGAGTTATTTAACCTAATTTAAAAGGAAATTATGTTAAAAACCTATGCCACTCTTTTGTACACTCTATACCCGTCGACGAGTTGCAAAAACTTCTTTTATCTATTGCTCATATCTTACTTCGTTATAAGCAAGCAATATAATCTTACTGTGCTAAACTGACATGTTGAAAGATAATAAATACCTCGTTTTTTGTAACAAAAATTTTAAAATAAATAAAAATAAATAAAATAAAATAAAAAACACAAGGAATGATTGATCAAAAAACACAAGGAATGAAATCTACAAGGTATTGTAGATTTGCCATCCGAAATGAGAAAGACAAAATAAATAATAAATAAATTGTAATACATTTGACGTACGAAATGTTTAGTATCAACTCATATTAAGCTACATATTAAAAATAATATCATGCACGTGTCTGTTTTGTCAAATGTATAATTTGACTTATACATGCATGATTTTGTTGTTTAAGGTTAAAATTCCTGAAATTCTAACGAAATTCAAAAGAAAAAAATAGAAAAAAGAAAAAAAGGTATATCAATTTCTCTAACGAGGTCTGTATGCCTTGAGGCATCAAATTCTCCCTTTTTCCCTTTTACAGCCCCAATTTAGCTCACTGAAAACTTTTATTGACACATAAAACCAAAGAGAACAGGCAGGGGTTTTCTGTAGATAACAGAGGCGAGACGGTAGTTCATTTCAAATGCTATCTCCGGAAGGAGGCGAGAGAGTGGTGTGTATGTGAGAGAGAAGACTAATTTAAAGTAAATGGACGCCCTTGATGAAAGCAAACTGACGTAATCAAGGCAGTTTCTTGTTGCCGAGGCAGGAGGTTGAATCCCAACAACATGAAACTACCTAAACCACGCATCAGCTGGTAAGGACGGGCTTTCCAATCAACGACTTTCCGGCAATGACAATCCAAAAGAAAGAACCAGCACTGCTGGAATAGCCTCTTCTGTATGCAAAGCTAATGGCCAAAAAGTTGTAACAACTGTACAGCTGCAAAAACCTACTTCAGTACATGATATTAAACCATATCAACTACAAAATTTAAATTGAAGAAATTTTGTTTTAATTGCTCAAATTAAATATTTTCACTGAAAACTATAACATTTGTATGCAGAGAGTCAGATCTTTCAGCAAAACACAAATAAACCTTGTATCCAGTAGGCCTACTTGACTTTCTATCTCTGGGTAAAACACTAAGCTGTCTGTGTGTGACATAAAACGTAATGCAGTTACTTTGAAAAAAAACAAAAAAATAAAACAAGACCTTTAGCTATTCTACTATAGAAGGACTGCCAACAGAGACTGAATGGAAAAAAATAGACCTGCATGCTTTGTTCACTAAAGCTGTGCTATTAACACAAACACATCAGTGTCACGTACAAAACAATCGAACAAATATTTTCTTTCTACAAGCCGTGATATCACCAGCATGGTCTGCTATAAAACAATATAAAATGCTTGAAAAGAAACAAAATCAAGTGCATCCGGACAACACAACGCAGCAGAACATGTTTTCATTTTCCCGCCATTTGAGACGATAACCTGTGGCAACGAGATAAAATAATCAATACCAAGTGCCTATCAGCAATAAAATATGAAGTCCAGTGTGTCAGCCCAAGCATAGAAACGTGCACATGCCTTTGCCCAAGATCTTACCTTTCAACTCGTCCTTGCTTACCTTTTATATGAGTTCCTCCGTCGAAGTGCGCCGTGTTGCTTTTTCATCTTTCGCCGTGTAATGTTTAAAAAATCCAACCATCACAAAGTAAGATCCCAACTCGTCCTACAGCATATGAAAAGAAGACTGTAGACGAGCGCAGCAAGCCCATCCTCCTCTTCAACGTTAAAAACACTTTTACTGCGGCAGCACCACATTGTAATTTGCAGATCATAAAAGCCAGCTCAGGCGATCCGGATCTAATACAGTGACACTGATATTTTATGTGTATGGCTTATCATGGTCACCTGGTTTATATTTAAATCAGTGTTACTGCTTGGCTTACATTACTACGCGTTCTTCTCTTTTTCTTTTCTTCTCTTTGTCTTGGGCGTTTTCTGAGACTAAACTTGTACAATAATTTAAAAAGGGTACATGCAATCTTGTCATTCTCCAGAGAAGGTTTCTATTATTTTTATTAACTGGTCCTTGATAACCGATGTCTACATGTAAAACATATTTACAGCTATAAATAAATAAAGGCTGCATTTTAACACTGCGGATTTCCTGCTGTGTCATCCTGTATATATTTATTTATTGTAGAGTAAATGTGTGTCGCAAATAAACGACGATTCGTTTAAACATATTAACTTCATGACACGAGTTATTTACAAAAATACACGAATAATATTAAAGGATGATATTAAGAGATATATATTTTGGCGAGAAACTATTCGAGCATAGCTCTAAACATGGCAGTCTGCGATGATCTCTTACAGCTTCACGTGTCAAGACAGAATCCTAATCTGTAAAGTACGATACTCTTTTTGACCCCATGGCGACGCTGTTCTCCCAGTGAAGTCTTGCAAATTGTCTTAATGTGCAACCACTGGTCTATAAACGGTAGCATGCTTTATTTACTTAATGTGTTTGTTGCGTTAAATGTGGATTACATTTACATTTAGGCATTTGCAGACGCTCGCGACTTACAAAAATGATTTGTAGTTTCCATCATTGGATAGAGCCTTACACTGGTTTACTAGGTTACTAATACTATCAAACACTGTTGGTAAGTTTTTTTTTTTTTTTTTTGAGAGGATTGGGGGAGCCCAAGCACTGAAGAAAGAGATGTGTCTTAAGTCATCGTTTAAAGATTACTTACTTTAGTTAACATTATCCTACATCTAACACTGTGCATTTCTACTATGTTTAGTAACTCTAGATTTAAATCAAAGTGTGTTGCATTTTTAAAAACGCATTCTTATGGAGTCCAGGCCTGCAGCTCGTGCACACTCTGTCATAAAAAGAACGAACCAAATACTCAAAAATCATTCAAGTTATTGCTTATATGATCTGTTACCAATGTATTAAAATGACGCAGAACAGAGACCATTTTCTCTAGTGCTATCAAATCTTTTAATTCCATTATATATCATTATAAAAGGAGAACGGGTCACAATTTAGAATATTATGGCCTGAACGAAGGCTAACACTCAGTCTGTACCCCAATAAAACAGTCTATAACGGCAACTTCTCGCTAGGCTACCAATTTATGAGGATAAAAACGCGTTCGTTAAATCATAGGCTACATAAAAGCGTTGAAAACACTTTACACAAAAACAAATTAAATGGCCTTTCTTTTCACCTACAAATTCGGTTATGCTCAAAATTTGCACCTAGTATGGTTTTTGTATATAAGCTTCCTTAAAGTAAAATCTCGATGCGTAGTATGGCTGTATAGTATAAAGAGCGAATAATCAATAAACGTTAACATACTAAATAATATAATACCAATATCAATGAATGTCATGATGTTACAATGAGAAACATGTACTGAAAATAATGACTGTATCAACATGAACTAATATGTTCATGTATTATATGTATTAAAAGAAGGTTCATTAATTTGTGGAACTCATGCAAATGAACAGCACACATAAATCTACAGGTTGAACGTCACTTAGATTATTACTCTCTTACATTTACTTTGATCCAAACAAGCTTATAATACACGTTTAACATATTTGCTACCAGAGGCAAGAAAGTAAAAGTAGCCTACAAGTACTCTCCCAAAATTTACCACTTCAAATTAAAAAATGTAGCCTACTTTAAGTACAAATATTCTGCCCTGTTTTTTGTGATCTCTATAAAACCGAGTTACTGATGAATAGTATTTTAAACAATTGAAATGAAGGCTATTGCTAACATCAATGTGCCAGAGATTTGTATTTTGTAGAAATATAAACTGTTCAGTATTTTTTTTTAAACTACAATAAAAAATAATGAACAAACAAATGTACAATTCTTTAGTTGTGTTCAAATTTTATTACAAGTTCATGAAAACGTGTATAGGCATTACAAGAGATAAAATGTAAATTTATTAAACAAATTTAACACAGGTTATATACGTTGTTTAACTAGATGGTTTAGACATGGCTAGATAGAGAGGAATGAACACTATATAAGTTTTGAGACAAATGACATTACAGCAAGAATGTTGAATATCCTTTAACGTTGATGAGTTTTATAGATGAAGAATATACCACTTTACAACAGTGCAGTGTCTGCCCAGCTGGTAGTTTTCTGTCAAAGAAGCTGTAGCTTTTCAGATGCTGAAATAAATGATTGATTAACTTTGTTAAAAAATAATTAACGGCTTCAGGTTGAAATAACATATGCTGTAATGACTGGCAATATGTCTTGAATAAAAAAAAAAAGAATTATCTCAGAGAAATGTGTTTCTTTCACAAAGGCACATGAAACATGATAACTGAGAGATCATTAAGTTACTGAAGTTAATGGAAAAGAGGCTTCGACTTCGACGATAGCGATAAGATTTGACATTAATTAAGCAAAAATCGACTTTTATTAATTATACTAGCTAGTTGCTATCATTACTACCCTGTATAATGCAAGTAATCTACACAGTTATACATGGGCATAAAGCAAGCATTCTGAATAAAATACATATAAGCTAATTATAAAAAAATAAACGAAAGTATTATTGGCATGAAACACAAAACCAAACATCTAAGAGTTCACAACTCTCTTGTTCAGTGTGTTGGCTAGTTAGTTACATCATTTGTAATCTTACCTTAACAAGTACGCCCGCTCGAGACACTTGAAAAGGGAGCCAGAAGGTTTCGCAGCTCAGAAACCAAGTGGGCGGTATCCGTTGCCTAGGTAACCATCAATCACTTTGATGCGCCAACCAATCGGTGCTTTCATAACGACCTGCAGTCATTCCTGAAAACTAGGGTTGGTGGATTTGTTTTGCTCCCGTACTTCCCACATGGGGTAGATTATTTCACTCTGTGAGCACCATAAACGCTTATTTTTATAGTAGAAAATCAATGCACTTATGTGTGATCATCATCTGAAAAGTAACAAGTCTCTTTTTAAAATGTAGTAGGATTAAAGGTTTTTTTATTTATTAAAAAAGTAGTGAGTAAAAGTATCAGGAAATACTCATGTACAAGTATACTCAAGTACATATACGAAAAGTAGCCTACTTAAGAATTTGTTCTATTTTACTTGCCACTTCTGTTACTTGCTATAGTTATAAAATGGCTGTATAGATTTAAAGCATTTAAAGATGAAAATGGATTAAAGATCCATTTGATGCATTCCATTGCATTCTTATCCTTGATGTATTACGCACGGTATTGCAGTGGCCATTGAATTCTCTTATTCACAGGGAATTAGTTAAATTAGTTCATTAGTTAGTTAATTAGAAAGTCTCAGATTCATACCGATAATAGAGTACATGTTTTATATGGAGTATAACCATAAGCGCACATCATTAACTTTTCGTGATACAACCTGTTTTCTCCTAAAACGTACGAAGAACTTAAAAACAGGAGCTAACTGCATATTGGGCACCTAAGAGTTTTGGTATGCTCCCTGAGGGATTTCTTTTGTGAAGATACACGTGGTGGGTGTTGGGGTCTTAGGGGTTCCCCAATAAGGCACTCATAACCACTTTTATTTAAAAATATTTTAGAGAAACACGAGGTGAGAAAAAGTTATTCTTAAAATTTTCAGTTTTTATACGAATATAGCGAGAGAACTAAAATATATTATTTGTGATTTCGAATACCTATTGCTACCTTTATTCATTCTGATAGGCCGATAGTTATAATGTGATGATGATTACACTGATAATGTCTAGAATATTAATTTCTTTGCTGTTTCAAAATTTATAAAATAGATAGCGACAAATTTCATTGCCTATGTGATATATAATGAAAAGAAACTCCAACGAAATAAATGAAAGGAATGACATATAGAATATAAAATGCATGGTATGCTTCTCAAACTTGTTACAGACCCATATTAAAATATGTTGTAGAAAAAAAAATGATTTGTTAATTAACGGAAATATGAAAAAGAACAGTTAAAAATTAGTCTGTGCTGATTAGACATATTACTTGGTAAGGCAGCGAGAAACCTTGGATTCCTTTTACCCACGTGACTCAAAGGATAAACGGCGTGCCTGAAATCGCAGTATGGCGCCAGAATCAAGAAAACGGTCATAGGTGTCAAATGTTCTTCCAATATAAAACCAACGAAATGAGCTGCAAAGGGTATAGAGAGAACGCGTGTATGTTCATTCAACTGTTTAATTGTTCTTTTTTAACATTGGTTTTGAAGCAGTTTACCTGAGCACCACAAACTAAATATTTAATACGAATTAAATACTAAATATTTAATTACACAATAACAGTTTATCACTGCTTGCATGAATCAGGACCTACACACTATCACTGGGGAGTGAAGATATTTTTCTTGACTAGAGGTGGAGATATTTTCTGCATCCTATACGGAGTTAGAGCGCCATCGTGGTGGCTGCGAGTTGTAATTACAAACGATACTAAAGAAACGACATGAAATAATTCCATATATATATATATCTATATATATCTATATATCTATATATCTATATATCTATCTATCTATATATATCTATCTATCTATA
>JAQQZT010000016.1:2125195-2140542 GCA_030068275.1 Clarias platycephalus | reverse complement strand
TACATGTAAACCTGTTTTAAGAGACTCATTAAGCAATATTAGCAACCTTTAAAATGGCATAATAGGGGCACTTTAAAGTGATAATTAAAATTTCAATGTGTCATGTCTAACATTAAGCATGTATCAAATTAAGCACAGGGCTGGATACAAATACAGTTTCTTTTATCATTCCCAGAGCAAACAAGCCAGGAGGGCAAATACCAAATCAGCATCAAATAGCAAACCTAAAAGGTAATGCAATCACCAACAGAGGAATGTCGACAAAACAGGAATCAAAAGAAGCAAACAATGTATTGTCCCACCCTGCACTGGCACCTCAGTAGAGTTATTGGGCGTAACCTAATGCCTCTGCTGCTTACTGTTGCCTCTGGCAAGTGCATTAGGGAACTTAAATCTACATCTGGATTTCTGTAAAGCTATTCTGTCTTTCTTTCAAAAATATTTTCAAATAACGATTCTCAATCGTTTCATTATGATTCTATCAACATGCAAAATTTACACCAAGGAGAAATGATACGCTTCTGGATACTCCTTACTAACACCTCCTTTATTTAGACAAACAACCTTTAAAAGGTTTGTGGGGGGAGTTGTCGGGGAGGGGGTATTCTTCTTTCCTTGAAAATGTAATTAAAAAAAGGAAACTATATACTGTACGTAAAACCATCTGGATCCAAAAATCCAAAAGTCAAGACTAGACTAATAATTTAAACAAATGATTTCATTAAGAATATCTGCAGACTACTCTTTAATTACAAGAATCATTATCATTATTCTGTAGTCATGTCAGGCAGCACAGTGGCGTAATGGTTAGCACTGTTGCCTCGCACCTCCAGGGTTGAGGGTTCAATTCTCTCCTTGGTTCTGTGTGCATGGAGTTTGCATGTTCTGCCTGTCCTTGGTGGTTTTCCTCCAGGTACTTCAGTTTCCTCTCTCGGTCTATAGAAAGGCAGATTAGGCTAATTAACATTAATCAAAATGCTAATCGAAAGGCAGATTTAGCTAATTGACATTTCCAAATTGTGTTTGTGTGTGGCTGGCAAAGTATTTGCATTCTGTCTAGGGTGTACACCTCCTCAATGCTCTTGGGAAAGGCTCCAAGCCCTTGTGACCCTGTACAGGATAGGCAGTATAGAAAATGAATGGTCCAGAGGTCCTCTGTGGAGAGAGGAGAACCAACCAGAAGGACAACCATCTCTGCAGCAATCCACCAATCAGGCCTATATGGTAGAGTGGCCAGAGAGTCTCATCAAACCTGAGAATTTTGTTTCTCATGGTCTGAGACTCCTTCAGGTGCCTTTTGGCAAACTCCATTTACTCCATTTACGTGCCTTTTACTAAGGAGTGACTTCCGTCTGGCCACTCTACCAGAGATGGTTGTCCTTCTGGAAGGTTCTCCTCTCTCCACAGAGGACCTCCGGAGCTCTGACAGAGTGAACACCGGGTTCTTGGTCACCTCCCTGACTAAGGCCCTTCTCCCCCGAATGCTCAGTTTAGATGGCTGGCCAGCTCTAGGAATAGTCCTGCTGGTTTCAAACTTCTTCCACTTATAAATGATGGAGGCCACTGTGCTCATTGGGACCTTCAAAGTAGCAGAAATTTTTTTGTAACCCTCCCCAGATTTGTGCCTCGAAACAATCCTGTCTCTGAGGTCTACAGACAATTCCTTTGACTTCATGTTTGTGCTCTGACATGAACTATCAACTGTGGGACCTTATATAGACAGGTGTGTGCCTTTCCAAATCATGTCCAATCAACTGAAGTTACCACAGGTGGACTCCAATTAAGCTGCAGAAACATCTCAAGGCTGATCAGGGGAAACAGAATGTGCCTGAGCTCAATTTTGAGCTTCATGGCAAAGGCTGTGAATACTTATGTACATGTGCTTTTTAAATTTGTAATAAATTAGCAAAAATCTCAAGTAAACTTTTTTCATATTGTCATTATGGGGTGTTGTGTGTAGAATTCTGAGGGGGAAAAAATTATTTAATCCATTTTAGAATAAGGCTGTGCTTATTATTTTTAATGCTTTCCGGATGCACTGTATATATTAAATTAAAAGGCGTTTCCTCCTGGCTTCACAGCAAACCAAAACATCCCCAAAAAAATTCCTTTTTTTTTCTTCTTTTTTTCTGTTAATGGGTAATTTGATAATTTTCTGTCTCTTATGAAGCTGTTTAATGATGGTAGTTCAACTAAACTCAGAACACAATGAAGATGTCTTTTAGAGGAGGCTTTGGGCCAACCAGAACTATTAAACTGAACAATAATTCTGTTAACAGTGGAAAGGGGGATTTTAGAATTCCTAGCTAATTGTCTCTTAGCCAGTTCACCCCCAGAAACATGTGTCGATTCCAGACCAAAAAAGGAAGCAAATATAGTCATAATATCAGCGTTTTTGCATACATTTCATCATAAACCTAGGTGGTCTAATTTTCTCCTTGGATGTCTGTGTAGAATTATTTATATTTATATGTAGAATTATCAAAGTCTTTTAGTTTGAAGATTTAGTTGTGTGAAAATTCAAGCTCAACTTTTAAAAGCCTCGTCCTGAATAAGTGTTTAATGTTTATAAATGTACTGCAGGGGGCAGTACAGACCCTCCAAACTAATCAACTGATCAAAATTCTTAAAAGATCAGCTGGTGAAGCTTGTAGAAAAAATACATTCATTAGAAATGTGTCAATGGTTTTTTTTTTTTGCCTCTAACATTCTGAAATTTCTTAGTAAATAATAATAATAATAAAAAAAATATATGGTATTTACGTAAAATATTATATTGTGAGTTGATCGTAATAATACATTTAATGGTCTTTATTATGGTCTTGTAAAAATCTTTAAACAAATAAATATTTAAATATAAAAATATTAATACACGCACCCACACACACACAATAGATAAAATGGACAAAAACTCTGCATGACATCATTGTCCATGCGGTGTAATTTACACCAAAGGGAGATGTGATTAAAATTAATTAAGAGACACAGCCTAGTTAAAAGGAGGATTACTGGTCAGACAATGTTACCTGTCATCCACTCACCTTACATTTTATCTATTCCTTCCTGACCACGTTAACCACATCATACGTACACATTCATACACACTCAGAAAGAAAAGAAAACACGTACACATGGATGCACACTGATGCTTTAAGATGATGTAATGTTTCACTTTCTTCCCTACACCTCTCTCTCTGTCTCTCTCTCTCTCTTTCTCTCGCTCGCTCACACACACACACACACACACATCCTGCACCAGTTCATCATTAATATTCCGTCGCCATTCCTCTGCAGCACTTTGCAAATGGAAGGCTGGGCATAATTTCCCTAAAATGCCGCTTTTTTATCGCCTATTTCTCCTTCATCAGAGCGGCAGAGGGCGATTGATGGCTGACAGCATGGCGTTTTTATGGTCAGATTTATGGCCTCACCTTCTTTACAGCTCACACTCACCAAAACTGCTTATTTTTGTGAGAAGATTTAGTCGCAGTGGTGTGTGTGTGTACAGAGAGACATAATTCCATCGAGTCCAAACCCAATTTGACTGTCTGGCCCTATGCTTTTAGGGGTAAATGCCTTGATATGTTACATCCAAACAAACCTCGGAGTCACAATTTCAACTAATTGTATGAGAGAGAGACAATAAACAGTGATAATACACAATTACTGATACTGGCCTTTGTTCTATTTTCATTGTAGATGTTACAGTTATCACTGCTTTAACTTCCAAAGACAGAAATGTATTAGTGATAAATTTAGATTGCCACTAAAAGAGCATTGCAGTGTTAGCTTGTATGGTTGTAAATTATATTTATTGTCAAATTAGAGCAAGTGATGAATCAGTACTTAAAATATTGTGATTTTTTTCCCCCAATAAATGTGACTTGACAGAGACAACCCATGATCACTAAATGAGATCAGTTTAATTTGAATTAAGACTGCAAAAATGTGAGGAAAGTTTCTTGACCAGAGACAATTCTATTTACTAAGCAGTTATAGTTTGTGTAAACTTTATATTATTTAAATATGAAATTATAAAAACTGTTATAAATATAATATAAATATAAATTCTGTTCTATGATCCAGGAAAATAAATGTCCTGGAATAAATGTAATAAACGTACACAAACAGGATGTAATGGGTGCTTGCATTAGAATGCACTTAAAATCACACTGTGTTATTTGTGTCAGCTTTATAGTAGAAATACAAATGCAAGTTCAAATGCAGAATGAATATTCATGTGGAATTTATATTTCTGTCTGTCAACAATCTAAAATCAAAATACAAACCAAACCAAAGTTATTTTTACCTAAAGCACATTAATAATTTAATGCTATTGATAATATTAAACAGATAGTGAGCTTTTCACTTATATACACATACATGTGCTATCTACTGTATTTAAGCTAGGCTACGTTAGCATTAGTGATTGTTCAGAATTGTTTTTTTATTTTTCCCCGATTTTCTCCCTAATTTAGTCGTATCCAATTCCTCCCCATTACTAGGGGGCTCCACATTAGGGTTACTACTACCACTCAGTCGGGAGGGCCGAAGACTCTCACGTGTTTCCTCTAAACTTTTCGAACTGCTCACTCACGCACCGTTGGGGGCAGCACACTCGGAGGACAGCGCTATCCACTCCTTCCGCTTGCGCGAGCTCACAGACGCCCCTGATTGGCTTTCGAGCCGTGATTAATGTGGGAGCACTAAGTACCGCTCATCCCTCCCCTCTGAGAGAGCTCAGCCAATCAGCTCTCTCTAGACCTCCGGCTGTGAGAGGATACAGCATCACCCGGGAATTTAACTCGCGATCTCGCCACTTGGAGGCCTGTTCAGAATTGTTATGATTTTTGTATATGAGTGTAAGGCTACGGCCTCAGCAAAACCTCAGTGTGCGTCCTCGCTGTTACCTATGCCCTTCTGCCATGCCGGGGATTGGATCCGACTGCCAGCAACATGCCAGGAGGTCCAGGAGTTGCACCAGGCCTGCCATGCCATTGCTGGCATTCCTAGAGTCCTAGGCTTAGTGGATGGTACACTAATCCCACTCTCCACTCCATCAAAACTGATTTATCCATTGGGACAAAACTGCAGGAGGTGGAATTATATACATTTTGCGAAATCACCAAATTCACACTGAAATAACAAATTTGATGTAAAAGAGACAATTAAAAAAACATTCTAACTATATTTGTCAAACTGTTCAGTGAGGCACTGTTCAGTGCAACATGATCAGGCATACATATCGCAAAAGGGATATGCGGCAATAAACATCCAGGTAGTGGTGGACCATAGGTGTCTAGTCAATGATCTGGTTTTAGAGAGAGTCAAAAAAGTCAGTGCTTCCTGGACTCCAAAAGACCATACTCTCTTCAGCAGAAGGAAATAAAAATATAAATTGTATCTGTGTTGTCTGTCGAGTCCGATTTGCTGTTCAGATGAACACCCAGGTATTTATTATCTAGGTATTATCTTCTTAGCACGCTAAGGTTATCAGGAAACCGGGCCCATGTCTTTTGGTTGAAAAATACTATGTAGATATTATTGTTTTAGAAGTTTTTAATTAGTGCTAACATTGTTTTGGTGCATTGAAAGTAATATTTTCAAAAGAGAATTAAGCAGAGACATAACATTACAACACTCAATAGACATGCAATTGCTTTCTGTACAAGAGTCATGAAATACACACATTGTGTGCAGGAAGCCGTTGAAACATTTGGTATTTTCCGCTACACCACATTCTGCAATCTTATTTCATGAACTCTCTTATAATTTTATGAGTCCATGTTGTATATGCACATGGTTGATGCCCAAACAGACCTTTTACGGCGCTTCCCTGTACTGTGATAAGGTATCCTTAACTCTCAGTTGTGAAACTGAAACTAGCAGAGGAGGAGGCTAATGATGCTGTAAACTTACGCTGTTACATAGTTTTTAATGTTTTCCATGATTTTCATTAATACGATAAGATCCCACAGTTAATAATATTTGTCCCAAAGTGGGACCTGCAATGTTACAGCAAGAGCAGTGTATAAATACAAAAGAAAAAGAAAAACAATACAATAGTTACAGTTCCAAACAAATTGCACTATGTAATATTGCAGAGTTGTGTTATATAAAATGTGTGTTATTGCACAGTTGCTATTGCACAAAAATCTAAGATATTGTACTTATATTTTAAGATATTGTAACTATATTGTATATTTAAGCTATTGTGACAACTGTATATAACAGTGTGCATTATAGAGACTGGTTCACTTGGAGCAGCTCTAGTTGTATAAGCTTCGATATTTCTCTTTCAGACACTGAAGGAGTTGCTCAGAGATAAAAATGGTTATTCTCCAGCAATGATGATAGGGGGATGGTAGCTAGGCTTTCTCCCATCTCCTGTACAGTGTCCAGGGGAATCCCCAGAACTGAGCTGGCCTTCTTTATCAATTTGTCCAGTCTCTTCCTGTCTGCAATAGACATGATGCTGACCACTCCATAGAAGATGGCTGAGGCCACTGCAGAGTCAAAAAAGGACTTCTGCCTGTACTCCAAAAGACCTTACTCTCTTCAGCAGAAGGAGTCTTGTTTGTCCTTTCCTATAAAGTATATCAGATGAACACCCAGGTATTTATTAGAGTCCACTCTTTCAATGTCCCTTAATGTTCACTGGTGATAGATAGGTGTGTTTGTGATAGAGACCAGTTCTTTGGTATTCCCTGCATTTATCTGGAGGCAGTTCCATTGGCACCATTGGCAAGTTCTGAATCAGTCTAATTACAATAATCTTTGTAATTAGAAAATTTATCTGTGTAACAACATTAAAATTTCAAATTTTCTGCAATTGACTGATTTATCCATTGGGACAAAACTGCAGGAGGTGGAATTATATACCAAATGCACTGACATAACAAATGTGATGTAAAAGAGACAATTAAAAAAACATTCTAACTAGATTTTTCAAATGGTTCAGTTACTTGACACACAAACATACAAAAAAGTATTTTCTACAATTAACATCACCTAATCTGAAAAAAATGTCTATCTCCCGGAAATGCATTTTAAAAATGATCTCATCTAAGCAAGTACAGTAAGTTATGCAGAAGTGAACACCAAGTAAATATCAAGCAGATATAAAGAAAGGCAATTTTAACTAGCTAGCTATATTTTATAAAAAGCTGTTGGAGTTTCATTAGTTTGCTAATTACATTAGCTAGGTAGTTTTTTTAGTTTAGGTTTTAGTTAGTAAATCCATACTGTACATTTCTTTGTGTATAGTCATCAACCTAGCCTTTGAACACTATACTGAACATTGCCTATAAGCTATTGCAGCAGTGAGATATGTTTATAACAACAGGCAATTTATCCCAAACTTCCACACGATATGTTGAGTTTAATACAGAGCCTTCATTCTGTAAAATATCAAAACATCCTTCTCCAAGTTGATGGATTTATTCTCCAATATGGTGGATGGATTAAGTAGAAAGTAAAGTAGAATAATAAGTAAATAATGAGCCATACTTTAAAAAAGTACTCAGCACAGAAAGGTTACCTGGCTTTTTCACCATGGAAAGAAAAAAGATGAATGTGTCTACTTTAAAGATGAAAAGAAAAGAAATGCCTCTCCGGAAAAGTTTTGCCACAGCTTGAATAAACTACAAACAATTCCAAGTAAATTCCATTAAATCTTTAAATACATTTCAATGAAATGGTCACTGAAAACAAAAGAACATTTTCATCCAAAGCCTGAGTCACTTTAATGTCTAAAATGTAGCAGCACATAAATGCAAAAATACTCTCTATAATTAAGATATTTAAAGTGAAAGCTCACAGAGTTGGGAAATGTCAAACATCTATAACTGCAACCTCAAAAACCATCAATCAATTTGACATTGCCAAAGCCGTCTCAAAATCACAGGACGACTCCGTAAAACCGCCAATTACGGGCCCCTATCACGCTTTACAGCTCGTCTGTTGTGATTCTCAACTTGGATAACATCGATGTGGTTGCAGATTAAAACTCTAAAATCCTCTTTTTGTATCTAATGAGCAACAGATGCTGGTTTTAGTGGCCAATACATCATACAGTACATTTTCACTGCAATCCATGATATATATCATATAGAATGTGTTTTCGTGTTCTACTTCCTTCTTTAGTATTAATTTAATGCTGCTTTTGCATATGGACTTTATTTTCCTTTCTTTTCATCCATTTTATTCCACTTCAGTCAAGTATCTCCTGGAATATGAGCACAAATAATGATATATACATTTTTAAAAGGTGTAAGTGGTATTAGGACATAAATGTCTCCCTGGTTATCCTGGAATGGAATATTTCTGGAATGAAAAGGTGGAGCCCTTCACCTTAAATCTACCCAAATAGATCTTTGCAAATCCAGTCTGTTTTGAGAGGTCAAGAGGAAATCAAAAAATCCAGAGGAAACACACATAATCAAAATGGGAACCAGGACCAAACCAGGGAGACAGAATAGATGTCAGGGAGATGGAATGAACGTCAAATCCATTTCCACTCTGACCAGAATAAAGTGGTTGCAGACAATAAATTAATGCTTACAATTTCTACCTGTAAGAAGCATTCTCAAAGAAAGATGCTTTTTTGAGCAAGATATGCTTTTAATCAAATCATTAGATTTGAGACATTTGTTAAATACAAGGGATGCAATATGTGGTGCTGTTTTTCCTGCTGGTAATTTATTAAAGCATACTTTGTATTGTCAAGGGCATGGCCACACCTTTTACAATGGGGTGGCCTGATTAGACTGAGCAAATTAAACTGCCATTACAATATACTTCAAACAGGAAAGAAAAGCAATTTAATCAGCAAATTGCTTTGCTGTGATCTTAACCATATTTAGATGAATTCCAAAATCAGTTCATCTGCTAGGAACAAACACATTCCCATATAAATCCTACATACATTCCACCACTTGGTCTTGAGATAACATGCTAGCTAAGGAGGATGTTAGACAGATGCACGGATGTAAGAACAACATCAAAGCACAATGTGTCCACCACATACTGAACCCCCAATCTGTATACAGTACTACCTGAGAATAATCTTCATCAGAAAGAAACACGCACAGCTAAGGAACACTTATTTGATGTCTAGCAAGCCACAAAAACAAAATGCATAGCTTACAAACCACACTAGTGTTATAGAACTTTAATTACTAGCTAATGTTAGCTAAAAACAAACCAGTGATGCGCCTCCAAATAAGCATACAATAAATTGGGTAATGTCTGCTCTTCTGATTGTTGGTTGTGGGCTATGATAATATTGTATTAATGCGGCGACCATGCTTCACACTACAGTGCTGCTGGCCACTCACGGTCACCCCTTTGTTCCAACCATATGTAGAAAATTCAAATCAGACGTAATCAGTATTAAGATTAAATAATTAATCATTCATTAATCTCTTACAAATTCTATAAAAATGAAATCAATAAATTATAACAATGTTACCCAAAGCATCAGTGGGCATTAAAATAAATTAATTAATAAAAGAAATAGGAGGAACTTACCATACACTTCAACCTGAATTATGTACACAAATACCCAAGAAGGTTAAAGGATCTGTTCATAATGGATTTGTTTTGTGTAGGATGATGAAATGTGTTCATCATTCATAATAATTCATGTTTCAACATTGAAAACTTCAAACCAACAAGTACCACCCAAAAAGAAAGAATGAAACACAAAAAAAGAAAGGGGTAAGGAAGTGAAAGATCTCTATGCGCTGCAGATCTTGGACAGAGGCGTGTATCAGATGGGCGATCAAACACTAATCGTTCCCTTTTGGCCCTCAGAGTATAAATCTGTCATTAATTGTGTGGAATTACATCAAATCCAGAACATTCTTTATGCGGCGTGCGAGTCGGCGACAGTTATACGACGAGCAATGCAGCACTAAACAGATGGGGCAGATCGGCTTTGCATGCTAACTATCCTTTTCACTGCCTCCCTCCATTTTTATCCCTCCACCCTGCTGCTGAGCACTGGGTGTGTGTGTGTGTGTGTGTGTGTGTGCTTTGTGTACAGTCTCTTGTGTATTCTCATTCCTCAAAAATCACCCTTTTAATGTTTTCCTTTTGTTTATTTCTTCTGATGTCCATTTTCTTGTTTTTCCCCCAATAATTCTCACTGCTTCTGTGTCAATCACACGCAATTCTTTCTCTTATTTTTCTGCTCACTTACTTGATCTTACACTTGATCTATATGCTTTATTCAAAACTTTTGCTTTTCTTTTCAAACAAATAAAGAAATAATTATAAATAAAAAATCACATTGCACTATAAAATAACATCCAACTTCCACCTGCTTTTCCTGTCATTTTAATCCCCCCTGTAATGACCTTGACCCTGAATCTTGCCTTCGACTATGATTTGCACTGACATCCTGGGACATAATCAAGCAGGAATACGCCAGCTAAGAGACCCATAAAGACCAAAGCAATCGCTCCAGGTTTCCCCCAAAGGTTCATCATGCAATTTTTCATGAAGGAAAAAAAGAAATAAAATCCAGGGATCATCAAGACTTATACAATAAGCTTGGGAACGGTAGACCTTTTAGACTGCAGTGGAAAGTAAAAATAAAACAGTAGCAGTCAAAAATACTCCCTGACATTAGAGGTGAAATGAGATGAAATGCTTTGAGTTGTGATTTTTAACCCACAGCAGTAATCATAACTGAGGGAAATTGGTTCAACAACTTAAGATATCAAAACTAGGGTATATGTTTCAAACTTAAAGTTTTCTGGCATTGTCAGGACAGAGGTTTTTGTGCTTCTTTGCGGTTTACTTGTAATTAAGAAAATAAAAATACCATCTGGTGAGGGATCATATGTTTATAGCTGCTATAATGTAAGCGACAACAGGAAGGGATAAATTGACAAAGCTAGAAATGTTCACCTTTTTAAAAAAAAAATTTTTATCGTTTTTTCTAGATTTTTACTGAATTAAAAGTTCCACAATGTAACTATAAACTGATAAATAATGTGACATGTCGTTCTTTAATAATTAAAATAATGACAGTGGTTGATAAATAGCTGTGGTTTAAGAGCTACAGTGGCTTTTACAATAAAAATATATTCAACATTATCACGTTAAGTATAACTCATCTCTCTCTCTAAGAGAGTAAGAGTGTGCCCATCTCACTCTGTTTCTCTTTCTCACACACACTTGTCTTGATTGATTTTTTTTTCTAGTCATCTACTGCAAACATTTTTGAACTGCTGTAAAACACCAACATCACCCCTCTGTACAATCAAGTTGACAGAACAGTCCATTTAGGGATGGGTAGCGATTTTAGAAACAAGGCAACACAACAGAAAGTGTATACACATGGCACATTTTGCTGTAAAGGAGGATGAGCTCCCCCTGCTGCTGTTTTTTTTTTTTTTAATCTCAGCAAATGATTTCCTCCTCTTTAGCTACATCTCAGAGATGATTAAAGCACTGATGACGTCTGTAGAACTGCTTGGAGATGATCTGGTGTAAAGAATTGCCATTTTCTGATCTACTCCACAAAGCCACTTTTTGTGGTTTCAGTTTGATGTCTTGACCCAAATCTATTCCACATGGAACTTTTCATTCTCAATGCTGCAATTTTAATTCACATTTTTTCTTTTTTTTTACATCTTCTTGTCTTCATTGCCTGAGGGGAACACTGTTTTTTTTTCTCTATCTTTGTTGTCATCTGCTGCGAAGTGTCTGTGTTTTGATGTAAAACTTTGCAACCCAGTGTAAGGATCTATCCAATGACGGAAACTTAAACACTTTTGTAAGTCGCTCTGGATAAAATCCATGGCGAATGCCTAAATGTAAATGTAAACCCAAAGCTGTGATTCACCTCCCTCTTCAGCCACAGAGCAGGTCATCATCTCCCTGTGCATATAACCTTATTGACGATAGAGATTCAGAGGAGACCTTCTTAACCCTGTCTTGCACATTTTTTGTGTTTTCCCTGCTCAATCACATCTAATAAACCTCATCAGCTAATTAATGGTCCTCCAAGTCAATGTGTTAAATCAGGAAAACCATTACAATCTGCCTTGAACTTGAACTATGGAGTATATAGAAAAGGAAATTTCACAGGGTAAAAACTAGAACTTCAACAAAGAATGTCACAATTGGAACTCATGTTTAAGACATGTTTAAGACATGTTTAGTGTATTGGAAATATGATTACTATATAGTACGTTCCACTTGCTGAGTTGTATACAATAATAGCTTTAACTCTAACCCCGGTTAAAAACATTAAACATGTGTATTTCCTTAAAAATGTAATTTAACCATGAACACTGATGCACTTTTTATGAGTAAACAGGTTAATTAACAAATCCTTCGCTTTTGATATAATGAGAAAATGTGAACAAAATTACTCATAAAAAGCACTATAAAATTAATCATTATAAAAGGCATGTGGCGGTGACACGTAAATTCTTAAACTTAATAACGCTCCTTATTTTATCTGTACATCTTTTATGCGTTAGTATTCTAAAAAAAAACAAAAAAAACAGCGTGAATAAAAAACATATACGCATGGAATTATTCTAAATTACACTGCCATCTAGTGGCTATTTCTGTTGGAAATGTCATCAGTCAAACATTTCGCAAAATGATCGGAGGGAGAAAAACACGAATATTCATCGTTTTCCTTGTGAAATCCAAATTTAAGGATATAAAGTATCATTTCACTAATTGGGTTATTGATAGTGATCAGTTTTTATAGGTTTCAGTCTCATCTAAGAATAAAACAGTGACGGAACAGAATGTATCTAATCTCATCGTACAAATGCAGCGAAATGTAGTCCTAGACTACAGTTCACGTTAATATGTAGACACAAATATAGGTTACATATAAATGGAAAGGTATGGATTATCAGATATTTATCTATTATTACTTGTTCATACATACATACTTATATAATCAGATACTTTATTAAAAAAAAAGCAGGAGAATAAGCATTAGCGGTCAGTATGAAAACAGAAGCCGTGTAGGTGTCACGTGGTCCCCCCGTGTCCGAACTCCTTTTCCCATTATGCACCAGTCAGAAAAAAAAAAACGGTCAAACCACGCACGTGCGTTTTGTTATTGTTGTTGAAAGTAAACGAGAAGCCAGAGTTTATCAGACGATCGCGATAACAGACTCACCAGCGGCTCGTGACTCCCAGCTCCAACCCCGAGCAGTGTGACTAATTCAACGTCGTCAAGATAAGAGGGTAATTATAGGCTATAATCGATTTATTGTAACAAAATTATCAACTAAATATTTTTTGGTTTTAAAGAACATGATGGCCAGTTAGTATTTATTTATTTGTTCACTTATTATTTATTTGAACATCTTTTGATTCAGATTATTTTTCAGCCCTACTTCAAAATATTTTAATGTTTAATTTTCTGTAATTATGTTAATTACAAGGGATTTTAAAAAAAAAATGTTTAAAGACTTTGAGTGAGTGGTAGGTATGTCATTTTATTTTAAATTTTTCTATAATAATAATAATTATTATTATTACTTTTATTATTATGAATATTATACCACGTTGATACTTTGCCTAAAACGTGAAAATTCTATTAGACATCATAATGCCAAGAGTGCATAAAATAATGTGGTTAAAAGATGTGGCAAATTAAATATATTTTTCAGAATGATGCATTGTGAAGTCAAATAAAATTATTAATTTGCCACATCTTTGTTTATTTGAACTACTCTTGGCTCAGGTGGCTTAGGTCATGTCACTGCATTGATACACACTCCATTAGCACTTGCTGTGAATAAGCATTCCTAGAATCATCATTATTAGCACATCATGTCATGTCATTTCACAACACTCCGAAATCTAATAGCTGTTTGGAAATCAGCTAAATATAGTGGAGTGTAAACACCATCCCCTCCATGTGACTGCATGTTTGTGTGTGTGTGTGTGTGTGTGTGTTCATGCAGCAGGTATGAAGAATCAAAATAAATTTACTCCAGAAGTAATTGTCAAATATATCAGAGAATGTATGTGAGCAAAGTAGTACTGAAGGTGCCCAGATTACCTCTTTTATGCTTAGGACACTGCAAATTCACCATCATGTTCCTATCCTTTGAAATATCTTATGCTAGCTACATGTCATGTTTTAAGTCTAGGTTAAGTGTTTATGTGTACATATCTATGTTTATGTTAGAATATAAATGACACTGACACAATTTGGCCCTTTTAAAAAATAAATAAATAAATTATGAATAAAAACCAATATGAAAAAAAGTCATATATATAAAACATTTGTATGACATGGTATACTTCTTTGTAGTTTTGATAGATGTGTGTCATGAAAATTGTAGCTTAGCTAATCTGGTTGCATAAAAGTTGAATTCAATACTAAATGTCAAAATACTACACCATGTTAGTGTTCACTGTTTATACATCCTGTGTATTAAAGCAGTAAGAAGGGTAAATGTTGCTCTTCCAGCCTTCTGAATTTTATTTTAAAATGCCTTCTTTGCTGGTGTGACGAGTTCTTTCTTTTAACCACATGGTTATATTTACATTCATGACTTTTTCAGATGCCCTTACACTTGTTTGCACATTTGCACGTGCACTTTATGTTGTCTGTAAAACCTGTAGATAGTCTTCCTTAGCTAGTTAGTTTTTGTTAATTTATGTTGTAATTTATGTTAGGTCAATCTGTCTTGTCTCTGCTAGCCAGCTAACTAGGCCTCTTAGTTAGCTAGTTTAGTTTTTCTGTTAATTTATGTTGTAAATTAATGTTGCATGTAGCCCCTTGATCCTGGAGGAACGTTATTTCGTTTCACTGTGTACTAACTGTACAGTATATGGTTGAAGTGACAATAAAGCCTACTTGAACTTGAACAGAGTGATTTACATTTTTGAGCAGTCGAGGGTCAAGGGTTTTTCTCAAGGCCTATCAGTAGTAGCTTAGCTGTGATTTGAGCTAGTGACTTTCTCATCAGTAGTTCTTAACTCAGATATCACTCTTTAGTGGACTACTGTGTGCACATACGGCCAAATCCTTGTACAGAATTCAGAAGTGCAGTGGTGTAAAACATATATTTTATATACAGTGGGTACGGAAAGTATTCAGACCACCTTAAATTTTTCACTTTTTGTTATATTGCAGCCATTTGCTAAAATGCTAAAGTCATTAATGTACACACAGCACATTGACGAAAAACACAGAATTGTTGACATTTTTGCAGATTTATTAAAAAAGAAAATCTGAAATATCGCAAGGGCCTAAATATTCAGACCCTCTGCTCAGTATTTAGTAGAAGCACCCTTTTGATCTAATACAGCCATGAGTCTTTTTGGGAAAGATGCAACAAGTTTTT
>JAQQZT010000016.1:2087234-2097468 GCA_030068275.1 Clarias platycephalus | reverse complement strand
ATATAGACACACACACACACACGCATGCACACATTTTTTTATTATGGCCCATCAGGTTCTCATAAATGCAGAGTTTAAAACCCCTGATTTATACAATATGTTGTCCTAGTTCCCTAGATGTTCCCACAGTTCTGTAGCTCCTTGTTATCTCATAGAAAGTTTCTTTTAAGGTGTCTTGTAGCTTTAACAAGGACAATTCAGGTTAAATCCCAATAAGTTTCAATTCATTCACTAATGAGACACACCGGGACTCATAACAAGGCAGAACAATGATCAACGGCTCCATTTAAGACAAGAACTGAGACTCAAGAAGAACAGATGAAAAACAAGAGAACAAAGAAACTTACTGAAAGAATACCACACATTATGACATTCTTGTGAAATTCTTTATAAAACAAATTTAGAAACAATGTTGTTCCAAGTAAAAATTAACATTATGTAACATTTTATGCGATTACACAATAAAAATAATTTCAACTTATCATCAACCAATCATGCCTGTCCTAGTTTGTCACTAGTTTCTGTGCAAGGCCATGATGGGTTGTTACAAAGGAATACAAAACCATATGGATTCATGAACAAAAATATAATTATACACCAAGAGTACTATTTCCCAATAAAGAATCAAATCAGGGTTTTAACAAAAAAAAGAAACATTTCTTGTTTTCAGGCTGTAAATCCCTGCATTTGTTGATATGTCAAATGAAACAAATAAAAAAAACAATGGTCTGGAGCATAAATATTTTTTCTGCATGTAATAAAAACAGATGCAATTCTAACTTTGAATATTTCTGAAGCATAAAAGTAAGACAGAAAAGCCCTATTTGGACAGGACTAGTTTTACAGGAGATCGTTAGAGAAATTTCTGTTTCACAGACGTACTTTTTACGATTTTAATCCCATCTGAATCTGCCATGTCTGTCTTTCTCTCACACGACCTGTGTAAAAATTCCAGAGCAAACCACCTACAGTTTTTCAGCAAACTCAGCGGTCCTCTGAGAAATCTAATCCCGTCCGAATGCGAATGTCTGTGATTGCCGAAAATGTTTTTTCCAAAACGCGTTTTCTTTTGTGTTCTATCTTTCTACACCGGTATTCAAGTTTGCGCACCAATAATGGATGTACTGTAGATGTCTTGTGCAACGCCCACATGTAAAACACAGACACTGCTACCTCCGTAATAAACACAGAGATGTTAGTCCCGTCCGAATGTTTACATGAAATGACAGATGTCGTCTGAAATAAATTCTACAGTAACTTAAACGTCGTTTGGAAAACTAGTCCCGTCCGAATAGGGCTAAAGATGCAAAATCAGACACAAAATTATGAAAAAGTTTAAAAAAAACACAATCCTCAAGCCAATGAATATCAATTCTTGATAAGAAATATAGTCTACATCAACAACAGCAATGTTCATCGTGATAACAATAAAAACTGCATGCTTGACAAATAAACACTACACTTATTTTATGAAGCAACACACTTTCTTGCATTATAAACATATTCTTTAGCATAAAACCTGGCACTACATTTGCACTAAAAAGCTGTAAAAACATCATAGATTCGCCATGTCATGTTTCTGCTTTCACCTGAATGAATATGTTTTCAGAGGTACAAGTGTGTCATGTGTGTGTCTGTTATTGCAAAAGTACTTATAAGGATTTGTCATTTATAGACATAAAACAATGGGTTGTAATAATAAAAAATTATTGAATTGAAGATCACAACAGTCTTTTTCTATCCTGTGACTTGAAGTGTGTTTGTCTAAAATTGTATTTTATGTGTTTCAAAACTTACATACTGACATTCTGACACCTTTTTTTAAACTATGTATTTATCTTATTTGAATTAATGTAGGATTTATTTCTAAATATAGTAAATATAATTAGGTAATTTAAATTTAAATAACCTTTAATTTATTGACTAATTTAGAAATGTACAAAATTCCCATAGTCTTAAGACTTAAATTTAAGAACTTTTCCTAATTAAATTCAAAGTTATATTTAACTTGTTGTGTCACTTCCCCCCATGTGACGCAAAGTCTGCTGCTTAAAATGTGAATATACATTATTATTTTAAATTTCAGTCATGAATGTAACCATTGTGTGACCATTTTAATGATTTTTGATTGGTTGAATTGTTAGATCTTGCTTTACAATTAATAAATGACAAAAATACTCAGACGGTTAACTTGTTGGCACACAAACATAAAAACACATAGTATAGAAATGGCTTTGGCACAAAATACTACATTTTGGTTCAGTCCAGATGAAAGCTACGCAACATGGTTTAGCAATATAGCTGTATGTACATTGATTTTAGTACTGTATGTGAAATTGCAGGTCATAATTACCCTGTCATAACTCCGGATATCAGTGCATACAGAATAAACCAATAAGACATTATGAACACTGCAACTTTACTTCTGTACTCAGCACTTACAGTACATGGTGGAGCAAATGTTATAAGATGGATTTAGCTGATAAAAATGCCAAACTATACAGCACAACTATATTCAAACAAGCTCACGTAGTAAATGCAAAATGAATTTAGCAATATAAAAAAAATAACTAAACACAGCTAACAAATACCACCCACCCCCCTCCCGCGAACAGTAACACAGTTTTTGATGTTTGATGTAATGCTACTGTACACTGTGAAAGGATCCACTAAGGCACTAAGTGTTTTACCATTTCCCATGTAATAGAATCATACAGAAAATAATGTAAATTAAATAGCAAAATATGAACCCTTGCTACTTTACATGGCTTTTTGTTGGAATTAAGAAAAGGTTTTTAATACAATCCTTAAATCGGATTTTAAGGAACATCTTTTTTTTTAATGAACATATAACTTGATGCTGCATGCTGTTTGGTCCTTTAGTGCCCTGAGTGTCCTTATATAATAATAATAATAATAATAATAATAATAATAATAATAAAGGAACACTTTTTTTGTTTTGTTTTTACTAGTACAATATTAAGAGTAATCTGTTCCAGTTATGTTGATATTTTCATTTTAAAATGAATCTCACAGATACAAAAACAAATATTAATAATGAAAAAATCTAAATCCCAAAAGAATTGAAATGCGTTGCAAAAAAAATAAATAGAAGAAACCTTGGAATGCGACTACCTTGGATTGCGACTACCTTGGTCTGCGAGTGTTTTGCAAAATTTTAACTCTTGTAAATGAGCGAGGTCTTGAAATACAAACAGCATTGTGGGTAATTGTGTCTTGTGCTCAGCCTCAGTCCGCGTGCTTTACTTGAATAGTCAACATCCATGCACGCTTATACTGTTTACTATAACATTGTGACCACGTGTGTGTGCGCGTAAAGCATTTTTTTTTGCATGTGTGTATGTGTGTGCATGTGCTTGTGTGAGTGCGAGTCTCTGTCGGCAAGCTGATGTGTGTCCCCATGTGTCTGTGTGTGTGTAAACTAATGTGTGTGTGTGTGTGTGTGTGCACGCATGTGTGAAAGTCATCCAACACAGTAGACCGCCCCCCTCTCTCTCCTCTCTCTGGTCTCAATCTCTACAGCTATGATACTTTTTAAAGGTAAAGTGCAGGTTGTTTTTTTTTTTACTTTATATTTTGTATTAATTATTTTTGGGTTGTGCAACGAATCGTCAGAGTTTCCATTATTTCTTGTGATATATGAGTGCTTTGATATACAAGCCTGCTTTCGGAATGAATTATGCTTATAATCAAAGGTTTAACTGTACACTGCTAATCGTATATAAGTGAAATACGATCAGGAAAACTGCGAATCCACACTTTTTATAGATGCCAAGTTGTAAATTTTCAGGTAAGGTAAATACATTTCTGTCACAATTAGAGAAATTGATTGCTTTCTTTTTTCTTTCTTTCTTTGTTTTAAATCTGCGTTTCAGTTGTTTTTATGGTCATATCAGAATGATAGCTTTTTGTTCTTGTTTTTTTTTTTCACTAAGACAAATGAACAGTTTTTTTTTCTTCATTCAAGTGTCTTTTCTGTTTCTTTATTTCATCAAATATCAAACATGAATACAGTGAGCGCTAATTCTGCTTTTGTGCACTAACACTAATGCTGCTAACACTAGAGATGAGAGAATTTGGAGTCATCCGGGTTAAATAACCCGATTCTTTATATGACTCACGATCACGAATCCTTATCCTCATTTACTCGGATCAGTTATGTCTCAGGTTATCTGCTAACAACAACATATATAAATACAAACAGAAAATTACACCGTTCAGTTGCTCTAAGTACTGTAGCAGTTGTTGTTAGCTAGTAACTGTAGGAAAAAGTAGCTGCCTGAGTTGTTTAGAAAACCTCCTGCATGGTCAGAAACATAAGAGACTCAAAATCGCGGGTACTGATTCATATGAACTGGGGTATTCAGCGAGGGACTGTGTATTCATGAGTCCAAAGATTTGGTGGATTCTAAGGATTCGTTAAGCGTCCTTAGTGGACGGACCATGGTAAAAGCAGGCAGAATCACAATGACACAACAAACTGCAGATATTTCACTTTTCCAAGATTGTATGATTGGACATGGTGCTCTATAAGCTGATTTTATTAACACCAAACATATTTGTTACATGTTGGTGTAAAATACTTTGGCAGTTGTATCATGTCGGCCCTGTTTCCACCTCCACAACACAACTTCAGAATGCGAATGCCAAGCATGTGATGCTCTAGCTCAATGTATACAGTGACCGCGTTATATGTACTGTATGAAAACTCCAGTTTTCAAGTCCCGGCTTTACCACCTCAGCTTTCTTTTTTTTTATTATATGAAACCATACCGATAGCCTATCCGTTTTACCCCTTTATTTTTGTGCACATTTGCTTAAAATGAAAAGTAATTTTTTTTATCTTCATATTTAACATACTCATATTAGCCTACAAGCCAAATTCTGAGTGATTTTCACATTTTATATTTTGTGATATTTGTTTTTGTCTTATTTCTATGTGCATTTGTCATTAAAATAAACATTTGGGATTGATAATTTTTGATTCTCAGTCACTTATATTTTTATGGTCAGGAACAAAACGACTCAAAATATTATATGTGTCCTGGCTGATTCATCTGAGGATTCAGCGTGGGATTCAGTGGATCTGTCGGACTCAATGTGTGAGATTCATGAGTCCAAGGATTCGGTGGATTCTAGGGATTCAGTGAGCACCCTCTAGTGGAGGGACCATAGGAAAATGCAGTCAGACTCAAGTGACTCAAAGGACTCATGAGACCCGGATCCGTTCAGTGAGTGAGTCAGGAGGATTTGAATCCATTAATGAATCCGGGTTTCTCATCTCTAGCTAACACTAGCTATCTTGCAAATATGAGCTAATCTAATAGGATTTCTCATAGGATTTGTGTTATATACAGAAATGTCTTTTCTTCTAATTCCTGCTAGCTAATATGAGCTAGCCTGACAGGATTTACATTATCCCTTGTTAACACTAGGTATAGATAGCTAACATTGATTTCTGAGTGTTTTTATAATATTAAGAATATTTCATGCTGTAATCAAATATTGTCACTTTCATTGCTAATGCTAATGGTATATATTAACTGACGGGATTTTTGAGAGGAATTTAATCATGTTCATAAAATGAGTGCAAGACAGGATTTCAGACCTGACAGGACTATTCTTTTTTTGAATTAAGGTTATGTTATAGCTCAGTGTTTATATTGTTTATTGCTAGCACTTGAAAGCTGACTAATATGAATTAACATGGTGTTCTAAGAGGATTGTGATTCATAATGTTTCTAACATTAGCTAATTGCATGAAACGAGCTAAACTGATGGGTTTTTATGAAAAGTACTTCAAATATATACATAATCATCACTGCAAATGAGCTAGTTAATATTAACCAATGTTGTCAGAATTTCTGACCATATTCATAATATTTTTGACATATACATAAAATAAAAAAAACTTTTAATCTTTACTGGTAAACTGGTACCTGACTTTGATTTCTGTCAGAATATTGGTTATGTTTATAGATGTTTACAATCATTACATTAAAGCTAATTAGCCAGCATATGCTGGCAAATTATTTCTGAGAAAAATAAATTACGTCACACTCATAAATTGTTGCTCATAAATGTTTACCACAATTCTAGCTAATTGACTTTTAGAAAGGAATGCCTCTAACCATTACTTCTCATTCTAACATTAACAGCTCTTTAAAATGTATCTTTGCTTCTAATGCTAGCTGATTAACATGAGCTAATCTGACAGCATTTTACAGAGGATTTTCAAGTCAGAAATGTTTGGTTTTCCCCTGTTATTGCTTTCTGGATAGCTAGCATGACCTCACCTGAGAAAGTTTCTGAAATGGTGTTTAAGTAATATTTATATTGAACCTACTGAGGGTTAGTCATTTTAAGTAGAATTAATATTCATAAATATATTGTCTTTAGTGTGAATGATGGGTAACTGGCTAACATGAGATAACCACATGAAAAATCAAAGTAGATTCTAACAAGCTAGCTCACATGAACATCTATTCAGGATTTATGAAAATATTTCTGTCACATTTGTAAATACTGTATTTATCTATCTATATAAATCAATATTTGTAAAGATCATTTTTGAATCATATTTATTAAATGTTTACTTTTGCCATTTTAGTGGTAGTCAGCTGGCTAATTTAAGGTACCTTGATAAGGTTTCTGAAAGAAATGTTTACATGTGCCTTTATTCATCACTTTTTATACTAACAATCTAAAGTAAAGATTCAGTTTACATCATTTAATACTAAGGCTAATCTACAGAAAAAAAGTCTGCTGGAGTCCAATTCTTGTTGGAGTACTCAGATGTTTGAACCTGACTGTGTGTGTGTGTCTAAAATATAGATAATGATGGTATTACTGTGCTCTACCCGTTGTGCTCTTCTTTTTCTTCTCCTCCATCTCCACCTGCAGGATGCTTCACTCATTATCATCCTCGCTGCCTCCTCCTCTCTCTCTCTCCTCCTCTGCACACTCATCCTCCTCATCTTCCTCTTCTTCTGGGGTGGAGTCTTCATCCCTCTCTCGTTTAATGGCCTGGATAGAAGGAGAAGGAAGACCTTCCTCATAAACCTCAGGGTTCTCCAGCATCTCACGGATGAGTGGAGGCATCGGCCCGGGAATCTCCATCTTTAGTGTGATTGCTCGTTCCGCACCTGTGCAAAAGTAGAGAATAATAATATTATGAATGATAAATAATATTGCTATTATTTTATTAGCATTTATTTAATTAAATGTTATTATCATAATTAGTACATTACATCATAATAATTTTAACAACAATAAATTAGCAAAAAATGCGGAAATTACATACAAATATTAAATAAACAATTAGCGTGTATTTGGAAAAAGTAAGGCATTTATTACCGTAATTATTATATATAATACCGTATATTTGAGGCAATGACAATTGCTAAAAGCGCTATACAAATAAAATTGAATTGAATTGAATTGATTATTAGTAAGTATTTATATATAGTAATTATTACAGTACCAAATAATAACCTTCAGTGATAATTAATATTATTAAAAATGTTACAGCACTTTTTAAAAATCAAAATTCAGCTTGGTGTGTTTTTAACAATGTGTAAAAATATATACAAGTAATTCTACACATTTTTAAAATGTATATGTATTTGAATACAAATATCTAGAATGTAAATAATGTAATAAAATGTAAATGTTACAACTCTATCTATCCATCCATCCATCTATCCATCCATCCATCTATCTATCTATCTATCTATCTATCTATCTATCTATCTATCTATCTATCTATCTACTGTATCTATCTATCTACTGTATCTATCTATCCATCTATCTACTGTATCTATCTATCTATCTATCTATCTATCTATCTATCCATCCATCTATCTACTGTATCTATCTATCCATCCATCTATCTACTGTATCTATCTATCTATCCATCTATCTATCTACTATTGATTGCCTGGCCAAAAAAAACATAATTTCAGAAGGGTCACCTTATTGTGCTGCATAAAGCAAAGACTAAGGAGATTGTGACTGAAATGACTGGAATTGGGATAAGAATTGCCCAACAAATGATTAAACCCTGGAAGGATTGTGCTGAACCCTTAAGTTCACAGAAGAAATGTGATCAGAAAAACATCCTGAATTAGTGTGATGGGAGATCATTAAAATTCTTGGTGAAGTTGCATGGACAAGAATGACCTGTAAAAACCATACCCATGTTTAATAATTAAAGTAAGAGCATTTACATACATAAGCAATGTGAAAAAGGTCATATGGTCTGATGAGTCCAGGTTGAGCCTGTTCCAGACTGATGGGTGCGTTGGGGTAAGAAGGAAAACACATGAAGCGATGCACCCATCATGCATAGTGCACACTATACAAGCCTCTGGAGGCAGCGTTATGATTTGGGGTTCAGCAATGTTACAGTATGTGACAACAGAATTAAGTTAGCTGAGGAACTGAATGTATTGAATGAGCAGCTTATCATATTATTAGCATATTATTGCTAGGCTAAACATAATGTTATTTATGATTGCTTTCATGATATTATTCCAAGATGGCTAATTAATATATACAGAAAAATAATACAGACCTCAGGCAGCAAAATGAGTATTTTGTGTCATGTTTTATTATATATATATTTTTTGTTTTTAGTAATGTGTGTAAGATATAAAAACACTTTATATATGTGTGTACTGATTGCGTGTATGTGGGGGGGTGACCTTTAGTGCTGATGCCCCGCAGGTCAGTGACCTTCATCAGCATCCGAGGGAACATGTGCGGTTTATTGGGGCGGCGCCTCCGTGCGTAGATCTTTAGTGCTTCCAGTAAGGGCTCCTGCAGCCGATCTACTCTCTGAGGCTCCTCCAAATCCATGCGGTCTAACACATAGATTAAACAGATAAGTGCAATTCACACAGTCTGAATGCTGATTTATAGATACTGTAGCTGTGTATCAGTGGAGTACCTCCACAGATGAGGCAGATGGCACTCAGAAGTCCGGTCTCAGTGTCATCCATCTCCAGAGGAAGCAGCTGATCAGCGAAGGAGAAGACCAGGTCAGTCAGGGGCCCGAATCCTGCATTGTGCATCTGAGTTCTGTTTAGAGTCAAACCATCTGAAAAGGTCATGGTGTCCTGCTCAGGAGTGTAACGTGTACAAATCCTCAACATCTAACACATACACACACACACACACACACACACACACATGCACAAGAAGAAAAGAAAACATGAATAGGAAAACACAGTTACATTCGAATTTGAAAGGGGAAAAGGGGAAGAATTGCTAAAGTACTCTTAATTTAGTAATCATTTTAGCAAAATGTTAAAATGCCAAATTAAATTTCTTTGATAGAATTTACTACTGCTATTGCTAGTACTACTACTAATAATAATAATAACAGTAATTACAAACATAAAGTGGCATCCACTTAAAAAAAGAGTGACCACAATAAAAATGTTTTTATTTTATTTTACATTGTTAATAATCTGAATATTTTAAAATGTTTAAATATTTAAAACAAACAAAGTAAAAGTTCATGTAATACTTAAGATTATGCACTATTTCCAGCTCCATATTTAATCCTGAGCAAATTTGTGATATTCAGTTTGCTTTTATTTTACAGAACTTTAAGAATGGAAATTTTTGACAAAGCAGCTATAATAACTATTTAAAGAAATATTTATTTACATACTGTAAGTTTAAAATGTAACATATATATTAACTTGTAGATTTTTAACTCTTTGTACAAAAGGTCAGAATTTCTTTGTCTAATGTCTTCTGTGTAATCAGACGACACTCAGATAGATTTGATCTAAAATGGATTGTAAGATTTTGTAAAGTAAAATGCAGGTGAACCAAACATTAAGAAATTCATGTAAATGATTCAGTGTGTGTGTGTGTGTGTGTGTGTGTGTGTGTGTGTGTGTGTGTGTGTGTGTGAAATCTTCTTATCCCTTCAAAAGTGAGGGGGAAAGACTTTTCACTCAAGCTGGTACTGATATTATGATTTGTAATGAAAATGGTTTGTATTAAATTTCAAAGAATAATGCACAGTAGAAGCGTTTTCACTAACATTCACAGGCATTTGACCCCATAATGTAGTTTTAAATGCTAAAATTAGGACTGCATGAATACTATTTATGTCAAGTCATATAAATACATTTATTCATAATCAATTATTGTGTGTGTGTGTGTGTGTGTGTGTGTGTGTGTGTGTGTGTGTGTG
>JAQQZT010000016.1:2022233-2034525 GCA_030068275.1 Clarias platycephalus | reverse complement strand
ATGTGATAGGACCATATCAGGTCCTATGCGATGTGAACAGAAGATGCCAGAAGCTGTTCACTCTTTCCGCGGGGTTCAAGGTTATTGTTATGGGCTGGTAGTTTCTGCCTCCACTATCAGCTTCTTCATCTTGCTGACATTAAGGAGGAGTTTGTTCTCCTGGCACCATTTCCTTGGTTTAAGGCTTTAATCTCCTCCAGGTACCCCACCACAACTGTGTCATCAGCAAACTTGATGATGGTAATAGGGTTGGAAGTGGCCACGCAGTCATAATTTTCGAGTGAGTGCAGCAGGTGGCTCAGGACACAACCCTGTGGAGCTCCAGTGCTAAGGGTGAGGGAGGGTGAGACATGTTTGCTGATCCATACTGTTTGTGGTCTGAAAGTCAGGAAATTGCAGATCTAGACGGGCTCAGATGCAGGTTCTTCTCGGTGGTGAGTGTGGAGAATATTGTAGAGTTAAATGCTGAACTGTAGTTTACCAACTGTGTTTGAACATAATTCTCCTTCCTGGTGTGCAGATGGCTCTGGGATTTAGATAGTATGCTAACTGTAGTGGGTCTCGTGTGTTAGGTTATGAAGACATGATGAACACACTGATCAGCCTTTCAATTCACTCCATCATAGCTGAGGTCAGGGCTACAGGGTGACAGCCACTAAGGCAGCAGGTTGGGGTTTCTTTGGGACATAATAGATACCTTGAGACGTGAGCGGATTACCAACTGTGCCAGATGAAAGGTCGAATATCTCGCTTATGCACTTTAGTCCATGTGACATGCTTGTAACATGAGTTTGTGTTATATCAATTATGATTGCGTGTGTGTGTTTGCGTGTTTAGGAGCAGGAGTGATCTTATACGCCTGTTCCAGCTCGAGTCCCGACAGCCCGTCTAGTGGGTATCAGACTCATTCGCCCTCCTCGCAGTCTCAGCCTTCTTCTCCAGAGGAAATGGTCTCTGAACTTCAGCACAGGACCACGAGTGATGACCCGAGCCTCACCACAGGCGCTTCCCCTTCATCTAAACCCGTCTTTCAGTTCCCCGAACTGAGCAACACTGACATTACATCATCAGGACAGAGCACAAATTCACTCATAGGCAGGAGGACATGTGGTGCTTTTACACGTGAGTCACTACGATTCTCAACTAATCGTTATCAAAGTTATAACCAAATTCAAGTGAAATTTAAAACTGTCTTTTGTAAGTGGTGCCTCCATCCACATGTCAACAAGTGGACCCTGCGACAACACGGCCCTGAAAAAAAAAACACAAGACAACCACTAGGAAGAAGATTATTAATTCAAATGAAGATTAGCATAATAAGATTATGTTTTTAAAAAATTATTAAATCCTATAAACAAAATAAATAGCTGAAGCTGATTTCATAAGTGTCATGTTTCTTAAAAACAACTTTTTTATCATTGTTAACTAATTTAATATTTTTAAATGATTATATAGTAATATATGTTTTATTTTTGGAGTAGGGAGCAGTGGGATGGTGCTGTTGTGTAAAGTGTGTGGAGACATCGCATCAGGATTCCACTACGGAGTTCATGCTTGTGAAGGATGCAAGGTACATACTGTACACACACACACACACACACACACACACACACACAAACCCTATAAAAACATGTAGATGCTTTTGCCACCAATTGATTCGATCTAATAGGAAAAATCCTTTATATACTTCTCTTACTGCGATGCTGCAAAAGATTGTACATTAACATGGTCTTGGTGTGTTTTTCTTCATGGTTCCTCATGTCGCATTTTTCTCCTCAGGGTTTCTTCAGACGCAGCATCCAACAGAACATCAGCTACAAGATGTGTGTGAAGAACGAAAACTGTCTGATTGTGAGAATGAACCGCAACCGCTGCCAGCACTGTCGATTCAAGAAGTGTCTCTCTGTCGGCATGTCCAGAGACGGTCAGAACCTTTATACCTCACTTGTAAAGCGCTTATAAAGCGCTGTATTTAGAAGACATGAATAACCTACAGTACTGTATGTTCCAAAAACTACTGAGAGAGCTCACAAGGCTCATCATTTATACTGCAACATACAGCATGCACACACACACACACACACACACACACACACACACACAAATCAATCTACCTCAATTTCCTGTTCATCCAAATGTAATTAATTTAACGAGCCTCGCTGTGCTTGAAATCTTCTGTAAATGTTAATCGACTTTTAACATTTTTTACGACTTCATTCACCAGAAATTTCATCATTTCAAGTTCTGGATTGACTTGAACTGGGTTGCTCTTTCGTCAAACTGAACTCAAACTGAAATATTATTCATTTTAAAAAATTAATTATTTTAAATATTTTTTTTTCCTTCAGTTGATAATGTACAGTAAGGTGCAGTAAGTCTTGAACTCCTCGTTTCCTCATATTTTGCTTCCAAAGCTCCAGATTTTATTGTATCTTTAATGTAATATAGAGAAATAGTTCACTAGGCTTCCTGAAAGAGGTATTTTGTCTCTCATTCTCAATCAAGTCCCGTTTCAGTACAGTCTAGTACCTGAGCAGTTTCAGAGGAATGTTTTTTGTTTACAGTAAGTCACACACAACTAAGCAGTGAACCAGTTATTATTTAATGTAATCTGCAGCATTTAATTTAACATGAATAAGGCAAGACTTTTGCACAATACTGCGTAATTAGGTTTTCTGTGTTTATTATTCCCTCCAGTACTTGTTTTTACTATACTGTAAAAAGAAATTTGCTTTAAATTAGTTTTTATTTGATAATCTCCAGTAGATTCTTAACAGTTTTCGCTCAAAATCTTATTTAATATTATTGAAAAAAAAAAATTTTTTTAATATACTAGTATACAAACTGTATACTACTGTATAATAGTTTATGTAATTTTATTACTTATTTATTTATTTAGTAGTAGTGGTAGTATTTACATTAAAATTTTCTTTAAAAAAAATGTTTTCTTGTTTTATTGCTTTGTATTTGATGTCCTGCAGTAACTCTCTGCAGTGCTCAGTATTTGAATGTTCAGGTGATAAATCATTTCCGCAGGTATAGGCAACATATTTAGGTGACCTTAAAAGCAGGAAAAGAAAATGCAGCCGCCTTTTTCAAGGAGTTGGTGTTCCTGCAGTCTGCTCTGCTCAGGCTAAAGGTGTGAAGGTGTGGAAAAATAAAGAATTTAACTGATTGAGTTGAATTTATTCATTTAAATGCCGTGTACTGATGATGAAGAAGAAGAAGAAGAAGAAGAAAATGATGATGACTGGAGGAATAATGGAATAGACATGTATAGTAGCTGTGTTGCAGTTGCATTTTGTTGTTTAATTCTTGTTTAATCCTCCATCCATCCCAGCTTCCTCTCGGGTTAAGTAACCTTCAACTTCTGCTCTATTAAACACACCCTGCTCTCTTCACCCAGCTCTGCTTTCACTGTCAATATATTACAATATATAACACAATTCTTACATTGTCACTTTAGTTTGCTGTCTTATTTTTACATGATTGTGCCTTTATACTGTGCAAAATTGTTAATTTGTCACTTTTTTGCATTATTGTTAGACGGTTGCAGTAATATTAGATTCACATTTTTGTCTGAGCAGGGCATCACCTTCTTTAGGCTACTACATGAGATTTACATGGATTTGTTAAAACTATAATGTGTTAATTGGTGATGTTGCACACAAGCCCTGACTTCAGCTACAGTACCATCTAATCAGTAGGATCTAAGAATGTGGAACACATGTACATGCACCATGTCTAACCGTACACTGATGTGCATCACTACACACTACATGTCCTACATGCCATGAAATCTAGATCACCTCGATAAGTTGTACAAAGGTAGCATGCACTCCGTTCTGCAGGTCTGCAGCTGATGTGCTACCATCAGCTGTCACTTATCAAACCGTACAACAGCATTCTCACGCAACAGCCCATCGTCCTCAAATCCACACCGGGGCAAGAGCAGGCTTTAGCGTTAAAAAATTAGCACTGTGTGTTTTAGCGACTACACATCATTTGATGTTACTGACCTGTTGGCCTCCGTAAATCACAGTGCTTGAACCTCTGACACTTCATTTAAAAATATTCGTAGTACATTTATGATTGTTTTTGCTTAAAGCTAAAAATTTGGTAAAATCTTTTGATTTTCTTTTTCAGCTGTGCGTTTTGGTCGTATTCCTAAACGTGAAAAACAGAGACTCCTGGATGAAATGAGGAGCTACATGAACAGCCACAAAGCCACCGACAATGACTCAGCCACACCCTACAAAGCCCCACCCATGGGAACCATCCTCAGTCCTCAGTGCCACCAATTAGGGTCAGATGACCTCGTCATCAGGACCTCGTCTCATTTCCCTGTCACTGTCAAGGAGGAGGAAAAGCCCATGAAGATAAACAATGACAATGATGCCTGCCAGTCCCACAAGTTTGTTCTTCCTCACTTCTCTTCAACTACATCCTGCCCTGCCCTGCCCACATTCACACAACAAAACATACCCACGCCCACAAAAAGTGGCGCCCATATCAAGAGAGAAACTCCCTGTCCCTGGAGCCCAAGTGCTGGAGCTAAAGTTCTGGTATGTGAATAAACTTACAGTTACATTGAATTAGTTAAATGAATGAATGAATGAATGGATGAATGAGGATTATTGCAAGGATTTGGACTTTCTAAAATATTTTACTAATGAAATCTCTCAAGGTCAACATTTTTTATGACTATCTAAAAATCATTATCATTATAAAATTTGCATCACTGTGATGACTGTTCTATGATTTCATATATACTGTATGCAACGTACAGTATATAACAATGTATAATAAGTTTATCATGTATACAACATTTAGTTTAAAGCATCCTTCATCTAAGATGAAAATTTATATTTAAAAAAAAACTCTCTCTCTCTCTCTCTCTCTCTCTTTCTCTATCTGATTCTCCAGGCGTGTCCTCTGAACTCATGTCCCGTGTCCCCATCAGATCGCTCCACTCAGCAGATCTGGGAGGCTTTTTCGCAGTGTTTCAGTCCTGCAGTTAAAGATGTGGTGGAATTTTCTCGCAACATTCCGGGATTTCACACACTCAGCCAAGATGATCAGATCCAACTGCTTAAATCAGGCACCTTCCAGGTGAAACGTCATATTTATATAAGCTTAATAAGTAATCACTAACACCCTCAAAAACAAGTTCTAATCACAATTTTGTACCCTCATGATAACTTCAATTCATATTTTTTTAGCAATGAAGAGTTTTATAGCAATGAACAGCATCATGAGCCTTTCATGAGAATGTTAGAACAACACTCTTCTAGCACTATTTGCCTTATAACATACTAACCTCCTCTATATGTTAAGTCAGCGCTAACTCACATTATAAACTGAATCTTTAGCTAAAAGATTAACTGTGTACTTGCTGAAACATATGTTTCACAGGTTCTGATGGTGCGGTTTTGTTCGCTCTTCGACCCCAAACAGCGAACTGTGACATTTTTTGATGGACAGACGTATCCTCTGGTGTCTTTAAGGGCACTTGGCATGGGGGCTCTACTGGATACCATGTTTGATTTTAGCGAGAAACTGAGCATTCTGGAATTGGAGTCAGACGAGATGTCATTATTCATGGCTGTAGTGCTGGTTTCTGCAGGTGTGTTGTGTTTATAGTAATTTACTGTGTTCCGATAGATAGAGATTGATTGATTGATTGATTGATTGATTGATTGATTGATTGATTGATTGATTGATTGATTAAAAAAAAAAAAAACAGTGTTGGCTTTAACAATAGAGACATGATGGCAATTTGTAGTTTTCACTTTTATTTTGAAACCACAGGAAGGAAGTGCTAAAACAAACCAAAAAATTAAGAGGTTTAATTACCATGTCTGTCAGCTAATTAAAACACCCAAACACATTTAGCAGACTCCCATATCCAGAGTGATTTACATTTTCATCTCATTATAATGTACATCTGAGCAGTTTAGGGTTAAGGGCCTTGCTCAAGTCCCCAAAAGTGGCAACTCAGTGGTTATGGGTTTTCAAACTGGGACCTTCCGAACCGTAGTCCAACGCCTTAACCACATGACATGGTCCCCCAAATCATCACAGATCTCCCATGGAGATCTCACACTGGACTTCAGTTAGCTTCAAATCACACACAGTTCATGTACAAATAGCCAAACCATTTAAATTCTTTGGAACCTCTGTTTAATAAACCTGTATATTTATTAATTGCAAAATCCTCTTCCAATCACAACACATCCCAATGTTAATCAATTATCTCAGTATTATTATATATCGTCCACAAATAACGTTTGTGTGATGAATTTCCTCCAACCTGGCTACAGGTAAAAGATCAGATCCACAAGGAAGAGTTGCAATGTCAGTTAAACTCCTTATATTAGTATTCATTAGGGTGTCTTTTTGAGAGTTCCAAGGCCTGTTGCTCAGTGGCCCTAATTTCAGTTGAAAGTAAATTTAGCATTTTATTCAAGTGGAGAGGCGCAGATTTCGAGCTAATTAATGTTCAGTGCTATTCCACTGTGTTTTATCAATTCCAAAGTCAACACAGGTGTCTAACAGGAGATTTTTGTGCGCGTCCTGCCTCTATCTGCTGACTAGCGTTATGGAGATGCTGATTTCCTTTTTCAGCATCATTTAGCACCTGTCCACAGTGCTAAAACTACCACTAACTGGTTTGCTGACCATGATAATACTACGCTTTATTGGCCAGCCAACTCACCCGGCATGAACCCAATAAAGAATCTGTCCATTATTGTAATGAGGAGGAAAAGAAACACCCGACCCAACAATACAGATGACTGCTAACAAAGGAACATGGTCATCAATAACCTAGTGGTGCTACAGGCTGATTACCTCCATACCATGCCACACTGATGTAGTGATTCATGCTAAAGGAGCCCCAACCAAGTACTGGGTTAATAATTATATATATATATATATTTTTTTTTTTTTTTATTTCAATTTATTTCAATTTGTTTTAAAATTAAAACAAAAAACAGCTTGAAATATTTATCTTCATGTTTAATAAATCTAGAATATTTGAGTGTTTCACCCTTTAAATTAAATTAGAAAAGAAATGAACTTTTTTACAACATTCATGCACCGTAGTCAATATAAACCTTCCTTGAACAGTGGTTTAAAAGCCTCTGGAGAATTGTGACGGTTTGGCTAATGGTATGAGAATTGTGTTTGTATTTTTTTGTATCTGTTTGTTTCTCACAAACCGTATAAGCATTGTGACTTAATTAAGCTATCATGCATGCTTCAAATTCAAATTTTATTTGTCACATACACAGTCATACACGACCGCCAGTGACCTTAAAAAGAGAATTAAAGCTTATAATAAGAAATAAATATGAATAAAAGAAAAACGATAGAAAAATTAAATTTAACTAGGATAAAAATAGAAATAAAAATAGAAGTATACTGTACAATAGAACATTTACATGCTTATTTCCTGAAGTCTAAAAAAATTGCCATTTAGTACCTTTACTCTTATATTCTGTAGATTAAAGATCAGTGGTGCTTATCATTGTGCTAATCGTGCTATAGCTTTATTGATGTTGACGCTAGCTAAAAATTAACATCTCCAACATGACAGAATTATATTTTTTAATTATTTTTAAACTCTCTCTCCTGTTACAGATCGGTCTGGTGTCTCCGATGTGGCCGCCGTGGAGAAACTACAGGAAGAATTGATCGATGCTTTGCGATCTCTTCTTGCACAAAGGCGGCCAAACAAGGGCGAGATTTTCCCCAAATTGCTCTTACGTCTTCCTGATCTACGAACATTAAACAGCTTGCACTCAGAAAAACTTCTAGCCTTCCGGATCGACCCATAAATAATACGAGGTTTAATGTTAAATGAAACGTTAAAAAAGTGCTATCTATTACACTGTTGCCTTGAAAAGGGAAAGAATGTAGTCATGGTGATGCCTATAAAGATTTGCATATCAATATAATTTCCTGAATATTATTACCAGATGTATCGTAAAGCTTGCTTCCTGTTGTCCTTAATTGTCAAAAATTGTATGTAAAAGAACCTCAGCAGTGTCATGTTTCACCTCATCTTTTGTGGTTATGTGATGTTTTTTTTTTATTCAAAATCTTTTCTTAACATTTTAGCTTACTGTAGCTACCAGCAGCTCAGCTACATGCTAACTCACAATGTTATTCGAACAAGTTCTTTAAAGTTTCGCTGTAATGCTTAACACAAATTATATTCTTGTTTGATTCTACAAATGTGATTTGTTATTTTTGTTTGTTTGTTTTGCATTTTTCAAACATCACAAACAATGTTGTATGTTAACTAAGGTGGGCTGTTGGGTTACATTATGTTAGTTAAATGACACGTTGCGTAGCCGTGGGAGTGGCTTCTAGCTAGCTAACATACAACATTTTGATCGACAGCAGGCAGCTAACGTATACATGTTTCACACCATGATTTTATTGTATTTTTGATTTCGGGGTGTTGTCTAAAAATGGACCCATATGACTCTCCTTTTAAATTTGTGCAATGTAATGTAAGGAACTATTTACTTTGAAGGGGGAAAAAAACTTTCATGTTATAAAGTTTCAACAAAATTGTTAATGTTTATTGTTGTTAATTATCAGTGCAGATAATTAACATAGATAAATGTTTTAGTGCTTTTATAATATTCCTTTGTTTATAGGAACATTTTGACATAAATCTCAAATATATGAAATTTAATCAATCACCTAAAACATATTTGGGGTCTGAAATTTTATTTTCTGGATTAAACATACTGATGTGGTTTGAGACACAGGGGTACTTCCTGTTATCTACAGGCTGACCCCAAAATCAGCATCCGTAAACTTTTTTTTATATGAAATTTAATATTTCTGTTTATTTCAGACCAAATGGCTTCAAGACTAACAATAAAGATGGAACAGCCCCAGACCAGCTTCATCAAGGGATTTGTTTCCCTTAGTGCAAATTGTCATCACTCCTTCTTTAAGTCACCAGCCCCCAAAAACCTATAGTAAAACTAAACAAGGTTCTGATTTGTATATCTAAACACACAAACTACAATAGTATTTAGCAACAATTTAAGTGTAAAAAAAAATTTGGTGGTTTTATGTGATAGAGCACAAATGTTAACTAATTTGCATTTAAAACAGACGGAGCTGTTTTTGAATCTTTCCATTTTACAAAAAGTTTGAGGTATGTGTATGTCTGTTTTTTATTTTAATGATACTAAAATTTTGTTTCTTTTTTTGTTGTTCTTTTTTCATGCATTTCCATGACTAAACTTTAAACTTTTAATGATTACCTATCAAACTATTACCCCTATTATCATCACCAATGATGATCAACATGGTCCCAAATGGTCACCTGACTATACTGCGATATGAATATGCTTGTTATCATCATCCAAACTACATTTAAGAAGGTCTCTTGTTTTCTTTTAGGCGTGTATTTTAATGTTTTCATGTTCTTCCACAAATTCTTCCACAGATTCTACAATCTTTATAATTGACAATTTAATTCTTATTTTACTCAACTTACCTGTTTATTTTGTAAATGTCTTACTGTAATAATCTTCCACAGAGTAAAAAATAATAATAAACCATATTGTCTTGCAAATTTTCTCTGTATGCTTGATTTTTTTTTCAAATGCATAACTAATTTCATTTTATTTTAACAATTTTTATGCACTATTATAGCAAAATTAAAAAAGAGATTTTTTATGAAATTATGAATTACATTTTTAAATGAGAAAAAATAATTATGTGAAAATGTTATATTAAAGTTGAAAATGTGAACAATCTACACACTGTAAGAAAATCTAAAATGGCTTCTGCAAAAAACTTCTTATGCCGCCCTCTCCTGTTAGAGATACACCACAGTTTAAAAGTTCTGAAAATATTATTCTGTATGTGAGCAATGTTTGTTTATACTGTATAGTGTAATCTGATTATTATGGCATAGATCAAATCTCAGTAAGACAGTCAGATAGGCAGACAGACAGACAAAGACAGACAGGGATTGGATCGAGACCAGACAAAACTAAAAACAAGGAACTCAGAGAAACTATATAGCTTGTAAATGTGGGGAAATTATTTTTAAGTCAGCAAGTTAATTAAATAAGTTATTAAGTTATTTATAAGTTAGTGTTTTACAAACACAGAGAAAAAGGTTTATGTCCTAGCAAATAAAAAGCTTGAAGATATAAGCTGTTGTGACAACTGAAAACAAATAAACCAAGAAATAAGCATAAGAGATTCGGGAAAATATAGGATAACAAAAGAGAAAACAAATGAAGAAGTAAAAAACATAATTTTCTAATGATCATTTAATTATTTATCTAAACTCTATTGGAACTTGGTGTTTCCATGGGTACGGAACATTTTACGGAAATTAAAGTATCTTAATTATCCAATGAACATTTAATGAACCCTTAAAAACATTAGAGAACCCTATTTTAACTGTAAGGATGCACAGTTCTCAAATTTACTGTTTTTCTCACAATGTTAGCTAGCTTGTTATTTTACATGCTGCTGTTACAGTACAACTATGTGGAGCATCACATACAGGCACTAGAAATAAGGACTGTTCTGGATCTTTCTAGAGATCAAGATTAATACAATACTCCTCCCTCTTTTGGGTGGAAGATTCTTATCCAGTGTTAAAACATCTGAAGTGTACAGTACCACTGACCCTGGGAATAAGGGGAGCTGGTCATGGGGGATTATGTTAGTAGGACAGTGCAGTCTGAAGGGACAGTATAAGAGCAATCACTGGGTTGATAGATGATTAGAACTCATAGTAAGATATATTTATAATTACATTACAATTTTGCCTTTAAGTGACATACTGGAACACTCACTCTCGAATAACCACTGCAACAACAACAACAAATCAACAAAGGAAACGTGACACAGAAGAGGGTAAATATATTTTTGCTTGTATATCAGTGAATACAGGTTTCTCATTCAAACTATTATATTCTATGAAAAATTTTAACAAGATTTGCTATAAAACTAATGTTTTGATTTTAATACATAATTGGTTTGTTCATTATATCAGTTATGTCATTAGGAAATTAACATTTATACATTGTTAGAATTTTATTTCTAAATTATTTGAACTTAATCTTAATACATTATTAGAACTTCAACTTATACATTGTTGGAAATTTTATATTTATGTTATTTAAACTTTACAGTTATATATATATATATATATATATATATATATTTTATTTTTTATTTTTTATTTTTTTTAAGTTTACAGTTACCAAATTATTAGAACCTTTCAGTTACACATTCTTTGAAGTTAATTAATTAGAACTTTGCATTAATAACTTTTTATTTTATTCTATACTTGTATATTATTATAACTGTACAGTTATGTATTGTTAAATCTCATTTATAAGTTTTTTTTACTTTAATCTTAATACATTATTAGAACTGTATATTTGCAAGTTATTAAAGCTTATAAGAGTTTATTTATTTTTTTGCCTAGGTAGCACCTAAAGTCACAAGTGTACCTGAAAATTTGTCTCCCAGAGGCAAATGCAGGTAATACTCATCTAATATAATTATAAATCAAATTAAAAACCGCAGTAAAAAGGTGCTGACCAATCAAAATTAATACTTTTTTAAGAATGTCAAATAATATATTTGTAGAATAAAAAATAGAATAATTATAGAATAACTCTTGCTATTTTATGAAGTCCATCAAACTGGATCAAACGGTCAAATTTTTAATGAGGAAAGCAAGTACTAGCGCTGAAGCAAATGCTTTAATTAAATTATAAACATAATCATTAAATGTTTCCGGGATTTTTTTCTGCAGGATGTCCTGGTTACTGTTACAGTGATGTTTCATTCTTATGGGATGACGTAAACATCAGGCATGGTTCTTTGCGAAAGGTACCAAGTTAAATATTAAGAATATTTTTAATGTTTTTTTTCCACACACAAAAAAAATAATAATATTGTTCTTATATTATTTAAGAACAAATGCATTCATATCAAAGCTCATCAGAAAAATTGTGTTCATGTTCCCTTTTCAGGTGTATTCAATTGTGAAGCTGCAGCTGTTTGTTACTCTGTCTATTGTGTCTCTTTTTAGCTTTTAGTGAGTAATCACAGTTTATACACACAATGCATACACATACTGTGTATATATATCATGTATATTATATTAATACAATATTAATAATATTATCGTGGCGGCACGGTGGTGTAGAGGTTAGCACTGTCGCCTTGCACCTCCAGGGTCCGGGTTCGATTCCCGGCCAGGCTCGATTCCCGTCTCTGTGTG